>ML675700.1:3160716-3289181 GCA_007922155.1 Mesoclemmys tuberculata
GCTGTATTGGCCCAGTGCTCTCCGGCGCCCCCTGTGGCCGGAGTGAGGTTTGTTCAGCCGTTCCCCTCGTGAGGAGCGCTGTGGCGACCCCACACACCCCCTCTGCCTGGTGGTGATTTGACAAGAGAGCCAGGCACAGCATGTGGGGTACTGTACGAGCTTCCCAGGCCCAGGTCTGCCACTGCCCCACATCCGTGTTTTGCAGCCCTTCCACAGTTCTGGCCCTGGGTCCCCATCCTTCCCCTCTCCACCCCCCCGGCTCTGCAATGCCCCTAAATTCCCATCGCCCCCTGCTACTCCAGTCCAGGGCTCCCCCACACCAGCTCTGCTGCTGCCCCTCAGTCCCACCCCACGGCCCCTCCGCTATCCCAGCCCTGGGCCTCTTCTGAGCTCTTCTGCCTCCCCCAAAGCGTCCCAGATGGGGCAGGCCCCCAAGGATCCTGGGATGTAATAAATAACGGGGGGGAAGGGAGGTTTCCTTTGTCCTTTGCCATCAAGCTGCAGATGCGTCTTGTCCTCCGGCTTTTCCCCACAGTCACAAGGGTGAGAGACTTCTCGTTGTTATTGTTTAAACCAAAGCTGGGATTCTCCCATAATCCCCTGACCCCAGGAGCTGGGGCTTTAAGAACCTCCCTGTTCCCAGGCCTCGCTGTGCAGAGATTTTCCACCAGGAGGTGCCAGGCTGCGAGAGCCCCAAACTCATGGCTCTTGTGACCAGCTAGAGGCTTGGCTCCTGGCTTTGCAGAGGGTGACCTGGGAGGGGATTAACCTTTCTGCTCCCAGCCCAGCACCTGCCTGGATTCCTTCTGAACCGTAGGGGTTCCCGAGAGGGAATTTTAAAAGGGGTTTGTGTGCGAGATCCTCCCCTCATGCAAGCTGGCAAGGAAGAGGGGTACTGGATGGAAAAGGGAGCTGAATTTTCAGACCACACGGACTCTACAGGCCCGCCCTGACTTACCCAATGTGATCGGTTTGCTGTCCTCCTGATCCGAGCCGATCCCTGTCCTCGGACTGCTGCTTTGCTCTGAGTCTGAAAGGAAAAGCCAGGCGTGAGGCTCTCAGCACAGCACCACCTCACCAGCCCCTTCCCCCCTCCTGCCCCGTCTTCCTGACCCCACACCCGGCCCCTACGCAGCACCCCCTGCTGCCAGCGATCAGCCCGCTGCCCCCAGCCTGTCTGCCTTGACCACAGGATGCTCATGTCCCACGCAGGGCAGAAGAGCCGGGGTGGGGCTGCCCCACGCGGAAAGAGGATCTTGTGCCGAGGCTGCTGGAAGCAAAGACTCCACGTTTCTGCCCATCTCCCAGCCTGATGCTAGTGCACAGGGTCGCCCCAAATCCTGGCCTGGGCAAAGCAGCCACAGGAGGGGCTGGGGGCTGCACTAGAGTGGGGAGAGTTGGCATTTGGTCGAGCCTGCCCTAGAGGGCTCAACAGCCCCCCAGTTACTTCCACCAGCCCTTGGCGCTTCCATTGCACGGTGCGTCCCCAAAGGGCACATCAAAGAGCTGATGGAAACTGGTGCTCACCCACCCTGCCCCGCTTCTTACACACTCACCGGCTGATGGTAACATCGCTACCAGCACCTCTGATTCACAGGTGTGCAAAGGGAGGCAGGGCGTGGGAGGCGGCTTACCCAAGTCAGGAGTTGAAGCTTGGGGCGGCTGGGCTCCAGATTCACTCCCACTCTCCACCCTTGTCAGTGGTTGGACCCCACCTTAGTGACCCTAGAAACTGCCACTAGCATTTCCTCGCAGCTCGGTTTCCCCTAGCCTAGGATCTCTTTGATAGCGAAAGGAAAACCTCCTCCTGCTAATAAAATATATCGCGAGTTGCTGCAGCCACCTCTGGGGTGGAACCCAGCAGCCATGTAACGCTGCATGGCAATTTCTGGAAAGGGATCACACGCCAGCCCAGCCACAAAATGCAGCCACCCTTGGGCTGGAACAGAGCAACCACTGAATACAGGACAACGCTGCCCGGCTCGCTCACGCAGTGCTGAAATGCAGCCCCCTCTGGGGCGGAACGTGGCAACCATTGAACATTGCACAGGAACGCCATGCGAGACGTGAGGTCAGGCAGTGGGGAAGAATGCTGCCTCCAGATGAAATTGTGGGGAGGGATGGAAAGACAGACAGACAGACAGACAGACAGACAGACAGACAGACAGCCCCCTCCGCTCAGTGACTAGTGACCGGAGAGGCAAGGCCCCGGTTCCCCTGGCAACCGACAAACACTAATGGCTGCTTTATGTAATGTCATTTGCTGCCGTAATGGCTCCTGCGTGGCCGGCGCTCGCTAAGCACAGCTCACTTTGCTGCCCTTCTCCGACGGTTAATGAGCGGCCGCACCCCCGGAGCCTCCTGCCCCCCCTCCCCCCCCGCTGCCCGCCCGCCCGCCACCAGTAATGGAGGAAGCTCCCGACCTCAGAACCGATGGCGCCACGGAACAGCCCATGGGTTCCTCTGCTGCAGCTGCCGCCCCTGGGCGCCCCCGGGCGCTGGCACAACACGGCCAGCCGCCCGCTGCGCCCGGCTCCGGCACGGCTGCTCCCTCGCTGCTTGCCACCCGGTGCGGTCCCACAGCCTCGCATGCTGGGGCGTGGGTGCCCCGCGGAGCTCAGGGCCCCCCAAACTGCCCTCACCAGTGAGCTAGTCACTGCCATGGGAGGGCCAGGGGTTTGGGGAGCCGTCCCGGACTCCCAGACCTTGTTTGAGGCACAGGGGCTGTGCTGCTGGGCATGGAGGGCCACCTGCCACGCGGGGCGAGCCCGGTGCCAGGGGGTTTGCTCCCCTGAGCAGCTGAGTCCTGGCCGGGGGACCTGCGTCGGGGCTGGCCAGGCCTGAGCCGGGCGTGGAGACCAGATACGCTGGCGGGCGGACGCGGGTGCAACGGGGAAGGGTAATGGAGACACCACAGGCTGTGTGCCGCCTGCCCCCTCCAGCACCGCAGGGGTGGGCGAGGACAGCAGACAGCTGGGAGACTCGGGGCAAACCCAGGGGAGTGATCTGCTGGGCCAAGGGCGGCTCCTGGGGCACCCGTTAGCCATGGCTGCCCTCAGGGCTGGCAAGCTGCTGGGCAACATGCCCTCCCCGCAAGCTAGGCTTCAGGTAAAGAGCGCACAGCCAGGCCAGGCAGCAGCAATTCCCTGCCCTCAAGAGACCCCTTTGCATCTCTAGCCCTCTCCCCAGGCAGGCGTGGGGCTGATCCTTGGCTCCGGCTTCCCCTCCTCCAGCCCAGGCTTCTGCCCCACAAGTCAGGCCGGGGGCTTCGCTGCGTTTTCCCCTCCCTGCTATGGCGCGGGGGCTCCCAGCCTGCCTTCGGTGCCCCTCGCCGGACGCTTTCCCATCTCTCTGCCCCACTGCCTGGCTGAGGAATGTGGCTCTGTGCAGCTCTCCGCCCGGGCGAGGGCAGTACCCACAGCGTTGTTCAGGGCTGTAAAGCGCTGGGCCCCTGTGTGCACCAGACACCACCACCCGGCTCCAAGACGGGCTGTTAACGCTAAGAGCATGGTGATGAACTGAACTCCCCCTCCGGGACCCTGGCCTTGCAAAGGGAACACCCCTTCCTAGGGTCCTGTGACCCCCAGACCTCTCCCTAGGCCCTGTGACCCCCAGACCTCTCCCTAGGCCCTGTGACCCCCAGGCCTTTTCACGTCTCCGTCTCCGTTTTTCTCCCTCTCACCTCCACCCTTGAGATGGAGCCCATCGCCGTACTGAGCGCTACACCAAGTGCATATACTCAGCGATGTACTCATCCGGACGCCCGTCGCACACAGCCCTCAATACAGCAAATGCTACAGCCAGCACGATAGCCAGCCTGCCCCAAACGCTGCCCGCACCATCATGCTTAGCGTTACAGCCGGTGCACGGACCCCAGCAGTGCAACCCTCGCTGCACGAGTTACATATCCCCAACAGTGCACCCCCCATGTACCCAGCACACACGCCCCTCGCGTGTTCCCAGTGCATGTCCCCAGCATTACACTCGTCACGTATTCATTGCACATGCCCGGCACTACCCCCACACCACATCCTTGGCACTGGACCCAGCACACACACCTGTGGCACGCACCCCGTGCGCACACCCAGCATTCTGGCCCCAGACCCCAACAAAAGCGGCACCGATGGTTTTCGCTCCTCTAGCCCCTGGAGCTGTCGCAGCCGGATCCTGTTGCTGCTTGAACCTGCATCACGTCTTCCCTGGCGCCGGGCGGGAGGTGTGTGTTGCCGTCCCAGGGCCGAGCAGTAGGTGGGCGTTTTTACTGTGTCTCCCCCACTGTGGAATGGCCATCAGACGTTTGCAACCCCCCTGCCCACTATGAACTGCTTCTTCTGTGTGTGTGTGACCGGGATCCGCACGGCACAGAATCCTACAAGACAGGACGGGTGGCCACTTTCCACTTCCTGCAGAAGCATAACCCTCCGTACTGGGATTCCTGAAGCCAAGGGGCTGACCCACAAGCTGCCATTAACAAACCTGGGATAATGCTGGGCTAATTCTCCGGCTGCTTCATCAGGAGGAGACAGAACTCTCCTCCACTTCCTGTCCCAAATTGCTGAGCAGCGTCTCTGCAGGGCTGCGGAGCTGATCTCATCAAGATGCCCCATTCTGTGGTTCCAGCCCCATGGGGCTACCACTCCCTTTCCCTGATCTCCCCCCTGCAGTGGGAGCGTTGACGGAGTAAGGACAGCAGGATTTGGCCCTATGCGGTGCCATCCGGATGGAGCAGGGGCCGGATCCTGGCTTCAGTGACACCGGTGTAATTCCAGAGTAACTCCACTGAATTCCATGGGGACACGGGGGATTGGCACCGCTCATGCCCCAGCCAGCCCCTCCCAAAGGAAAGGCAGTTAAAAAAATTAGCAATAATAAAAGGATCACAGCCGGGATTACATTAGGAAGTGCATGCTGCAATCTCCCCTCCCCGCCTCATGACACACAAGCAGGCTGGGCACCCTGCATCCAGCTCTCCCTGTCCCTGCTCCATCTTATCTAAAAATAATCAGACTCCTCCAGCAGGCTTGCAGACGCTGAGCTCAGCACTCTTGGCTTCTTGAGCATCCTGGATTCGATTCAGAGGCTGTTTCCCTCCCGCCCCCGCCAATCGGACACGCAGGACCATGCTGCTTGGTCGTCCTCCTGGCGTGCTGCAGGGCTGGCCGCAAACAAAGCAGAAGGGCAGGATCCGGCATTGCTAGGTGCAGGGGAACGGTACACGCCATGCTGGCAGGGCCTGGGGTTGGTTTGGGGGTGCAGAGCCAACGGTACCCCAAGGACTGCAGGAGCAGCTGCAGCCAAGCTGAGCTCTGGACCTTCACGCAAAAGGGCCTGTAGCGACTACATCGCCCAGCATGCACCATGGGCCCGGGGGAAGGCCTCTCTGATGGCAGCTTTCATCAGCGCTCAAGAATGGTCCAGGGTTAGAGTTGTAACTGGGGTCCGTGGAGACCAGGGCTGGAGGCTTAGGTGCTGGAGCTGGGGGCGCTGCTGCACCCCTTGGCTGGAAGTGGTTTCCATCATACCCAGGGGTCACCATCTGGCTCGCTGGCTCTCAGCACCCTCCCGCCCTCCACGTTGTCTCACAACCCATGGTTCAAGTCCCTGCTCTGCAGCTGATCTCCTGGGTGTCCTTTGGCCTGTCACTTTGTCCCTCTGTGCCTCAGTTCCCCACCTGTACGCGGGGATAACAGCCCTGTCCTGCCCCTGGGGGGCTCAAATATCGTGATAACGGGCTGGATAAATCCCTCCGGCAGGGAAACGTGCCCAAGCAGGGGCACCTGCTGGTGGGTAGCCAGGATGTAACACCTTTGTTGCAGTCTCTAGTCTCCATGCTAGTCTCTCTCTAAGATGGAGATGGAGGCTAAGCCCTGCTTTGCCTGCCAAGTCTGGGGCCCGGGCAGGCAAGATGCTGGCTTCACAGTCCTTTGGGTTTTAAGGCCATGGTGCTGTGGGAGCCAATGGGCCCTGCCAGGGGCTGCCTTTACTCCCCAGGGAGTGGGGCCCACATGCAAAGCTGGGATCTGGGGATTTGGAGTCGGAGGGGCCCGAGAGTGGGCTGCGTGAGTCCCAGCCACGGGCTGGTTATGTGTACACACGTCCTCCACTCGGCATTAAATCTACACTCCTCGCTCCCGTCCAGGAGACCCCAGCATAGGGCTGCAGCCTGGGAATTGCTGCTTGCTGGGTCTGGATATCCTTTGGCAAAAGCGCAGAAGAACCGCTGCGTGTCACATGCATCTGGGGCTGGGTGGGATCTCAGGATGCGTTGCCTGCACTCCATTTACGGGAGAGGGGGGCGGTCTAGTGTTGGAGCAGAAGACAGGGAGCCAGGACTTCTGGGTTCTGCTGTTCCTCCCCCGCCAGGGCATGGTCCAGTAGTTAGAGCAGGAGACCAGGAGCCAAGACTCCGGAGGGCAGCTGGTTTAAACGGCCCCAGGCCCCCTGATTTCCATTGCCAGCCTTGGGGCTGTTTGGCTTGGTGCCAGGCATGTGCAGATCAGAGGCCGGGGCTCCGGGGTTCCACATCTGGGTCTGTTGTTGTTTCCCGCTGAGGCGCCGCAGAAGCCGCTTCCTGTGCCATTACCTCAGTTTCCCGCAGTGCAACGGGGTGATAATGCGCCCCTGGTCCCGGGCGGGTTGGGAGCCTGGCAATGGATGCCTATGCTGGGCTTTTGAGATGCCTGAAAAAACATGTGTTCAGCAAAGAGCCCAGGTGATGCGGCCAGCGCACGGTCCTTGTGTACGTGAAGAGTTAAGGCTGCTGGAGCCACTCATATAACAACAACAAAGAACTGGGGGCAGTGGCTGGGGCCCAGCCGAGCCTCTGATCCAGGCTCGCTCTGCCCCACGGTCAGGGCCTGAACATCATTCTCTCGGGCCTAGCACAAACTCGTAACACGGGCCCCCTCCCACACATACCCATGGGGGTTGCAGCCTGGGCCGGGCCCCCAGGGCCTCCTGGCCCCAGTACATGTACCCTTCCCCGCCCTCATGTGGGGGCCCTGCCCACGGTGCCATCCACAGGGGGTTTGGACTACATAACATCCTCCACGCGCCGCTGAGCTCTTCCCCTGGAGTCTGGACCATGCTTTCCATCAACCCCTGTCGCTTGGCTCTGGGAGCTGGTGAGATGCCAGGCTGGCTTCAAAGCGGCTCCAACCCCCCCTCTCCCCACCCCCACCCCCTTTTTCTTTCCTCTCTCTCGCTCTCTCCATCCTTCTCCTCCTCCCACCTGTTTGGCCTTCGGCGTTTTTCTTTCACAGCTTTGGCTGATGCCGGGAAAAGGCTGAGACAGCGCAAGCCACGCAGTCACAACACAGCAGCCCAGCCTCGCCAACCTGCCCGACGGCTTTTGCTCCTTTCGTCTCCCTTTCACGCGCTTTCCCGAGCCCTTTCACGGCCGCGCGGCTCCTGGAGCCGGGCCTGCTGTTTTGACCCCGGGGAGGCAAGGCAGCGGTGCCTGGAATTTGCTTTTCTCGCCCAAAAGCCCAGCCAAGGGCACCGCTATTGCTGAAACCCGTGGCACAGATTTTTGGTGGGCTGGGATAAAAAGAGAACGAGAAACGGGGCCTCCGGGGAAGGCTTTAACCGCAGTGCATCCTGCTTGACGGAGCCGCCGAGGGCAGCCATTTTGTTCCGCTCCCCTCCCCACTTTTCCACGTTACTCCCCCATGCTGGCCCAGCAGCCATTTTGTGCTCCCATTAAAGCCACAGTGCCTGGAGCGGTGGGAAAGGGCCCCCCCCAGGGCGTCACTGCCCCAGGGGCCCACTCGTGGCTCCTGCCCGGAGAGAGTTGAGCTGTGCCCGCTGTGCCAGGCGGGGGCTCTCCCCCACTCCCTGATTTTATCGTCACTCCTCACGCCCGGCCAGCACACGCACAGCGCGCGAGGCTCAGGAGAACGGTCCGGGATAGAGCGTGTAAACGGGAGGGGGGGGAACATGAATGAGAGAAGGAATCTGGGAAAAAAAACTCCCATTCTTGTGGATGTAATGCTTGGCTTTGCTTTCTCTCCGCACGGCATCTGACCCCTCCAGCCCTGCCGCCTCCCTTGGAGCTGGCAGCTCTCTCAGAAGCACGAGGGAAGAGAAACCCAACACACACACACACACACACACACGCTCGTTCACGCGCACTTCACACACACACAGTTCCCTCTTGGCAGCCATTTTAGGGAGCGTGAATTCCTCCGGCAGTCCAGGAAAAGAAGGCCATGGCAGCCACGTAGCGGGAGGGAGGGTCGGCGCCAGGGCCGCGGGAGGGGAGGGCAGGGCTGCGGGAGGGTAGCGGGGGGGTGGGGAAGAGGAACTTTCTGCACTCTTTTCCCTTTCCTTTTTCTGTAGAAACACGTCACTCTCCCGGGCAGGGAGGGAGGTGACAACGGGCCAGACAGCAACTCGTGCCAGCACAGAAAGAGGAAAGGAAAGAAAAGGCTCCCTGCTAGCATTCGCTGGCGTTGAGAGAGAGCGAGGGAGCGGATTGCACTGTTAACCCTCACACACACACGTACATGCGTGCACACACATGCTCTCGTGGGCAGAACACATCCTCCTCCGGCCTCCCATTTAAAGCCAGACTCTTGCCGTGTCTCTGGAAGTCGTTAGCGATGGAGGCCTGTACAAGCCAGACGCCCCAGGGCTGGGCGTTTGTCTCGTGGGTAGCGCTCAGGGCCGCGAGGATCAGGGATTCTAGCCCCAGCTCTGGGAAGGGAGCTCGTATGGTTGGCACAAGGCAGGCAGGACTGAGAGGCCGTAGGCTGGGGTCCTAGTCTCAGCTCTGCCATGGTGTAACCATGAGGTGTTACTGTGTACTCTGTGCCTCAGTTTCCCCCTCTCTAAAATGGGGATAATACCTACATCACTGACAAAAGGCACACAGGGGAGACAGCGGGTTGCTGAAAAGGACTTTGAGATCCTCAGGCGGAAGGAGCTGGGGGATAGCAAAGCCACCAGGCTGCCCTCGCGCCGGCCACACACCTTGCTGCCCTTCCCCACGTGCCCTCCCTTGACGTCGGCAGGAGCCACGACCGAGCACCTGGGCCTAGCGCGAAGGAAAACGACTGGCCAGCAGTGCCCCTGTGCATGGGCGGCCCTGCAGGGAGCGTCAGACCCTGATGATCGGATTCGAGGGGCTCATCCCGGCTGGGGACGTGCAGTTCAACTCCCGCTGACCTGCAAGCCTTCTGACACCCCCTGCAGCCTCTCCCCCGGCCATTTCCTAGCGCCTTGGCGAGACTGCGCCGCAGCCCCGGAAACTCGCCACCAAGGAGCTGGCGCTCAGGGGAGGGAGAACGGCGCACGTGCCACCCCCTCGCTGTCAGCCCACGCGGCTCCGGTGTCTGCGGTCGAAGGGGGCCACCCGGTGCCTAGCGGGGTAGGGGTTGGCTTGGGAGCCAGACCCCGGCCGTTCTGCCTGGGGCTGGGAGCCGGGGTCAGTCAGGACCCCATTTATAAATGGTGGGTCTGAGCACCAGGCAGTCTGCAACGGACCGATCCTCGCAGCGCACCCAGGGGCAGGGCAGAGCCAGAGAGGCCAGAGGCTGGCGGTACTTAGGTGCCGCTCCGCTCCGCATTTCCTCGCCTGACTGATTTCACGCCTGCCTCTCACCGCAAGCCACTGGAGCTCAGGGCCCGAAGTCAGCCGGTCGCTGCGACGCCGCGCAGAGCAGCACTGAAACACCTTGAACGCACGGCCCCACGGGCCTTGCCCAAGATCGCACGGTGCAGTAGACCAGGGCCTTCAACCCGGCCCTCCCCAGTCCGAGGCTAACCACTGGACCGTCCCTCCCCTCCACTAGCCCCTGGCGATGGCCAGCTCCCAGTTTGCCCAGCTTCGCGCTGTGGAAAAGAGCAGGAGCATCTGTCCCAGGCTTTTCACAGTGCTATAGACACACGCGCTGTGACGAATGCCATGCGAGCGGCTGCGGTGGGAACAGAACTGACCCCCACCCGCCACCCCTGGCCTCCAGCCCCATATTTACTCCACCAGGCCCCACAGCATTTGGAAAAGCCTCCATCCAGAAACTGCTCCAAAATGTGCCCCTCTTTTTGCCCCACAGCATCTGAGTTGCCTCAAATTTCCCAGCTGATGAACAGTCCCTGGGTCAGGATTCTCCTGAAAACATCCCTGCATCTGAAAACGCTCACATTTCATGGCAGGAAGACTTTCCACACAGCGCCGTGCGGCCCGGGGTGTATTTCCACACCTCCCACGGACGCCGGCTCAGCCCTCAGGAGCACGGGAAGCGCTCTGGTGCTCGGAAGAGCCGCTTCGGAGCAAGGCTCAGCTTGTCAGAGCACGTGGGCTTTGCTGTCAATAGCAAAATGCAAAGAGGAAAGAGCCGGCCACGGACACAGAGGGACAGTGGCAGGCATGACATGTGACCCAGAGCAGCCGGAGCAAAGATCGGGAGAGCGGTTCCAGGGCTCAGGACCCACGCCTCCACCACCACCCAGCTTTCCCAAAGAGTCAGCAGCCATTGAGGCACCTGCCTAAGGGCAAATCCTCAGCTGCTGGGAACTGCAATGGCTTGTTTCATGAATGGCAAACCCGTTCCCGGCTCTCTCATTAACAGGTATCAAGCCGACCTGTTCCCTGATGGCATGCGAGTGCCCCTAGCCAGAGCTGTGACGGTGAATGGTAACACCCACCTGGGAAGGGATATCGGACCTCGTGCTTCAGGGCTTAAGCTGGTCTCCAGCGATCAGGATAAACTCTAATGCAACGGTTCCCAACCTGGGGGGATGGGACCCCCTGGGGAGGCATCAAAGATTACAGGGGGTCTGTGAGGCTTCTGTACTATTGAGGTCATTTAGCCCCCCAAGCGCCAGGCTGGCCAAAGCAGAGTAGCAGCCCCAAACATCGCTCCAGCCGGAGCAGAGGAACAGCCCCCCTAGTCCTGCCCCGGCAAGGCGCCCGGCAGGAGAGACGCCCCATAATGGTGGGGGCCTGGAGCCTGAGCCATTACCCTCAGTCCATGGGGGATGGGAAGAGGTGGGGCCACAAAGGGCGTGTGGTGGTGGCTGCACCAGGGAAAGGTTAGCTTCTTCCTCAGGTAAGTGATTTATTCCTATGATGTCATTTAGTGCTGGTATCAATCTCAGTGCATGTGTTTATCGCTGGTGAGGGTGGGGTGAGGGGGGGTGTTTTACCTAGTGTTAACTAGTGGGGCTTTCGCTCAAAAAGGTTGGGAACCACTGCAGATTATCCCATCTGATACTGTCGACGGTCAGAGTCAGGACACCGGGTAAGACGGGCGTGGGGGCTGAAACGCCTGTGTTCCTGGGCAAAGCATCGCAGAATCACTTTCTTCCGACACTGAACAAGGAACTTTATTAGAAGGCCTATCCCAAGAGCTACGCTGTTCCTCGTCCCCTGCCCAGAATCTGCCCCAGCCTGGCTTCCAGACACACACACACATCCTTCGGAGAGCACAGGCTGGTTTGCACAGGTGGCACCATGGGTTGAACCTTGCCATCTCTTCCTTAGCGAGGGCAGGTTTCCCACAGAGCTGTGCCTTGCTGTTCTACGTGGCACTGAGCGCATACATGAATTTCAGCCCAGTCATTTTCTTTGTAGCCACTGTCCAAAAGGGGACAGATTCTCACCTCAGTTACACCAGTCCAAAATGACTCCACTGATTTCATGGGTTTGCGCCAGATTTGCACCAGAGTAACTGAAATCAGAGTGTGGCCCTCGCTGTGTCTGTGCTAAACATCTCAATGGTGGTTTCCCATCATCTGAATGCACCGGCTAGTCCGCGTTCGACTGATGGAGCTGACGGATCTGACGTGACAGATGTTCCACGTGCTCATTCGGCCCTTTCATCTTTCACTGGCTGCAGTTTTGTTTCAGGGATGCTGTTTTCCAAGCCCCCAGCCCCGTGTTCTGGGCCATGTGTATTTTAAATCTCTCATTGTGAGTTTCTCTTTGTTTTAATGCCAGGTTAACCCGGTTCCCGGAGAAGAGGGACCAGCCCAGGACCTCTGGCCCAGACAGGACCCGGGTTGGTTCTTGAGGCTCAGAAAGCGTGGGACAGACGATCCTATTTGCATACTAATGTGGGGTGATGGTCGCTGCTCCCTCTGCACTGCCAGGCGGCTGGGAGTGACCAAGAGGGCTTGCAGAGGCTGGTGGCTGACGGGTAACTGGCACCTTGTTGGAAGCATCGTTAGTGATGGATCCAAGGGCTGGGGGCCAAGATTTTGGTTTGTCTTTGCGGACTCCCTTCCCCGCTGCAAGTCGGGGCGCATCTGCTCCAGGGCTCGGTCTGGGCTCTGCTCTCTGTCGTGTCGCTGAGTATTGGTCGGTCTGACAACCCCTGCTCTGAGCCCTCGAGGGACCCCGGGCCCCTCATGCTGCACCTGGCCCGCTGGTGCCCAGCACGTGGGGGAGCTGCCTTGGGGGAGGCCAGAGCTCTCTGGAAATCTGCGCACCAGGCTGCTGCTGGGGGGCCGCCAGCCCGGCTCCTGCTCGTTTGTGTTTGCTGCAGCGTTACCATCTGCGTGGCTGTTGCCCACCTGATGCTAGCTTCCTCCGTCTCCAAGGAGCACAGGAGCCAGGGCACTGTGGTGATCCCTCCCCGGGGGCAGCAGCAGGGCGTGGGGCGCAGGCCAGAGAGAAAGACTTGCCCTCTGGCATCGGGAACAGCCCGTCCCAGGGCCCACACGTCTGGGCTGGGCTCTCCTGTGCTCCTCGGTAGCCGGGTCTTCTGCGTCCTGCAGCAGCACCGAGGACCCCGGCTGTGCCAGGCACCGTGCGGGAGAGTCCCAGGGAGCCCCAAGGCCAGGTGCCAGGGAGCTGGATGACACAGACAAATGGGGTGTGAGGGGGCTGGGCGGGCGAGTGATCTGCTCACTGCAGGCCTCATCAATGCCCAGCGTGGCCTAACCTCCCCAGGTCCAGCTCCCAGCGCCAGCTGGGCTTGTCTCCCTTTGTGCCTGCCTGGCCCATCACCACAGACTCTGGGCCCTCGCAGCCCTCGGCAGATCTCAGCCCCGCGGGGCAGGAAAGCAACAACCCCACGTTTCACACGGGAACTGAGGCCCAGGGAGGACATCGTGACTAGCCCAAGCCCCAGGGGAGTCTGTGGCAGAGCCGAGAATTGCCCCTCCCACCTCCTGAGTCCTAAACGGGTGCCCTAGCCACTAGGCCCTCCTCCCTGGCCTTTGGCTCCAGGCCCGAGGGTCACCGTGCCCTGTAGCTGGAAGCAGACAATCTGAACCGGCCTGCAGCTAGTTCTACCTGCGGGAGAGCTGGGCCACTGAGGCACCAACAGACAGCCCCGAGGAAACGTCTGACAGCCTCAGGGGCTCGTCGCTTGACTCAGGCTGGGAAAACAAGCAGAGGATTAATCAGCTTCCTTCCCGCTATCCTCCTCCCTGCCCAGCCCCCAGGTCCACACACATCACATGCTCGCTGCCCAGCCTGCTACCGCTGACAGCTGACAGCTGTTCCCAGGTAGCTGGCCACACTTTGCTTCATCTCCCAGCCCTGGCCATGCTGGCTCAGAGCGAGCGGTGGGGACTTCCCCAACCCAGCACGGTGCAAACCCTGCCCTCCTTGCTAAGGCACGTGTTAGCCCCTGCCCCAGCACACACCATCCTGGGACTGGCTTACATGAGAACTGAGAGTTCACATGACCCCAGGAGCTGGGGATTTATGTATAACACCACTCAGCAACGGCGCAGGACTCCCACTGAGAGGGGCTTGGAGACAGCACTCCTGGCTCATGTCGAATCAGGGATCAGCCTTGACCCAGGAGAGCCCAGGCAGGTGACACAGGACATCGAAATGGGGGGTGATGACCCTGACATGGGACCTACAAGAAATACAGCCAAGCAGGAGAAGGCTGGGGGAGCCAGGGGGTGTGAGATCAGTGGGCTGGGCTGGGGGAGCCGGGGGGCGGATTGTTTCTTATCCATATTTGACATTATTAACTATTAACCTGGTTAAGACAGGCCTAGAATGGGTGCGGGGAAGCCACGAGACAGGGAACCCCGGGCTGGCTGCGGGGGTCGGCCTGGAGCAGCGGCACTGAGCTCCCCCTCTGCCCGCCCTGCAGAACAGCCCGCTGAGAACGGCAGGGAGAGCCCGGGTCCCTGGCTAGCTGCCCAAGCCGTTACAGGAACAAGGGCACGGAGGTTACCAGCAGCAGCCGCCCGCCGCAGCACAGCCAGGGAGGAGGCCAGGGAAAGGATGGAGCCAAGGCGGGCGGGGTGAGGGGGAGATGTGACGAGTGCTCTCGGGGCTCAGACTATGCTCTCAAAGCTGGCTAGGAACACGGAACCAGACAGCAGATTCTGCGGCTTGAACCTAATGGACCGAACATCCCCTCCCCGGATTCACAGACCAGCACAGGAGGGGCTGGGGACCCAGCGGCGAAGACTTCTTTGTTTCACACAGGCGGGTGATGGGCCTTCACCCCCATGCTGCCCCCACCCCAGATACCGACAGCCATTTTGGCAAGGGCAGCCGCTCAGTCTGGGTGCCCGTTGGGAGGCCCCTGAGGGCTGACTCCCAGCAAGTGCCAAAAGCTCCCGTCTCCTGGGGCGTCAGCTGGGGGCACCTGTCCCGTCTGGAACCAGGCTGGCAGTATCTCAGCCCCACATCACGGGCCTTTGGGGTCACGATCGGCGGCTTTGTCTGTGGGCGCAGAACATGGTCCAGCCCTGTGCCACGAGACACCCCGTGGGGATCCCCCCCACTGCCAATCCTGGCTGCGTCCAGCCCAGCCCTGGGGGTCAGTCTGCACGTGGCCTGGTGCTGTGTGTCCCTATGGCAGTGGGCAGCGTGAAATAAAAGCCTTTTTGATGCTCCGTGGCTCAGCCTGTGTGGGCTGCCAGCGGGCTCGGGGAGCAATGGGGACTGTCCCACTCCAGTCCCCCGGGGGCCTAGAACTGGGCGACACCAAGGCTTTGGGCTGGTTAACCCCCACTGCATTCGATTGCTCCTGTTTTGAGTTGTGTAAATAATAAAGCCGATCCTTTGGCATTCACACAGACTCACAACCATCCGTCTCTGCTCTGCAAAGCCACGTGGCACCCCGCAGGGCTGCAGGGTCCCCACTCCAGCGTGGCTAGCAGCACGGCCTAGCAAACAGGGAATTAGGCTGGGAGCCAGGACACCGGGGTTCTTTTGCTGACCTGCTGAGCGACACTGGGCACGGCCCTTTCCCTCTGCTTGCTCAGCCCCTGCCCACCGCTGGTTGGTTTGGGTAGCAAGCTCTTTGGGCCAGGGACCGTCTCTCACTCTGCGTCTGTGCAGCCTCTCGCTGCCACTGCAAGACCCCAGCAGGACGGCTCTGCTGAAATGAGCCATGGGAACAGTCAGCCAGACAGTTTCCCCATCATTAGGACCCAGAGTTAACAGTCCGTCATGATAAACACTGGGGCCCGGGAGGGGACTAGCTCCCAGGCAAAGAAGGAGCCAAGAGCCAGGCATACGGCTCAGCCCTGTCTACCTCGGCCCCCATCAGCCACACAAGCAGCAGCCGCAGGAGCGGCCCGGTAGCGAAGGACTCATGGGCTGCGGAACCGACTGGCTGCCTAGGGGCAATAGGTCGAGGTGGGTCCAATCCCCGTGGGGGTTACAGGCAGGGCTGGAGCACGGGCCTGATTTCCCTGGCCCTGGCTGAGTCCCTCCCCTCCCGTCGCTCTGCGTGTCCCTCCTGGCCCCCATTTCTGGCTCTCTCCCGCTGCTGGGGGCCCTACTCGCCAGTGAGCATTTGAATGGCTCCCCCGGCCGTGCCCTCACACACATGGCCCGTGTAACTGCCTCGCGCACAACGCCCAGTGAAACGCCCGGTTCCCCTGCAAGCCCTGGCTGACTGGCGGGGCAAGGGGTCTGCGTGGGGGTGCACGGGAGGTCACTGGATAGGGCTCTTTTCCCTGCGGCCGGGCGTGCTGAGCAGAGCCTCCTAGATGTGAAGGCCAGAAGGAGCCATCATGATCGTCTCGTCGGCCCCTCACGTCGGCTGCTTCAGCAGCGCGGCCAAGGCCCAGGGATGAGGCCTGGTGCCAGGGGAGACTTCCTACGGGGCGCTCGGCCTGGGGACCCTCTGCCTCTTTGGGGATCACAAAGCAAGCGATGCGCCCATGTGGCCCTGCCGCAGAGACCAGCTCCACAGCCGCCCGCGGGGAGAAGAGGTCGGGCTCCCACATCCCACTCCCTAGCTGGCACGGCGGGGCTCACAGCGGGGTCAGACTGGACAGGGCCAGGGCAGGTGGCTGCAGCCGGGTGGGACCGTCTGAAGGGAGCTGGGCAGAGCCCTCTGTCAGTGGCGCCACCGAGAGACGGGCCTGACCCAGAGCACGCTAAGTATCATGGCTCTGTAACGGGTCGAGCCCCGCTCACAGCCCCCGTGCAGCCGGCCCAGCCTGTCTATGTGGTACACTGGCCTCTCCCAGCCCAGGGCACCAGGATTGCCCTGGGGGTAGGGCCCTAGCTGCGGACTTGGGAGCTCTGAGTTCAATTCCTGGCTGTGCCACAGACTCACTGAGCCTTTCTGTGCCTCAGTTTCCCAATCCTGACACCAAGGCTGACAGTGCTGCCCTGCCCAACAGGGGTCTTGCAAGGATAAACACACAAGACTGTAAAGCAGTCGGATGTCTATTATTACTGGTACAGGACGACACCACTCCACAGCTCAGGTACCACGGTGACGGGCAGAGAATAAGAACCTACATGGCCAGACTGGAGTGAATCCAACCCGTCTCCTGGACACCTGGCTTCTCTGCGACTGCTCCCTCCTCGCCTCCCGCACCGATACCTCCATCCATGCCTCCGCGCTGCCCGTGCAAAAGCCACCTTCTCTGCATCTGCCTTGCTGGGCAGCTCTGCGTGAATGACGTGCCCATCGATCGCCCAGCTCGTTGCACCGCTGCCCTCTGTAATGTATGCCTCGTGCTGACGTGTGCTGTTTAGCTCTGGAAAGTGCTCTGGGCTGCGGCGTGGAGGGGGAAGAGTGCAGCACGTACAAAGCCGGGCGCGAGCGCCGATCCTTGGGAGAGCTCCCCCTCCCTGACCCCAGCTGTTCTCCAGCTGGGACTGCAGCAAAGTGGCTTCCATCGTCAGAGGGACTGACTGGCTGAGCAGCGGAGCTGATGTGCCAAGGATACGCCCCAGGCCCCCATGTCACGGCGCCCAGCCCCGCCTGTTTGATTTTGGTGGCAGGCGCTCAATATGGCAAAGAAACAGACAGACAGCTGTGCCCAGGCCTGTCAGCTCATTTCATTAAGAGCTGTCCAAAGGATGGCCCGGAAATCCCTGGAGATCAACTGCCATTAACCAGCACAGTGCCAGGCTCTCCCCTCCCCCTGGGGGCTCTGAAGCCGGTTTTCCGTCTCCTATACGCAGATGCAAGCCTGCTGCGTTCCACCAAGCCCTGGATAAATCCAGGGCCCCACTGGGAGTTAGTTAGTTGTCTCCTACAGGAGACAGCTGGGTCCCAAATTCCGGCTGTGCAGACAAATGGGGAGGCTGTGAGCTCACTGCGGTTAGAGGATCACGGGCGAAAGGTCTAGTTTCCTGAGGAAAGGGACGAGCCAGCCAGCGCTGATACACCAGAAACACCCTGACAGATCAAACCCCAAACCTTCCTGGGTTCAGCGGCAGCCCCTCACGGGTACTGTGCTCACAGCTTGCAACAACCGGAAGCTTGATCCCTGCCTGCCCTGGGAGGGATCAGTGCGGAAACCATGAAATGCCTGGAGTACAGAGGCCATCCCTGACCTGATTTCACACCCGCGGCGGGTCAGAGAAACACACACATTTCTGGCTGCTAATCCAGCCTGAGCCGGAATAGGAAAATTACATGGTCCCCCCCTTCCCCCCGATCTGTCCCCAAACACACTCATCTCTCTCCTGACCTAGGGTCCCAGGGACATGGAGCAAGCTCTCCAGAAAAGTCTAGAGCTTTCTAACCAAGGTGAAGGTTTTTCCAACTCAACCCTCCCCTGCACTTTCCAACTGGGCCCTGGCTCCACAAAGTTGGGGTGCCATGAGACCTCTGACTCTGCCAACGCCCACAAAACGCTGCGCACTCATTGCCAGCCCCGCTCACGGCTGAAACCCTTGCAAAGGAGCGTGGGGAGTTGGAGCGGACACTGCAAGTGTGGTAAGGAACAGCACCGCACTTTGAACCGGGGCTTGCGCTGCTGGCGGGAAGCTCGCCCCCCAGGTGTCCCAGCTGGCCCGGGGAGGACACTGCTGGGGGGAAGCTCACGGCGGAGAAGTCCTGGCTCTGTTGGCACGCTCTGATCAGTGCTAGAGCTCACACACTCCGCAGAAGCTGGAGTCCCAGCCAGCATTTGCACGGCACTGCTGAGAGGAAGATCACAGCGTCAGTGCCCCAGCTGGCTCTGGCCCCATGGCGAGGGGCCCTGCAGGATCCTGTTCCTTGGCACGGGGGCAGAACTCTCTGTCCTGACTGAACTCAAGCTACAAGGCAGAGACCAACCCCAGCCCTAGGCTCCTGGGGGAGTGACGCCAGACCTGGGCCCCCATGCAACCTCCCTGATCTCGGCAGGGACAGGCCTGTACTAACTGGGGGTCGCCCCATGCCTCGACGTGGGCAGAGTCACCCTGTCCTGGTGCCGGCCTAGCTGGGGTGTGGGTCAGGCCTGCTAGAAGCCTGGCGACGCAAGCCGAGGCCTGCGGGCGAGTGGATGGCATGACCAGCTGGCCACACGGGGCTGCCAGCCGGGGGGACGGGGCCCTGCTGTGTGACAGGGGAAGGCGGGTGGCTGCTGAGATGGGAGCTGCTCGCGCTGTCCTCAGCTGATGGCAGCAGCTTTGCAAGAGGGGAAGGCGCCCCACTGGGCCCCGCGTGCCGCGGGCGGATGGCTGGCTGGCGTCCCTGCCAGCCCGGGGCTGCACCCGGCTGCAGGCATCACAGAGAGGGCGGGAGGAGTGGGGGCAGGCGGGGCTGGGAGGGGAGAGAAAAGAAGACGTGGAGAAGGGGCGAGCTATGGCCGAGGAGGAAACCGGGAAGGAAGAAAGGAGAGGAGGGGACGGAGGTGGGGCTGGCGGGCTGTGAAGGGAGCCAGACAGACGGACGGGGACCCCCTCCGCCGCCGGGCAGCTTTTGGCGGGAGGTTGTGCTGGGGAGCCCTGGTGGGTCCCGAGGCTGGCGGCACGGACAGCGGCCCCTTCCCTGGGCACATGGAGCTGAGTGGGGCACGCCAGCCCCCCTGCGGGCCCAGGGGCAGTAAGAGCAAGAGGGAGCCTGGCCTCGCACCAGGTGTCCAGCCCCAGGGGTTGGGGGCAGGGGGCTCATCTGAGCCCTCTTGGAGGGACCTCTGGGGGTCTGACTCAAGCCAAACCCCCAGGACCCCAATCCCGGGGCTAGCATTTGAGCTGCGGCCTGTGGCCGAGGAGGGCTGGGCGCGGCACTGCCCACACCTCGGGCTGCCTATTTGCCCAGGGGCCCAGGTGCAGCCCTGCCTCCACCCTCACGGCCGGGGAGGGGGCTCTTGATTTAGGGGGTCACACCCAGAGCGCCAGCAGGAGGGGTGATCTGGGAGTGCCTGTCGTGGGATGTCTCAGCCCTGCACCTTGCTGACCCCACCAACGGGCCCCCCTGAGCCAGAGCTTGGCTCTTCCTTCCCGGGAACCATTGCGGCTCTGGGCAGCCGGGCCTCCTTTCATTACACACAGAATGCCGTGCCCAACTCCTGGCACATGTGCCCACGGTGCTGCCAGCTGTCCCCCTGGGGGGGTTGGTCTCTGCCACGTTAACCTGCGACATGGGCACATGTTTGGCTGGGGGGGCGAGGCGGCGGTTGGGGGGCAGCGTTCGCACGAGGGGGCTGGGAGAGAGAAAGAACCAAAGCGGAACTGAAAGAGAAATGGAGAGCGAAGGAGTGTGAGCCGGGGAAAGGGAGAAAGGACAGTGATGGAGGGAGTGGAGTGGAAGACCAGGCAACGGAAAGGACCAGGCAAGGCAGGGAAGCGAGGCAGCGATCCTGCAGGGGATGTGCCCCGGACCCGCAGAGGGGAGCAGCAGAAAGCAGGAATGGGGAGGGACGGGCCAGCACCCTCAGCGTGTTTCCTAGGAATTTCTGTGGGTCTCTCTCCCCTGCTGGAGCGTGTTACACGCTGGGCCGCGAGCGGTGCCGAGAGCTGGCGGCAGGGGAGGGGGCATCACGTGCCGGGGTGGGGAGACATCTGCCAGCCTGTTAAAAGCCCCCGCCTGCAGAACTGAGAAAACCACTAAGCTCCCCTGTGGGGCCAGGATCTTGGGCGCCTGCCACCTGCTGCCATCTGCCTAGGACTGGCACTGCCAGCTGCTACGTCCTGTCATCACAACGCCTTGAGCAGCAGACGGGCAGCTGCTGTCAGCCTGACTTGGGCGTGTGGCGGTGCCAAGGCTGGCGGGGAGCTGAGGGGGCGGCGGATGGCAGGAGAGTCATGAGCTGCTGCCCCTTCCCTTAGGGAAGAGGGCGGACGCAGGGTGAAGGGAGCAGGGTTTTTACCTCCATGGAGGGCAGAAGACACGACGGTGGTTAATCTGCACTCCCCTTTGCCTCACAGGATCAGCGATAACTGATGCCCACAGCCCCTTCAGAGATCTCAAAGCACCACACACACACACAGATCAAGTCACCCAGTGCTGAAATGCAGCTGACTCTGGGGTAGAACGCAGCAGCAGCTGAACAGCGCACAGCAATGCTACAGTTCAGGACAGGAAGTGAGGAACAACTGTATCCCACTGAAACGGCAGGGGCAACGCCGGCCTGGCACAATGCATGTGGCCAGGACAGTTTTGGGCTAAGTCTATTCTTAGGGGAAAGGCCGTGGGATATTTAATGGCCAAAGCCTCACCCAAGAAGCAGCAGCTTGGAGCTTCTTGTGCATGGGCTGAAAGTAGCCCCAGACGGGCACCCGCACCACCCTACATTAACCTCCATGGTCTCCCAAGAACCAGCTGCACCTGGCCCAGTCCAGGATGCAATCCTTGCACCAGTGCAGTCCTCAGTCCAGACCAGGACAGCTCCCAGCGTGGCACCGTGCAGCAGGCTGCTAAGGGCTGATGTGCCCTCGATCCCCTCCCCAACAAGTCCTGCCTTGCAGCCTCCTGGCATATTGATCCCGGCTTTCATGTGGAGGAGGTGGCTGAAACGACCCTCAGCCCGACAATCCCCTTGCTCGTGTCTTGTCTCAGTGGGGCAAGCTGCTGGGGGGCCGGGGAGCCGTACGTTGCCCCCTAGCGCCTGGGGCTGGATTCTGGCGGCTGCCCAGGCCTAGACCCACCTGTGCTAAGTTTAAGTTCCCAGCTCTGTGAATGAGCCCACTGGCTGCCACAGAATCCAGCAGTGTCTCCATCGGCCAGGAGAACTGCCCCAGCCAGGCAGGAGAAAGAGGGAATGCGGATGAGGGAGAGAAAGAAAACCACCGTGCCCTCCTCCTGCCAGCACTGATGCAAGCCGTGTGCGTGGCAGATTGGCCAGGAGGCGGGGACGGTGTGCTCCTAATTACAGCATTGCACCGGAGTCTCGTTTACCAGCTGTTCATCGCATCCAGCTGCAAGAGGGTGGCTTAATCAATGCTAATTGCTTGGGAGAGCCCCGTGCATCTCACCTTGTGGAGACATGCACGCAGAGAGCCAGCTGGGCCGCGCCTTCCTCTCGGTGCCACCCGCTGGCACGGGAGCTCCCTGCTGCCCCTGGCAGATTACCCTCCCGCCGTGGGACGCTGCGGCTCATTAAACTCGCAGCAGGAACGTGGTGCTGGCTGGATGGAGAGTCACGGGCTGGCTGCAGCGCAGTGCTCCCAGCACGGCCACGCTGCCAAGGGGGCAGCAAAAAGTCACTCGCTTTGTTTTTTACAACTCCTTAGTGACGGCAGGAGAGCGCTTGGCTCTGCAGAGCAGAGGGCCCAGGCGGCCGGAGCAGCGTGTCCCTCCAGGGTGCCCCCCTGCAGCTGTGGGTCTGGCGCAGCAGTCGGAAGAGTGCTTTGCTCACTCCAGGGAAGCTGGAGGGTGTTTACGGCGTGGAGGGGGATTCGGGAGACCTCGTGCAGGTGGCAATAATTCAGCCGGGTCTGCAGGTTCTCGGGGGCAGGGACAGGCTCCCTGTTCATGCTCACGTCCGGTCCCCAAGCCTGGTTTGGTCCCTGGCCTTTCCCGAGTCGGCCCAGAGCAGAACCCACCACGGTGGCCACATATCCAGGCAGGCAGTGATGTGCCAGCCGGGCCTGGGCAGCGTGGTTGCCACAGGAACTCGCCGTGCGGTGTGTGGACACAAAACAGGCTTAGAACCACCCATCCCAGGAACTGCTGTGGCCCCAGGTACCAACGGGTGGGTGCCGGCCTGGACTCCAGCAGGAGCTGGACTTTCTCAGCCGCTCTGCAAATCAGGCCAGCGGGGCAGACACACCTTCATCCCCCACCCCACACTCACCCTCCCGGCTCGCCCAGGTCTGCAGCCGGAGCTGAACTGAAATTTCCAGGGCAATTTAGCTGCAATATCTGAGGCTGGCCAGAGTCCAGCAGCCTGCCTCCCTCGCTGTACCGGCCTCGCGGGACAAAGGGGAGCGAACAGGCCCGGCACTGTCCGAGGAGCGACTCCCAGGCACGCGGGGAGTGGCCCAGTGAGCTGTGACAAGGGCGTGTTTGCCAGCTCCGGCCAGACCAGCGCTTTGCGAGCAAGGACCTTCGTGACGTCCAGTGGCTTCCAACGCTGCGCCGGCAGTGACCCTGCGCACGGCCCGCCAAGGGGCACATCTGCCTTTCCCTAGCGTCGCTGCGTGCTTCAGCAAGCACGAACCTCCTCAACCTCCCAGCACTGATAGGCCTTGGCCCCTCCCACATGTGGCAGTGAGGGAAACTGAGGCACAGAGCGTGGGCCTGACTTGCCCGAGACCATGCACTGAACTAGTGGCCGAACCAGGAAGAGAATGCCTGAGTGCAAACCCCATGTCTCGACCACAAGACGCCTGCAGCTAGATCACATCCCTTCCTCGGTGCCGGAGGAGAATCCGGAGGCCGCTGGGCTATGCCAGCAGCAACTGAGTTTTCCCTGCCTGTGGGCTGCGGCTGACGGCTAATGGCTCGGAGGAGCTGATGTATCGACTCCTGGCTGGCAGCGCAAATGGGTGGCTGGCGATAGGAACGAAAGAGCAAGCCCTGGGGGCAAAGATTGGTCACTAGGGGCGTGAGTCGGGGCCCAGCAGGTTGCTCTGGCATCGGCAGGGACGGAGGTTTGCTTGTAGCCGGCCTCCCGTGCTTAGTTTCACACCTGCCGGATGATTTCAAGATGTCCTGTGACCTTGATTTCAGCCCCAGGCCAGACACAAGTGGTTCCTGGCTCGGAACCATCCCTACAAACCCCAAACCCGTTTGCCCGTGACAGCAACTTTGGGGGCTTCGATAGAGCCTCTGGTTTTGGCACAACCCGTTTCCTTTGGCCAGGAGAAAGAGAGAGACTCGAAGCTGGGCCACCCAGACCCAGGTGACACAACTCAAATGCAATTTGGGTCGGAACAGCCCGGGGCAGCCACCGAGCTGGCAAAATCCAGATCCAGAGGGATGAGGTATTGCGAGGCTCGAGCCAGAATGAGCTGCGTTGGTCTAACCCTGCCGGTCCTGTTACATGCCGGGGGTCTGATCCCCGGGATCTCTGGCGAGGGGTCGCCTGGGAGCGCTTCAGCCCCTGGCTAGGAAACCTCGGCTCCCTGCAGCAAAGGAGCCCATTGGGCTGTTAGAGGCTGCATTGCCATTCGCTCAGCTGGGAAGGGACGCACTGTACCTGGGCAGCCCCCGCGAGATGTGGAGAAGCTGCTAGTGCCCCCCTGCCACGCCCAGTGCCCCAGTGCCGGTCTCTGGTATTTTAGCTCTAACAGCCGCCGCCTGCGTTTGTCCCTGGATGGAGTGGGGGGGGGGAGGAAAAGCATCCGCATCTGTGGGCCCGGCTGCCCCCCTCTGCCCGCGGGAGCACTGAGCGAGCGTGGGCTCCCTGCCAGTGTGGCAACTGCAAAGCCATTAGTGGGCACCGCGCCTGCCAAGGAGGGCGAAGCGGAGTGGCTGTGTGGGAGGAGGGGGCAGGTGCAAGCCAGACAAATCCCGGCTCATCTTTAATTCAGCAGCCCCCCCAGTGCTGCCAGAAGAGACTCCCCTCACCCCGCCCTGCGTGGGCATGCCTGGCGTGTCCTGGATGCACCACAGCCAGGGTGTGAACATGGGGCCAGCTGGACTCACCATGGCCCTCACTCTGGGGGACTCCTGCCCCAGTCCCTGCACCCCCACAGGTCTGCCCGGGGAGCAGATCCTCTGTCCCCCTTCTGTCTCAGTGTGGGCTCCCCCCAGCTCAGCACTGCAATCCTTGCACCCTATTCCCAGGCAAGTGCAGCCGCTTCTGGCCCGTCCCACACAGGGCGGGGGGGGGATGCCCGTCTAGGGGGCAGATCAGGGTTTCCTTTGAATTAACTGTTCAGCCCCTTGCGGCCGTGAGGCCACATTGGCACCTCCTAACGGCCAGGTGTCAGCCCCACGGCAGGAGCAAGGGGTCTTGCTCTGTCCCCGCTTAGCAGCGCCGAGATCCTGCATTGCAGACAGGGGTGCAGTATAGGGTCAGACAGCACAAGAGACGGGGCCCAAAAGGGCCTGGCTGCATTAAATTGGGCAACTGTCCCCTTCTGACCACCAGTGGATCACCCCTGCCCTGATCGTTCAGTGAATCTGCCCCCAAGCAGTCCCCTCCCCCAGGGATGCTCACTCTACCCCGCGCCATGGGTCTGCCCTCACCCCACCCACACTGTTGAACCCACCAGGTACAATCTGCCCCCCTCTGCCTATGGACCAGCATTTGCCCCTCACTCAATCTAATCTCCCCATCCAGTTGCCACCAGACCCTCTTATCCCGAAGCCCCTATGTCCTGCCCCCACCTTCCCATATCCCCCATCTGAGGCCTCCCTCCTCCAGCCCTTCCTCCCATTCTCTCGGGCCCCCCGGCACCGTCCCACAGGCTGTGCAGCGGAGCTCGCCCCCCGTCTAAGCGCCTGGCTGGGCCGGCTGGCTATCAGAAAGTGTGGGGCGTGCTGGCCGGGCTCACAGGGCTCACAGCACAAGCTTCTAGGAACCCAAATGAGCCAGCCGCTCCGCTCTGCAGCCGGATCCTGCCCTGACGGGGACCTGGCCGTGACTGCTCTGGCTCCCCGCAGAGTTATGACAAGCCGTTTACCCCAATCTGGCCCATGCGGCTCTTCCCTCCCAGCTCGGGCCGGGGGGGCAGGCCCGCCAGAAGGAGAGAAAGAAGGGAGGGGGTAGGGGATACAGAGGGAACAGAAGAGGACAGGATCACATGTGAGAGAAGAGGAAGGGGAGTGAAAAGCGAGGGGGACGGATGAAGCAAGCAGAGGCAGGGAGGACAGGAGGGAAGGCAGAACAGAAGCCAGCAGCTAAATGAAGCCTTGGGGTCCTCCCGGCACACGCCAGCCTCTTAGCCCTCAGGGCCGGGCCGGAATCAAGCCCCTCCAGGGCAGCGTGTTGTGTCCTCAGCCCTGCCCCTGCCCCCCACACCACAGCCAGGGGCCTAACGCTGCTGGGCACGCCGGCTGAGAACTGCCACTTTTCCAGTAGGTCCTACACAAAAACAGTCATGCACACGCTGACAGGGGGACTCAGGCACCTCCAGTGTTTAGCACATATAGCCTGGTGAAATTGGTGAAATGACTCTGTGCAGGCGGGTGCACACCCGGCCCCATTGAATACACACACAGCTCTGACGACACCCCAAAGCAGTCTGACCCACAGCAACTGCTCTCCCTGCCCTAGGATCCCAGCTCCTACGACAGCTTTGTCAATGGCCAGCAGCTCCCCTGCCGCCCCCCAACGCTGCCCTTCAGTCCTAACCCAACGCCCCGCGCTCCAGGGAAGGGCGGCGCGCTGGATCTCCTCGGAGACGCACACAAGCTGGGGGAGAGTCAAACACGCCGTTGCATGAGGGCTGGCGCCGAGCGAGCAGCTCGCACTGACCAGCTGGAGCCAAGCACGGAGCTTGCAAACGTCCACCCAGCGGCTTTGCCTCTGCACTTCTGCCCTGCCCTCCGCACCCCCGTGGCCCCTCCGGGCAGAGACAAGCAGTGCTCAAGCCATTTTCCTCCCACCGCTCTGCCGGTGCCCCTCAGCCCAGCCCAGGAACACCCTAGGTGTCCCAGCCCTGGGCCCCTCTCCCGGGCAGAGCAGAGGAGCAATGCCCAAGCGGAGCCCAGCGCTCTTGTCCTGTGTGACAGCACACCTGGCCGCGCCTTGCGGAAACCGGCTCCCCAGAGACCGCCAGAGCAGCCCCGCACGCTCACACTCCCTGACCTCGCCTGGCGCGTGGCCTGCCGGGGTGGCTCTGTGCTTTCCCAAGGCGGGAGGCTACCACTTGGCCTAGGACCCGGTGTGAGCACGGAGCCAGCTGCTGGCGAGCTTCTCCCGTCCCAGCCTCCTCCATGCCGCAGGCTCTCCCACACAGCGCATCACACGCAGGGAAGCCCCGGCCTCACCAAGGTCACTGGCAAAGGAAGCTTCCAATCCTCCCAACGGCGTCACGCGCCCAGGCCGAGCAGAGGGGAGGAAAAGGGAAAGCAGGAAGTGCTGAGGGCTTAGGGGGACGCCACATCCCTGGCAAAGGGCCAGGCCTGGGGCACCCCGGCTCTTCAGGGCAGGGGCTGGAGAGGTCACTTTGGCAGGATTGCTGTGGTGATGAACAGAGAGGGGAGCGTCTGCTGGCCGAGGTGTGAAGGGGACAGACCCTGGGGCCCGCCCAGCATGGCACGAGAAGGCCTGGCTCTCCAGGGTGTGTAGGTGCCCCGTGCCGTGAGCCCAAGGGGCAGGGTGGGGGTGAGCATGGAATAGCGACGGGCATGCACCAACAGTCCTGGTCACACGGATGGTTCTACCTATTCACAGCGTGTGGGAGAGGGCCCTGGGCAAGACAAGCCTGCCGACGAGGGGCAGCAATGTACCGGGAGGCCCCGTGGTTATTACAGAGCTGGGGCCATAAGTCAACAGGGAGCCACCTGCCCCAGGGGGTAGGGGCAGCCTGGCTCAAGAGCTTGGCCTGAAATCAGCACTCAGGCTTTATCGTTAAATGCCTCTGTCCCGAGACACACCCTTTAGC
The DNA here is from genome assembly GCA_007922155.1 of Mesoclemmys tuberculata. NCBI lineage: Eukaryota > Metazoa > Chordata > Testudines > Chelidae > Mesoclemmys > Mesoclemmys tuberculata. Next base: position 3,187,820 of record ML675700.1, read on the forward strand.
TAGCTACGGGATCTCTATAGTGTCCATCACTGAAGTATCTCATTGGTCATAATGGGCCGAACCGAACTCTAGATCCAAACATCTCCAAGCTTTGGAGAAAGTTGGGACCAGCCCGGGGCTGTGTAATGTGGCCCCAGCCCTATAGCAGCCCGGATCAGAACCCCAGCCCCAGCCCCCTCTCCATCTTCCGCTCCCTGGGGATTCACATGAAGCTCGAGGCCAATCTGGCAGCGTGGATTCCTGCCGGGTTGTTGAGGAGGGTGTGTGAGCCAGCGCTCGGTGTCACCGGGGTGTAGCAGTGGAGGGGAGCAGCCTGAGATGCCGGCAGGGCGCCGTGTGATTGCTGTCTGTGGCGAGGACGCTGAGCAGCGCGTGGGGATGAGCAGACGATGGACTGAGCGGTAACAAACGCTGGGCGGAACAAGGCGTCTGACCCTGCGACTGCTCTCACGCCTCCATCCTGGTCAGCCGTAGCACACGGGGGCTGGAAGTGTTTGAATCTGGGACTTTCCACCGGCTCACCTGCTAGGAAGAAGGGGCCAGCTACTAAAACCTGCCCCTGTTGTGGGGTACAGACCCGTCGGCGATAGCCAGCAACAGCCGTGGCACGCGTCTGCAGGGCCAGCTCCGTCACAATAACACGAGGCAGGGGGGTCAATTAGCGAGGCGAGCGTGAGATCTCAGCGCTGCAGCATGGGAATGGGCTGTGAAGAGGTGGGGGACAGCAGAGCCCCGGCTCCCTTGTCCTGAAGGCTGCGGTGAACAGCTGCTCTGGGGGTGGGGGAGGAGACGATGCAGGGAGAGAGGGGCATCCTGTGAGGAGGTCCGACCCTCCATGGCAATGCCTCTGCTCCTCCAGCAGGACGGCACAGCCGGGTCTCCCTGCTCTCAGCCCTGATGCGCTCTGAGATGGCGAGGCTTCAGGGCTAGGCAGATGGCCTGGGGCTCGATTGACCAGGCTCCTCCGCCGCTGATTTGCTGTGAGGTCTTGGGTAAGTTACTTCTTGCATGCGGTTCCCTCTCTGCCTGTTCTAGCGGCTCCTGACACAGGGAGGGGGCACGTTTCCGAGTGTTAAAGGCCAGGAGAGCATCTAGTCTGAGCCCCGCCGATCACCGGAGATTGGTTCTCTGCATCGAGCCCAAAGACTTTAGTTAGACCAAAACAATCCCATCCCCTGGAAACTAAACTCTTGCCATCCACAGGCAGAGGCTGGGAGGGGCACCAGAGACATGCCCAGATGAGCCCAGCAGGCGATCCACGCCCACGCTGCAGAGGAGGCAACTCCCCAGCCCCAAGGGTCCTGCCAGCCTGATCTGGGGGGAAATTCCCTCCCAGCCCCAAGTACGACCCTGAGCCTGCATGAGCAAGCCGGGCAGCCGCCGAGAACAGACCTCGCGCGCGATGGAGCCGCTGCGTGCTCTTGTCATGCCAACAACACGCTGCTCCATGCTAGACGCGGGCCAGAGTTCGGCCGTCCTGCTACGCTCGTCTGAACAGATGCTGGTGAGAGTGAATGAGAAGCAGCAGAGCCGTCAGCCAGTGCCACTGCCCGTGCAGCCGGCTGTTTTTCACAGGTGAAATCTTGGCCCCACTGAGGTCAACAGCAAAACTGGGGCCAGGATTTCACTCCCGAGCCTTCCAGACAGACAAAGATGTTGCCTGTTCCTTCCTTGCTCCTTTATATGCAACGGGCTTTTAATCACAGACTCCAAGGTCCGAAGGAACCATTATGATCATCCTGTCTGACCTCCTGCGCGTCGCAGGCCACAGATCCTTGCCAGCCACTCCTGTAACAGGCCCCCAACCTCCGACTGTGTCACTGGAGTCCTCAAATCATGGTTTAAAGACTTCAGGTGCCAGAGACTCTACCACTGACAGTAGTTTAAACCTGCAAGGCACCTGGGCCCCGTGTTCATCTGATTTGCATTTCTGCCAACGATTCTCTGGAAAATACACTCTTCCCATGCAGGAAAAGTAATGTCTTTTCCTTCTAAATGTCATCGAGAGAGAGACCGGGTATCCGTCCATGCTGCAGAGACGGGCTGGGTACCCGTACACATTGCAGACAGATGCACACATACAGCTGGTCGAATATTTTGTTGCAAATAACAATCGGACCAAAGAAAGTCATTTCCCCACCATTCAGCCAGCCCTGGAGCTTGGCAAGCCATGCATTATTTGCAAAGATTGTTTCCTAGTGGAGGGAATAATCTGGTTTTGACTAATTTATTCCCACTCCATGATCACTCTCAGAAAGGGTAAAAAGGTGAAAAAAGTCCAACCCTTAATATAGCTTTAAAAACCAGATGCAACTAATCAGAGGCCACAAACCCTAAATGCCTTAACTGCATGAGGACTGCGCTGGATCACTGCCGCGCAGCTTAAGTTCACAATGACTCGGGTGCCTTCGCCACGCGATTCCAGACCTGAGTGCGGCGGGGTCGCTTTTCCGAGTAATCTTAGCTCTGCATTTCCTCCGTTGGTAACTCTGGGGCTGGGGACAATTACAACATGCTCCTGGTGGTGCTTTTACATTCCTGGACTTTGAACCTGAACTCCATTTACCAGTTATGTGTCTGGGAATGTGAGAGTGTGTGAATATCTGTATGTGCGTGTGTGTGTGTGTGAATATGTGTGTGGGTGGTTGTGAATATCTGTGTGACTCTGTGTGAATATTTGTGAGTGTGCATATCTGTACGTGGTGTTTGTGAATAACTATGTGGATTAGGGCATCCACCGGTGTGTAGGGGGCTGTATATGTGCACGGGTGCGTATCTCTGCAAAAGACACATTCAAAATATTATGAAGCTTGTCAGTTTCCTTGCGAGTGCGACGATAAATATTTGCGGGTGCCCCGGGTCCTGTTCTGTGTGCAGATGGGGAAATGTTTTCTTTCCATATGGGAGGACTGCACAGACATTTGGCACAGTGGCATACTCAGGACAAGAGACTTGGCACATGGTGCCCAGCAGATTGGTGCCATCTGCCTCGTTTTTCTCCCGGCAAACACTGGGGCTGGCGAGTGGAGAGAACCAGCTGCCACGCTGGGGAGGAGTTGAGATGTGTTGGCTTTCAGAGGCATTTTTCCCCTTCCCCCCGTCGGAGCTGCCAGGGGAGGATCTCTTTGTTAGGAGCGTCACACACAAAACACAACCTTTCACAGAATAAGGGAGAACATGAGCAAGGAGGGCAGTGTGGCCCAGTGGCTAGAGCACAGGAGCCATGTGACCTTTGCCAAACCATTTCCTCTTTCTGCGTCCCTTAGGCTTTAAGCTCAAAGCCTCAGATCCAATGGAGGTTAGGAGCTGAGGTACCTTTGAGGATTTGCCCCCCTCCCTGCCAGCCCTTAGGGGCAGCGACCGTCCTCCCTCGGTGCCTACACAGCACCTGGCAACAATGAGAAAAGGGCAATTTCTTCCCTCTTCGTTTTCCTCCGTCTTAGAGACCAGGCCTGGGAAACTCTCCCCGCAAGGGAGGATGGCAGAAAGCTGGCGTTTGAATAGGAACGGTTCGGCCCCTTTGCCAGCCCCAGGGCTGCAGTTGGTGCCTAATGCAATGGCATTGCTGTCTCCCGGCCCGGCTGCACCCCTGGACGCCCCCGTTCAGCAGCTGCGGTGCTAGCCCGGGCTCTCCAGGCCAGTTCCTGGGCTGCTTCAAATGCCCTGAGCTGCAGAAGACATTGGTGAGGCTAGAAGGGCTGGGACCACATGGAGGGGTGCCTGGGGTCCCCTGTATCCTCTGGGTCACTGCAGGACACCATTGGCCCCCCGTGGGTGGCTGCGCGGAGGTTGGTGCCACGCTGTGGTGCAAAGATGCCCCTGCAACCTTGCTCAGACGCCCCCCCCAGTGCTCAGCCCAGGTCGGGGGGGCAGAGGTGGGAGTCACGTGACCGATCACCTGTATTTGGGCAGTGCCCATGGTGGGCGAGGTGCTGCCCGTGTGACCACGCCTGGCCCTGACACGCTTGCGGTCCCAGAGACTCGCAAGGACCCAGGGAAGAGGCAGGGTCAGGCGGGTGGTCGGAGGACATGGGCTCCCTTGGACACGGAGATATTAGGCTTTGTAAGAACTCTCCGTGGGACGCGATGGAGCAGGGGGAGCCTGGATGCAGGCCGGCCGGCGCCAGGACTGGGGCGGCGCAGGGACAGTGAAATGGAGTTAGCTCATGCAGCTCGCGTCTGCTCGGACGCAGGTCAGGGCACTGCTGGCAGGAAGCTCACCGCAGTGGACTCCTTGCCCGTTTGGCGGGTCCGGCCGCAGAGCAGGGGCTGCCCTGAGCCACACGTGGCTGGGCTGGGGCATCTCTCAATGAGCAAGGCCCCTTTCTATCTCTCGCTGCCTGGTTCCAGGGGGGTCAGAACCCCACCCCGGTGCCCCCGGCTCCAGCTCCCCCCACCCAGCCTGGCCAGCTCGTTGGAAGGCTGCCCCATTGTGCCCGCACCTCGCCTTGATCACCTCACGCACACTGTGGCCCCACTGCAGCCTGGCTCCCTGCCCCACCCCTCCGCTGTGCAATATGTGGCTCCGCATGGATCTGCCAGGATGCTCCGAAGCCCCAGGACAACTGATCCGGGCGATCGATTCCCGTTACGCTGCCAAGCTTCTGACTTTCATCCATGACCTCCCTGGTGCCCAGTCCCAGGCCTGGAGCGTGGCCGCCCCTGCTGCCGCTGCTGGACCCAGCCCCGGGCGCTCAGGCCCCTCCCACTGCTTTGGGGTTCTCATCAGGGGAGGGGGCATGTCTCGGGGTGGCTCAGGCTGGCCCAAGGGGGAGGGCAGAAGAAAGCTGGAGAAAGGACCCGGTGGGGAGCTCAGAGCCGGAGTCCAGGGGCGCGCGGGGGGCTGGGAGCCGGGAGTTTAGTTCAACGAATTCGAGAGCCGCAGCAAGGGCCTGGGCGTCGGGACTGACCCAGCACCTGGGGGCTCATTTGCAGGGGGGCCACAATGGCTCCTCCCACCCCCAGGCTCAGTCGCTGCCTCCCCATGGCACAACTAAGGAAACTGAGACACCGATGGGGGAAGGGACACGGCAGAGGCAGGGAACAGAACCCAGGAGTCTGGTACCGCACCCCCCTGCTCTCCCCACTGGGCCACACTGCCTCCACCTCCGGCCACTTTTAACCGGGCCTGAAAATCTCGTCCCTCTGCCAGGGGCCTGAACCTCACCAGCCGCGGGGCCGAGCGGGGAGGGGGCAACACGCTGCAGGGGGTGGGTGGGAGCCAGCTGCACTCACGGAAGGGGGCAGGGAGCCTGCTGTGCCCCGTGGCACTGGGGGAGCGGCAGATGCCCAAGGATCATCCTGAGCTCTCTGCCCCAGCTCAAGCCAGCATGAGCCAGCCAGGCCGGGCAGCATCCACAGCACAGGGGCATCCGGGGCGCCCGTCTCAGGGGCACGTCGGGGCGAGCGAGGCCGAGGGAGGGATCTGCTGCCCAGGCTCCAGGGCTGCTTTCGCCCTGTGCTCAGGAGAGGGGCAGAGAAACAGAAAGAGCAATGGGGAGCAAAGGAGAAAGCAGGCGGCTCCCAGTCCCCACTCCTGACCCGCAGCCCCCCGCTATCCCAACCCTGGGCTCCCCGCTCGGCCGGTGCCCCTCACTCCCGACCCTCAGCCCCCCGCTATCCCAACCCTGGGCTCCCCGCTCGGCCGGTGCCCCTCACTCCCGACCCTCAGCCCCCCGCTATCCCAACCCTGGGCTCCCCGCTCGGCCAGTGCCCCTCACTCCCGACCTGCAGCCCCCCGCTATCCCAACCCTGGGCTCCCCGCTCGGCCGGTGCCCCTCACTCCCGACCCTCAGCCCCCTGCTATCCCAACCCTGGGACCACATGGCCTCGCTGGTTGACAGGAGCGATGGCTCCTTGTACAAACCGTTCCCATGACTAATCCTGCAGGACCTATGTGCGCTGGGGGGTCCAGAGCCCAAGCCTGGCCTGGGGGGTTCTGCATCCCCAGGCAGCTGTCCCCAGCACCCCAAAGCTCCAGCTCCTTGGCAGGGAGCCCGGGAGGAGGCCTTGGGGTTCCCGGCCGAGCAGGGCACACTGGAGATGGGCTCGCTGGGCTCAACGGCCCCTGATTTAACTCGAGCACAGTCCTCCCTTTCCAGCAAAGGGAGGCGGTGACGAGCCCCGGACTCCTGGGTCCTCCTCCCCCGCCCCTCCTCCAATCCCCTCTTCTGCCCACATTTCCGGGACCCTGCCCCCAGCCGCGGGCTGCCAGCCCAGCTGGCGCTTTCACCCCCGAGATTCCACCTCCGCTGGGCATCGGCTCCCCTGAACGGCCTTCAGCTCCTGCCCCCCGTGCCCCGAATCCCGGCGCCAGCAGCTGGTGCCCAGCTGCCTTCGCAGGCATCGGTGCGGCTCGCCCGCCCCCACGGCGCGTCCCCTGCCCCTCCCGGTGCCAGCCCTCAGCCGCAAGGCCCCTCTCCGGGCCCTGCCCCACGTCGCCTCACTGTGCAGCCTGGCCCCGTGGCAGTGACCCCACACCGAGCGAGCGTCCCCTAGGCCGGGGAACATGGGTGTGGCCATGGCCTGGGGGCTCCTCTGCCACCCCAGCCAGGGGCCCCGGGGTCACTGAAGCCTCCCTGGTGCAGTATGTGGGCAGGGAGCGTGCCAGCGAAGTTCCCACGCTGGGGGGCGTCTGGGGGCAAATCACTGGGGCGTCCCATGGTGCTGACACCTCGCGGGGGACAGGGGAGAGCAGGAGGCCCAGGAGCTCCGTGCCCAGGATGGGAGGGGGAGGCCGAGGGCCAGGGACGCGGAGCCCAGCCTGGCTGTTGTCCGGCCCGCCTGGCCCTGCTCTCCACCACGGCCCCACCAGCCCTTTGAAGCGCTGCCCAAGGCTCTTGCCTCTTTCCTTGGCCTCCGAGCAAACGGCCGCCAGCGCGTGCGGACACGGCGGGCGGGGCCAGGGCCAAGTGCCGGGAGCTGCTGGGTGGCCATCCTGCACAATAAGGGCCTGTCTTCACCTGGCAGAAACAGCAAAAAGGGACAGAAACAGACCCCCCCCTCCATCCCCAACTTGGCCAGCCTGGAAAGCCAAGGGGGGCAGTGGCTCCTCACCCTTTGTTCACACGCCTCATGCAGAGCAGGGGCAGGGCTGCGTGTTGCTCAGAGCAGGGAGCTGGACGCTTGGGGTCTCCTGCCGGCTCTGGCAGGGAATGGGGTCTAGTGGTCAGGGCAGGGAGCAGGGGGCACAGGATGCCTGGGGTCTCTCCCCAGCTCTGCAAGGAGAGTGGGGTCTAGTGGTCAGGGCAGGGAGCTGGGGACACGGAAGCAAATGCACCGACTCTCTGTCACCTCAGACAAGCTGCCTTGTTCGCATGGTGAAGCCTGTTTCCAAACTTTCTGGAGGCCCCAGGGGCACTTGGTGACGGAGCCTGGGTCAAGTCAATCTCTACGCAGCATCTCTCTGTGCCTCAGTTTCCCTATCCGTAAAATGGGGCCAATAGCAGCCCTACAGGGGCTTTCCTCCAGGACGGGTCACTGTTTCCAGCTCCTCAGAGGCCAGGCGCTCGCAGCACCAACCTTACAGCCCCGGCAGGGGCAAAAAGGTGGGATGAACACCCAGGGTCCCCAGAGGGAGGGAGGAGAGGACAGGGCTATGTTGGGAATACAGTGGGGGCTAGGTCTGAGATGGGGCACTGGGACCTTCCCATACCCCTTGGGCCACGCTGGGCACCGCAGGGCATGGAGGGGGCAACAGGCAGGGCTTGCCCAGTCTGATCAGGGTAAGGACTGGTCCCTAGTTCAGCCCCCACATCCTGACCCCCAGCCTCTGGGAAAGGATGGATCCAGATCAGACCCTCCCCACCAGCCCGTCCCATAACTCGGCGCCCCTGTCCAGGGGGGAATGGGGTGAGCTGAGGGGCTGGGGGAGAGATGGGGAAATGGGGGGGCTGGGATGAGGGACCGGGGGAGGTGGCGGGAGCTGAGTGGGCAGGGAGAGGGCAAAGCATGCCAGGGAAGGGTGGAAGAGGCAGGAGAGGGCCCAGGCCTCTGTCCCCGCTTGGTCCCCCCGCCTGGGCCCAGAGCAGCTGGCAGCCCCGCGCCGCGCTCACCGTTATCAGCAGGGCCAGGAGGAGGTGGGAGCAGTGCAGGCGGCTGCAGGCTGATAAAGGGGGAGACAACAGATGGGGCCCTCGCCCCCGGTGGCAGCCCAACGCCCTGGGCAGGGGCATCCAGACCGTAACCCGTTCGCTGCCGCAGGGGCTGGGGGCAAAATGCCCAACTCCCTGCCTTCCCCCCACGGGGTCAGGGAGCCCTGGCAGGGCTGGGGCTGGGATTTTGCCCAGGGGCCAGCTCTCCACAGCCAGGTTTTACCAGCAGGGTTTGCTCCAAGGCCAGGGCGCTGGGCGGTGTCAGCTGGGGACTGACTAGCACCAGTAGAGCGGCATCCGCGAGCTCCTCGCCCACAAACTTCCTGGCTCCAGCCTCCGCTTCTGGCTTTTACGAGCATAAAACTTTCCAGCAAGTCCATGTCAATGGACGAGCTGAGAGCTGCCAAGCAGGGCCTGGCTGGCCGGGAGGTGGGGGCTGGGATAGGCGGGGGGGGGCATGACAGCTGGGCCATTCGCACACCAAGACATGGGGACACCAGACGGACAGCCAGGGCGAGGAGTTCCGAGCCACCCCAGCCTGGGATGAACTGTGGGACTCCCTGCTGCAGGAGACAACAACCAGGCCAGGCGTGTTGTGCTCCAGGTAATTCAATGAGCTCTAGAGATGCAAGCTGCGGTAATACGCCCCGGCCAGGCCAATGGTCCCTGATCCCCGGCTCCCCCCACAGCTGTGTTGTATCTCGGGGTTCATGCTCTCTCCCCTCCCCCATGCAAAGGACAGTCCAGCCAGCTGCCATGCCAGCTGAAGCATAGGTTGTGATGGTTTTAAATCATCTCCTTCTGGGGCAGCTTGGCCTAGTGGCGAGTGGACGGGAACTCAGGAGGCCCTGGCTCTGCCACTGGCCTACTGGGTGATCTGGGGCAAGTCCTTTCCTCTCACTGTCCCTCAGTTTCCCCAGCTGTGCAATGGGGATAAAGACCATGACCTGAGGCAGGGGTACTGCTGGAAGGCAGGGTGCTAGGTTCAGGGTGCATCTCCAGGTCCAGAGATGGCAGCCTGGACTGGACAGAGCAATAGCCAGAGGAGCAGGAGTCCAGGCTAGCCGAGAGAGCGACACAAGTCGGGACACGGGACTCACTGAATGAACGGTTTATACAGTGATGAAACCCCCCTTCAGCGCTGCTGTCAGCGGGCGACCCCCAGCACCCTGCGCCCCAGCCTGCCCTGCTCCAGCCCCATGGGTAACTCCCACATCCCATGCTGTCTGCAGCTCTGTAAGGCGGGCTGGAGCCCCGGGAAGACACCAGGGGATGATCCTGCTCTGGGGTGGGGAGGGAACGGAGCACGGCAGAGAACCCCGGCAACTCTCAGAGCACGGAGCTGAACCTTAAACCTCCAGTGCCCAGCCGGCACCACTGTCACTCCCCCCGGTGCCGTACAAGTGAACAGGACAAAGGGTCGACCTGGACTGCGGAGCCACTGGAGCCCAGCATGTTCAACCGCATGACTAATTAGCCCACTCCATTCCCCCAGGACACTGCAGCCCAGCCCCCACTCCAGGCAATCCCACCGTGGGGTCAGGATCCTGCATCAATGTCCCGTGTCCCTCTGAGGCCTAGTGGATGGAGCAGGAGACAGAGAGTCAGGACTCCTGGGTTCTCTGTCTGGCTCCATCACTTGACTCACTGGTGGCCTTGGACCAGGCTCTTAATGACTCCATGCTTCACCTTCCCCTTCCGTCAATTGGGGCTAATGACACATCTCCACCTCTGAGTGGGTTCTCAGGCTCCTGTTTACAAAGTGCTCCGAGATCCATGGCCACAGGGGCCCAGGCTTATTCGCTGGATCAGCGGCTGCACCAGTTGCTCCAATCCGCTCTGTCAGGGGCTGTAGCCCTGCCCTTGGCGGATCTGACAAACTGATCAATCATTTCCATACCCAACACCCAGGATCCCCGTTATCCAGATGCCATCGCTGCTGGCTCAGCTAGGCCAGAGGAACCAGGCTCCCTAGGGAGAAAAGGGGGGATCGGCCCCAATCCTGCAAGCACGGACACTCACACTTGTCTTTGCACCAATGGGGAGTCCTGGGGCTAGGCCTGCCAGTCAGGGGCTGGGTTCCTGGCCCTGTCACCGACCTGCTGTGTGTCCATCGGCAAGTCACTTCCTGTCTCAGTTTCCCCTCCCACCGAGCTAGCATAGGGCTTGCCTACACTTGAACGCTAATCCGGATTAAGGGAAGGTGTGAACGTACAGTGCCGTGGCTAATCCGGGGTAACGGTGTCCGCATGGGAGCCACTCCGCCGGAGCTAGGTCGGTTCATCCCCGGCAGATAAACCCTGAATATTGGCAGGAGACTGGAAGACCTCAAATCCCTCAGAGCCCAATTTCAGATCTCGGCTACACCGGTGTCAATCTGGAGTGACTCCAGTGTACCACCGCGGCGTGGCTCTGGGTTCACACCGGGGCCAGCGGAGACGCAAATCTGGCCCCAGGGGCTTTGACCACAACCATCAACCCCTCATTGCTCTTGTCACCCAGACACCCCCCGACCCGCCGGGCCCCTCCGGTCCGCCTTAAATGGGGCCGCGGCGGCGCCACCTTAAGAGCCGGCTCGGCCCGTGACGGCTCCTGAGCCTTATCAGCTGAGCGCCGCAGCCGGGCGGGTCACGTGACGCCGGGCTGCCGGGACCCAGACGTCTGGGGTCAAGGTCGGAGGCAGCGTGGTGGGGGCGGGGCGGCGCGGCGCGGCGCTGCCACCCCGGCCAGCTCCAGCAGGGCGGCCCCGCCCCCAGCCGGCCTCTCCTCCGCGGGGGCGGGGCCTCCGTGCTCCCAGCATGGGGGGACCCCCCCACCTGCCTGCATCCCCGGGGGAGGGGAGGCTCTCCCCAGCCTGGGCCCCCCAGCCCAGGGGGCACCCGTGGGAAAGCACGACCGCCTCCGGGCTGCTCAGATCCGGCCCCGCGTCTGGCCCCCCTCTGGCTGCCAGCGCCCAACCTCCCCCCGGGGCTCAGCCCCCCGCCAAGCCCGGCTGCAGAGGCCGGGAAGGCGCCTTGGCAGGGTGCTTGTAGGCCCCGCTCCAGCCTCAGGGGGGCGACAGCTGATTGTCGCTGGGGTCAGGGCGCGCAGCTCCGAGCACCGTGAGGTTCCCCCCCCCGCTTCTCCCCTGCCCCTGCGTCCTCGAGGTGCCCTTGGCGAACACAGACCGGCTCCCGCTCGCTTTATTACACTTTCTGGTCTGACTCCTCCCCCCGCCGCCTTCATGTGCCCGGAGCAGTCCCCAAGGCGGGCTGGCTTTTGCCAGCCACCTGCACCACCGCAGCCTGCCAGGTCTCAGGGACAAGAGGGCAGGGCCTGCCCCAGTGCACCTGCCCCGGGCACTCCTCAGAGCTGAGCCCTCCCTCCGCCTGCCCAGCTGGCTTCTCGCGGGGGAGCGAGGGGCTCTGGGGGAGGTAGGAGAGTGCATTGGCTGTGGGGCTCCTGGGGCAATGAGAAGGCTGGGGGGCGCACCCCGCCCCGGAGCAGGGGTTGCATGATGGAGGCAGAGGAGCACGGAGGGAAGAAGATTTGCACCCCGCATTTTTTGTTCTGGGGTGGCGCAGAACAATCCCTCCCAGCTGCCTTCCCCGCTCGCCGCTTGCGTGCCATGCTGTCCCCGGCAAAGAGGCCGTGAGAAGCAGCAATGCTCGGTGTTACGGAGGCAGAAATACCAGTCCTGGAATCCCTGGTGGTGCCCTCCAGAGGCAGGGTGTAAAATTCAATTGCCTGCACCAGCCTGGGCCAGTGTGTGAATCATACCATGCGCTCAGGGCACGTCCTGCTCTGGGACGCTGCAGAAAGGCGGGCGGACCCCTTCCACGGTCTGGCCCCGGAGAGAGCGGGGCGAGGGGGGAGAGCCAGAGAGAACCACAGGGCCTGTCTGGGTCCAGCAGCCTCCACAGAGATTAATCTCAGCCCCCCGAACTGCGGCACTCACCGCTCCCAGGGAGCTCGCACCCAGGCACTAAATGGTTGAGAAAAGCAGAGTCCAGCTGGCACAGACACCTGGGCCCGAGCCAAGCTCCAGATCCCAAGTAGCCCCCAGTATTCACATGCTCGACACCCAGCAGCAACAGGGTCTGCCGTGCTCCCAGGACGGCTCCCACGCCCTTCGCCATGCCCATTACCCCAGCCCCCAGCTGGCCTGCTAAGCAGCAAAAACACCAGCCTGTTGGGGGAGGGGAAGGCACACAACAAATCCAACCTCCCCCGAGGCAGAAATGTCTTCTCCGATTTCCCTGGCTGAAGGTTTGCTCCTCTTGTGATTTATGGCTTTGTCGGATTCCCTTTGATGGAACGGCAGCCACTGAAATGCCCACTCTGGCCATTATCTCTCCCTGGGCCGAGGCCAGGAAACTGGGAGCGGTGGAGGGCCCCTCCCGTCTGCCCGGCGCTGGGGAGGGGAGATTGAGGGTGCTAAGTCTGTCCCAGACGAGCAGGGACCTAGAGAGCTGCTTCCTCTCATGCCTGGCTCGTTCCCAGTTAGCTCACTGGGGCACGGATACTGGGAGCTCTGGCCCAGCAGGCCCCTCTAGTCCCAGAGAAGCCCATGGTATCCGCCTGTAATGAAAGCAGCCTGGGATGGGAATGGAAGGGCCAGGGTCTTGGCCTCTGCCAATATGTTGCAAGGAGAAATCCCACCCCGAGTCTGGCTGGGTCCTGATTCCTGACTTCTGTCTGGGCCCTGTCTCGCTGATTCTGTCAGCCGCACTCCCCAGCCTTTGTTCGGGTCCCAATGCCCTGGCCCCATGTCCCATGCCGAGTGCCTCCCAGACCCCCCGTCTGTCAGGGCTCTCACTGGGCTCTCGTGGTCCCCCAGACACACAGCGAAGATGCTCCCAGGGCTAGATCTCCTGCATCGTCTGTGGATTAAAGTCTTGGACTCCATCAATGGCTTTGACTGGAGCAAACCTCACCAAATTCCCAGCCACGGGGCAGCCAGAGGGCGAATGAAGGCTGCTTCCCTTCCTTTGCTCCATCCCCTCTGCACGCAGACCTAACAGAGCGCAGCCGCCAGCCAGGGTGCGTTACGCTCGGTGCTCTGGGATCGGCACGTGCGCTGACGGAGGGGAGAGGGCTCTTGTGGGGAACCTGGAGACGCTGCTAACGCTGACGGGAGAACACGCCAACCTCAGGCACAACCTGGAGGGAGAATTATGCAGCGAGCCCATGGGAGACCTTTGGCTGACCCAGAAAATCACTGACAGCGCTTGAGCTTTCCCGTCCTCAGAGTGACGCATTACCAGCCAGGGACAGCAAATTGCCTGGAGACCATCAGAACCGACCTGAACTGCCTGACACGCCAGCTGAATCTTCTCTGACACAACCCTAGGACACCTGGCTTTATTCCCGGCTCCGCCGCTGACCTGCTGAGAGACCTCAGACAAGTCACCTCCCTGCTTTGTGCCTCAGTTTCCCACTCCCGATTTTTGGCTACTTAGACTGTGAAGTTTTCAGGGATGAGCCATCTCTTAGGTTCTGCTCCTCAAAGGCTGAAATCAGTGGCAATTAGGGGCCTGATTCCCTGTTGAAGAGCAGGGTCTTAGTCTTACTGAGGCGTTTTCTCGCACAGACAAGGCCTCCCTCGGTGTCTGTACAGCGCTGAGCACAATGGGGCCCTCAGCTCAGTGTGGCTGGGAGGTGCTACCATCACAGAAACAACCCCAGCATTCCAACACGCAGAGTCCAGGTCCTCCCCGCCCCACACCACCACAGGCGACTGCTGCATGGCCAGGGACCCATGAGAAACCCACCACCACAATCCTAGGCCTTGAAGCGGGGAAAGCCCTAAGCAGCTGGCTCCAGCCCCTCGCCTTCAGGCAACAGAGGCTCATCTTCCCAAATTTCCCACGTCCAGCTGCTGCCCCCCAGCACCCTGGGGGGTGACACGGGCCCCCCTCTCGGCTCCTGGCCTCCCAGAGATGCACTGGGAAGAGGCTGCCCCTGGTCTGCCCAGGCCCTTACCCGCCCTTCAATGCACACGTGAGAACAAGCCATGCCCGGGGGATGCTGCCCTGGGGCCACTCATCCCGGCAGCTCTGGGGAGCGCACGGGGATGGCAGCGACGGTGGGTGCGTGCCTAGGTCCCTTAGAGATGCACGTGCCGCTTTCCTGTCCCGAAGGACCCCCAGATTACACACAACCGCCCTGCCCCACCGCTGCCACACAGCCACCCCGGGGGCCAGTCACCAATGACAAAACCACCTGGCCGACAGCCAGGATCTATTCAAGATGGATCCTTGATGGCGCACTCAGGCTGGGATTTACTCAGAAGGGATCAGGGCCAGGACTAAGTTTTGGGAGACCCCACAAAAAAGAGCAGGATTAGGGGCTGCTTTAACCCGGGCAGAGGGGGAGGATTTGGGGCATTGGGCGGATGAAGGCAGCGGTCCTGAGGCAGAGAATTTGGGACAAGCTGGGTCCCAGGTTCATCTTTGCAAGTCAGAGTCCCCGAAATAGGGAAGAACCACGACTGGATTCCTGCCCTTTGGGAAGGGACTCTGGGCACGGCCCCAGAGAGGACAAGGATCCGAAGTGGATTTCGGTGCCCCACGGGAGAGGGTTTGGAACCAGAGCTGGACTCCCGTGTCCCTGGAACGGAGCCTGCGTGCACCCCCCGCCCCTCCCACGACGTCGGGACTCCCGCGGCAAGAGCCCCGGGCAGCACCTACCTCTCTCGCGGACGAAGTAGGCCAGGTAGAGGTCGAGCTCCTTGACAGAGACGCTGATGTGGTGGGGCTGGACGCACAGAATGGGGTTGGTGCACTGGGCCGCCTTGACCAGCCGCTCCCCGTCCGTGCTCTCCAGCGGGATGCCCTTGAAGAGGATAACCATGACCAGGTCCAAGCGCCACACCTTGTCGGCCTGGCGCAGGCAGTCGATGCGCCGCATCTTGCCCTTCTGGTCGGGGTTGGAGAGGACGCAGCACGACGGCTTCTTGCCCGTGATGGAGAGCACGAAGTCCTCCCGGAACTCGGGCCGGATGTCCTTGCGCAGCTTGGCCAGCAGCCGGGACGCCCACTTCTGCTTGACCTCGGGCTTCTCGTTCAGCAGCTCGTCCTTCACCGCCCTCTCCTCATCCTTCGTCATCCTCTTCTCGTGCTTCTTGAAGTACTTGCGCTTGCGGGCCTGCAGGTTGAACCAGGTGTAGGCGAAGGCCCGGACGTGGGGGAGCAGCGCCTCGATGAACGGATGGAACTCATCCTGCAGGAGCAAGCAGACAGACGCGTGCCGTCAGGACGGAAGCACAGACAGGGGGCGCGGCAGGACCAACTCCCTGGGCACCGCAAACCCAGGGATGTCATAGGCCCCGGGGTCCAGTGGGAGCGTAGCATGGTGCTGGGCGGGCGTGGGAGGAGCTGGACACCAGGACTCCTAGAATCTCCTCCCAGCTATGGGAAATGGGGGGAATCTAGTTAGACCTTGGGGACTGGGCGTCAGGATGCTGCGCTCTCTGACACCACTGGGAACAGAACCCAGGAGTCCTGATGCCCAGCCCCCTACTGCTCTAACCACTAGACGCGATTCCCCTCTCAACTCTACAAGGGGAGTGGCGAGGGGTCTGGGGTTGGCTCACAAATGGCCAGCGACTGGAGAGTTTCTAGCTCCAGTGTAATGGAGCTAACAGCCCGGGCAGCGGCGGGCGCTGCACTGGCAGTAACTGATCCCTCTCCACTTCCCTCCCGCCCCAACGGGCCCAGACAGCCAGGCTCACATTTCCCAGAGGCCTTGCCAGGTACAGAGCATCCACTCCTGAAACCTGTGCCCGGTGCCAGGCAAGGGGGGGGATCGACACGGGACCAGGGGGCGGAGGGCTCTCATCAGGCTGGATGGGTTCTGCAAACAGCCCCTCCCGGAGGAGACGGCAGACTGGATCTGTGAGCCCAAGCTGAAGTGGACTCTGAGATTGGGTCTCTGCCCACCTGCCTTGCACGGGGGTGAGCCCATGTGCACATGTGCCAGGGAATGTGTGCCAGCCCACATACAGGGCCTATGCGTCTGGCCCAGTTACCCCTTTCCCAGACCACTGCAGCAGGACGTTTCGCCTGGCGCTGCCCAGCGGCCGTATGACCAACAGGACCATTGTGCCAGCCGCGGCCCGTCCAGGGAACGCCCAGAGTGAGTCACGCGCTGACTGTCTTTTTCCACTTGGCCAGTGTTTCCGAGAGAGTCTGTCCAAGAAAGAAACCAAGGAAAGCACGGCCCCTCCGTATCCGATTTTCCCATTTCGGAAAATCCTGGCTTCCTGGCTTGGGAGAAAGTGCCCGTGAAAATGCCTGAAGGTGATTACTAGGTGCGAGGACTCTTCCCCCGGCGTGGGGGGTAAGAGCACACTAACAAGACCGCCGGCCATTAACAAACCAGCAAAGCCAGGTTCCCAGCCGCCTTTGCGTGCGTGCGAAGGAAGGAAAAATCCCCACCAGTTTAGAACCGAGATGCAACCCAAAAGCCGGTGGGTTCTTCATGCCAGACCTCCCTGAAATTTCGGGCACTCTCTTTGCTTTGAATATGGCTCAGATTAAGGCTAATTGGGATTGCATCAGGGAAAAGCACCGCGCGCCAAGACCGTTCTGCTATGGCAGCAGTTCGGAAATGTTTTCCTTGAGTCGCTCTGCAGAGCAGAGCCTCCGCTCAGCACGATCCCATGGCAGGAGGCTGCTAACCGCAACTGGAGCCGCTCCTTCTGACTCACTCGGGGGCTAGACCCTTCCCTTGCCGGCCCAGTGCAAATCAGGGGGGCTGGCATGCAAACAGCAGAGCTCCGTCGGCATAAAAGAAGGCAAGGATCCGTCCCCCGGACTTTTAAGAAAACACAAGAACTGTGAGAAGCAGTAGTTTTGCCCAAGAATTTGGAACACCGTTTTCAAATTATTTTTCTTTGGACTGTGGCTCTGCTCTGAAAATGAGTGTTTTAAACAAGCAGCCCTTTCCTGCAACCCCGTCGCCGGTGGGGCTGCCCGCCTAGCTGACATAACGCAGCTTTCCCTTGCTTCTGACTCTTGCAAAGACCCCCCAGCAAAGGGAGAAAGAGCCAGAGTCTGTCCCTCCTGGGGCTTCATCGCCGGGACTGGCAGGCCACGTGCTGTGGCCATGAGAAACGGGGGCGTCCCAAGCACAGAATCTGAAGGCAATGGGGGGTCACACAGGGAAGGAAGTGGCCCGCAAGGCCTTTATTACCAGAAGAAGAGCCCAGCTGGGCTTTCCAGATCCCGCCCAGGCTGATCTTGCCAGGACTGGCAAAAAAAAAAACCCCACAAAAAAACCCAGCCACAAAAGCCGGGGCAGCAGGACAAAACAGCGTCATTTTAGTGGCCAGCCAAGTGCCACGGCTGGAGGCCCCTGGGACGGCAGACACAGAGCCATTTGGACAGTTGCGTCCGAGGGTCGCCGGCGCTCTGCTCAGCATCGAAGGCACAGAGCCAGCGGCAGGGCTGGGGCCGGCCCAGGGTCCCATGAGCCCCGCAGGGCCTGGCCGTGTATCCGTTCTGCACAGCACAAGTGGTGCCCCGGAGGTGCCAGTCAACGCTCCCCTGGGCAGCACAGGTGCAGGACGTGCCCGGGGCCTGGCGGGCAGGCGAGGGCAGACTGGCACACATGTATCACGGGAGGGGCGCGCCATGGGGCAGTGCCCTCCGGTGGCAGCGACACAGCTGGCCGCTGGCCAGGCTGGCGGTGGGATCCCCGCTCCCGGGGTCCACCCTGTGGCCCTAAGTGACCCAGCTTCGTGATCTTCTAGTCCTAGACCCAGGGCCCCCCCTCACCCTGGCACTGACCCATCCCCCACAGCCCTGCTGCAGATTCCCAGTTTCACCTGAAACACCCCCCACCAAACCCCAGCGGCCCAGGGTGGCCCAGGACAGCGGCGCCTAGTGGCAAGTACCTGACACCCCAATCCTGCCCCATTGCCTGGCTCGGGACAGACAGCGGGGCCCAAGGCACCACCCCGCTGGCTCTCTGCTGTGCAGCCCCTCCAATCTGGGGTGGGCAGCAGAAGGCGGCAGCAGGATGGGGGCCAGAGACCAAGGCCGGGGGTGCTAACATCCGTAGGTCCCTGGTGCCTCGTGGGAGCATAGCACCAAGAGAGGAGGGGCCGATAGAGGCCTGACCCCCTGCTGGCCCCTCAGCAGCAAAGACAAGACAGAGCCGGACAAAGCAGCGGCCGGGTCCAAAACCAATCCTTGGCTGGGCCTGGCTGGTGGGTCTCCCACGCGGCCAGTTGCTCAGGAGAGGCACACCGTGCCGCCGTGCCCCCCCAGCCCCGCCCCATGGCGCGCCCCTCCCGTGATACCCCTGTGCCAGTCTGCCCCTGCCACTGACTGGCACCTCCGGGGCACCTCTCCTCGCACACCTGGCCACGGGGGGGGCACTGGGCTGAGAGGATGAGCTCACCGTGCCCCCCCAGGCCAGGCTGTTACCCACGCCCCTCCCTGGCGAGAAAACTCCCTGGGGCCTTGGAGCAAGAGACTTCAGCGCTGGCGAGAGGCAGCCCTGGACCCCGGTGCCTAGGGGTCAGTGGCACAGCTGTGGCTGGGAGGAGGTGAAGGCAATGGGGGAGCCCCTCAATCCACCCTGCTCTTCCAGTCCTGGGCTCCCTCTTCCCTCCCCCAGCTTGCCGGTATATCTTGACCCTGAAGATCTGACGCGAGCCCCGGGTCTGGCCCTGCCTGCGCGGAGCCACCCTGCAGCCAGCAGAGAAAGATTTTCTTTTTCACTCGGAACAAACCCCTTCCGGGGACCTGGGCCGAGCCCCAGCAAAACCCTAACTGGGGCGTCAGCTCTGCAGAGGGGACGGCGCCGTCACTGTGAGTGCTAGTTATAATACAGCAGAGCCCGGCTGGGACCAGGGCCCCGGGCACAAACGCATGGGAACACTGGAAGAAACAGGCTCTGCCCAGAGGGGTTTCCAGTCAGACTCCACCAGCCAAGTCTCCTTAGCCACAGTTCCAGGCCCCAGTAGACACCGGCCCTTGTTCTAACAGGGCAACTCATTGCTTGGTGGTAGGAAGGGTCCGGCTCTGGTTTCTGCTGAATTCTCCATTCACTCGGCTTCTACTGAAACCACCCAGCCCGTCCCGCTTGCGACGGCCCATGGCCCAAAGGCCACTGCGCTGCTCTCTGCACCGGGATTAAGCAGGGACGGGAGATGAACGGAAAGCCAGGGCAGCTCCTGAAATCCGATCAGCCACTCCAACAACTTTCCCTCCCCTCCCGGATTATCTCCGCTGCACAAAGATGCCACATATAGTTAATCTGCTTTAGTGGGCCAGGCCAGACAAGGGAACGATTCATGTTCCGGGGGGATCTACAAACAACTGGGCAGGCGCCATGAGTAGGCCCATCCCATGCACTGCATGGCCTGCTCTTGCACGCTGGGCTGGGGAACAGACCCGCGGGGGGTTACAATTCCTAAGCAAATCCAGGCTGTGCGGGGGCGTCTATTTTAGGGAAAAGAAAAGGGCAGTGACAGATTTGCCTTGCACAGCCGTTAGACAGGGAGCTCAAGTATGGAGTTAAGATATTATTGTTATGATTTGTATTCCCCAGTCGTGGCCAAGCCCCCATGGTGCTAGGTGCTGTACAAACAGCTGAGTCCCTGCCTCAAAGAGCTGACAAACTAAATACATAGAAAGATGGCCAGCCAGCCAGCCAGGAATGGGCTGGGTTGTGCATTGCCAGACTATACATATGTGGGTGCACAAGAAACCAGAGAAAGATGGGGAGACAGGAGCCCTGTTTCTATTCCTGGCTCTGCTGCTGACCTGCCGGATGAGCCTGGGCATGTCCCTTCCCCCCTCGGTGCCTCAGTTTCCCCTCCTATACTTTGCCTGTCCTGACTAGCTAGACTGTGAGCTCTTTGGCACAGTGCCTCTAGGCGTGAAGGTAACAGACAGCACACCATGCTGCTCTGAGCTAGCAAGCACCACACTTGCCCCTAAGAGGAGTTCTTCCTTTGCCATTTCCCGCCTGGCTTGTCTGCAAAGCTGGCCGCTCTGGCCCAGCTAACCTTGCCTCCTCTCTCAGCAGAAGCACAGCTCTGATGCTCCGTCACCTACTGCCTTGTCTCTCTTTAGAGCTGAGCAATCACATCACGCACCGCAGGTGAGGAAACACCAGAGCCTCGCCCCAGTAACCCATCCACCCCCGCCAGCACTTCACAGCCATTTGCTGAGCCGGCGCCGGTAGCATGCTGGAAATCCTCCTCCATAGCTGGGCTAAAACTCAGCACTGCCTACTCCAAAAGCCCAGCCCACCCCAGTCATCCCACACGAGCTACAGGATGAGCTCAGGTAACCAGACACCAATATAGGGCATATGACACACACTGCGGCACCTCTGATTCCGTCCAGCAGAGGGCAGCGATGCCCAAACATGCTGGAACTAGCCAGTTCATTGCAGCACCAAACAACTGGGGATGGGAGAACAGGAGCTGCTAAATGAGGGGCCACCCTGTGCCTCAGACGCAAAGCAGCCCGTTCCCGAGACTCAGCAAAAGTTTGGTTAACTTCTCCTCTGTTGTTTTCCATTTGTGCTGCCGAGTTTCTGCTGGGCTTGGAGAGAGACGTGCTGAAATACCACAGAAAGGCTGTTCTCGTGGCATTTCCGGCCAGGAATCTGGCAGGAGATCCTGTTCTTGGGCCGTTTCCAGTCCTGTTTTATAGAGTCCACGAGATCAGGGGGAAAACGCCAGCTTTTGGGGGGCTGCTTTTGTAGAAACCAGGCCCAGTCCTGCTCCCGCTGACCCAGCTGCCATTAGGACTTCGGGGGGAGCAGAATGACCCTTTATTTTTTAACTCTTTCGTAGCCTTTCCCATGCAGGGAGCTCACAGCACTGCACGGGCAGAGCGAAGCCTCCACGTTCTTGCTGGGGAGGAAAGCATCACCCACGAGTTGCAGATGAGGAAGCCGAGGCAAAAAGTCTCGCATGAGGACGTGCCGGGAGTCAGGTGCGAAGCCTGGATTAGAACGCCGGCACGCCGGGTGCCTGGCCCTGGGCATGGCCCACCAGCCCCCGTTGCCTGAAGCCAAGTTCTCTCGATGGTTTGAGGTTCAACCGTCACTACCTGTTACCTCTCTTCATCTGACTCCCCTTCCCCCACTCGCCGGCGGAGTAGTGGCCCATTGGCACGGCGAGGGAGCAAAGGAGGAGAGCCGCTCACCTGCCTCCTCTCCAGCCACCTGGGGAACAGCAAGGACTTGGAGCTCTGGAGTGCAGGGTTTCAACCCTGTGGTGGGCGAGAGCCCGCCCACAGGGGAAGGCGCGTTCAGGCAGGCGAGTGCTCGGGCTGGCATTCTGGCAGCTACGTCTTCAAAAATGACGGCTCAAAAAATCACGAGCTTGGCTTAGAAAATCACTCCACTCTTTACAATAATCAGCAGCAGGTTCCCTTTATTCCTAGCTTCCAAGGCCAGAAGGGACGCCTGTGATCAGCCAGTCCATCCGCTTAGATAACACAGGCGGGAGAACTGTCCTGAAATCACTCCAGTTTGAAGCAGAGAAGATCTGCTAGCAAAACACCCAATCATTGCCAGGGATGGACAATCCACTTTCCACTGGCGTGTTTTCAGAGCCCTTTGGAGGATGCATTTCCCAGCTTTTCTGCCCAACCCCATGGGCTAGATGTTTATTTCTTTCAGTCCAAAAAACCTGAGTCTTGCATTAATCCCATGACTCCTGGAGCTGGGGATGCATCCCTCTGCAGCGGGCCCTGGACCCCACCCTGCTGCTCTGACTCATGCCACAGACATTGGTCCCGGTGCTGGGATGGTTTGTCTCTGGACCTGAGGGGAGGAGTCGCGCCATCGCTGCAGGAGGCCCATCAAGTGTGGAAAGACCCCAGGGCAACCTGATGGCAGCCCGGCCCCAGTGGAGACCACACGTGGTTTATTTTACTAATGGCTGCAGAGCCACACTCCATCCCAGTCACAGATCACTGGGGCCCAGAAGAAACAGGCAGAAGCCTCCCACCAGCGGGCTGCCTTCCCCGGCCCCAGCTTTCCAGACTATAGAGTCCACCCCACAGGGCAGTGCCCAGGGCCCTGGCCTGCCCCTAGATGGGAGAGCCCCAGAGAGTGGGGAGGGGCTGGAATCCCCTTGCGAATCCCATTTTCTTCCCAGGGCCTAGGAGAGGACAGCCCTGACGCTCTCGCCCCCTTCGCCCCCCCAAAGGTCTAACACCTTATGCCAACTTCAGGCCAGATTTGCACGCTGGGAGCTGCTGACTCTTTTCAAAACCAAGCCCTCAATTGGGTGCTGAGCCGCGGCCCAAATCCTGGGTGCAGAGCACTTGAAAACCTAACCCAGAACGTCCGCAACGCTCCATCAGTTCATGGAGTACAGGCCCATCAGTGGCTATTAGCCGAGACCATCAGGAGCACGGCCCCACGCCCGGGGTCTCTGAACCTCTGACAGCCGGAAGCTGGGACTGAACCAGCAGAGAATGCCCTGCTCTGTTCACTCCCCCGAAGCATCAGGCTCCGGCCACCATCAGAAGACAGGTCCCTGGGCTCGACAAACCATTGCTCTGCCCCAGCGTGGCCCTTCTTACGCCCCCCAACCACAAATGCTCTCCGTCCCAGCCCCCTCGTGGCCCTGAGAGCTGTCCTGAGCATTGGCTGTGTGCATCTCCCGGCACCATTGGGCCCAGGCTCCGGCCTCAGAGAGTCTGGCGCTGGAGATGGCAAGCGGGGCCCAGGAGGGCCAGCACAGCAGAGGAACAGACAATAATTTGGCCTGTATTAAGTCACTGATTTAGCTGCCAAGGGCTCGCTCCAGAACAGCAACGTTCAACTCGGGATTTCCAGAGCTCAGATCCGGGGTTTGGTGCAGGCCTGTTCTGAAGCAGAGTGACGGTGGTGGGCTGTGTGGCCTGACGGTCAGAGCACAGGGCTGGGAGCCAGGAGCCAGGAGTACTTCTCAGCACGGTGTGAGGCTGCAGGTGAACCACTCCTCCACTCGGTCTCCCCCACCTGTGACATGCTGCTGCGTCGCCTCCCACGACCCGCTTTGAAAAGCACGTGGAGATCTCTGGACATCACTGTTCACGCAATCTGCTTCCTGCGCTGGGCTCAGCCTTTGAACCGTCCGAGTTCCCTTGGCTTTCTGGGTTTGGGTCTGCTGGGTCAGGTCCCGTTTCTGTTAGACAACAAATGCTGCCAGCTGGAGTCTGGTTCACTGTCTCCATAACTCTTCGGATCCTAGGCGCACGGACAAAGCCTCTGGTACACAGGGACTAGAAATGGTTTCCGGTAAGAGGTCATCCGGGGAAAGATTCGAAAACGGCTACAAGGAGCGGCACAAACAATTGTAAAGCAGTTACTCAGAGGATGTTGCAAAGCACTTAGCCCTGAAATGCATGGGAGCTCTCAGGCTCTGCAACATATTAGAATCCATTTTACGATAATTGATTATGGGGGAGGAAATCTATTGCTAGTCATCATTTGCTAATTAATAATAAAAGGTTATTTATAATTCTTGCCACTTCTCCAGCCCCTTTCAGCCATGGATCTCAAGGCGCCTTGCAAATATTAATTAGGTTTTCTCAGCATCCTTATGAGGCAGCTGAGAAGTATTATAAACAGAGAAACCGAGGCACGGAGAAGGTAAGCAGGCGAGGCCAAGACTACCCAGCAAATCAGTGGCAGAATCGGGAATAGAACGAAGACAGAAAGTGCTGGGCTGGGGGGACTGGGGCCGATACAAAATGAACGATGATGTTCTGCAGAACAGAAGATTCATTGCCCCTTCCTGTTGGCTGGGCGAGACAGCCCAAGGGACTGCTCCAGAACAGTGGCCCAGGAACAGTGTCACAAACACAACTACTGAGAGCTGTGGGCCAACGGGCACCGGCTGGCAACCAGCATGGCCCGTGGTGCCTGCCTCACCAAGGGCCTGGGCGCTGCTCTGGGGAAGGAGGCGACAAGGCCCCCCATCGGGCACAGAATGGTGGCTTTGGGATGAGGGCACCAGCCAGGGTCAGGACCTGGCAGAGAGAGCTCCGTTTCCCAGCCCTGCCCACACCTCCCAGTGGGACGGTGGGGAGAGTCACGTGCGGACGCGCAGCTTCACCCGCTACAGGAGAGCGGCTCAGGAGAGGCGAGTGTTAGCTGTGCGGGGGTGCAGGGAGGAGAGGCAGATTGGTCTAATGGGTGGGGTGCTGGGCGAGGAGCCGGGAGGCCTGGGTTCAAGTCCCTGGCCTGCCGTAGGGACCTTTACTCTGACCACAGGGCTGCCAGGGGGCAGAAACTACCCCTTGGGCACAGGGGCTCCTCTGGGATCCCTGACACACAGGCGGGGGGGGGGGGGAGCAGGATGAGCCCTGCCCAGAAGAGCAGCGAGGGGAGTTTGGGGCACAAACAGGAGCCAATAGCCCTGGCTCAGCTTCCCCCCAGGACACAGGGAGGCGAAACAGCAGGTGGAGAGTCAGCCCCCGGCCCCAGCACAATCTGATTGTGAGAGACTCCCGGGGCTGGCCGGTCAGCCAGGCTCGGAAGCTGTGGATAGAGGCTCCGGGCCTGATAAGCCTGTGCCTGTGAAATGCTTGCTCTGGGCTGTAATCACAGCTCGGTGCACCTGCGGCATGGGACAGCACACGGGGCCCCGTCGGCCGGGCGTCAGTGCCTGTAATACAACTCTCCCCCGCCAGCTCGGAAAGCAGCCAGGGGAACAGGACGAAATGCGCCTCGCGGCCTCCCCACGGCGCGTTCTGTTTGCAGGGATCACGCACCTGCAGCCGCCTCTGGGGTGGAACGTGCAGGACCAGCGCCCAGCATGCGGCTGCGTAACCGCTCAGGGTCGGGCGTGAAGTGTGCTGCCCCCCAGCGCGGCCAGACGGCAGGTGAGCAGAGGGCACTCTCCCACGCCTGCCTCTTGCAAAAGGCGCTGGCCCCAGCGGTGAGGGCCAGGCTCGGGGTTTCAGCCCCAGCAGTAAAGGGGACTCAGAATGCCTGCAGACACGCAGGGGTCTGTGGGAGGCAGTGGGCAATGGGCATGGCAGCCACAGCTACCGGATCCCACTGCAGAATTAGCTACAGTTTAATAGCAGCTTTGCACCTGCCGCTGGGTCTGATCCACCCATCCCCAAAGGGCCAATAACCTAGAGGCCCCGACCCGGCCCCAGTTCCCTCTGCGCTAGGCGCCGCACAGACACAGAACAAAACACAGTCCCTGCCCCAAAGAGCTTATAACCTAGAGGCCCCCAACCCAGCTCCAGTCCCCACTGCGCTAGGTGCTGTACATGCATGCAACAAAAAGCCAGTCCCTACTCCAAGCATTTTACAGTCTAATCTAAATATATGAAAGCCGGGTCCTTGGACTCCTCCCGAGTGCTAGTCTGCCACAGACAGCTCCTCACACCACACACCTTACAGCGCAGGGAACACGGGGTGGGTTTCCTGCTGTCTGCCCCAGAGAGGAGGGAAGAAGCCTTTCAGTGTTGCTCTGAGCCAAGCAGCACCTGCTTGTCTCCATCAGCCCCTCTCTGCGAGTGATCCTCTGAGGTACCTTTGACCCAGGAAGCTCCCAGGTAGGCCCCAAGCAGGGCTGGCCAGTGGGGCACAGGCAGCCGATCCGTCGCGCTCTAGCAGCCACAGCTGGCCCTGCTCCAGGCGCGGCCAGACTGAGGACCTGGATGCTGCTTTGGGAAGCGAAGGGAAGAAAGGGCTTCGCGGGACGGGAGCTCCGGGGTGGCTGAGCCAGCGGGGGCAGGATGCTGCCCTAGGAATGTGCTCCGGATCCAGGAGCGGGTCAGACGCAGCGTGATGATGAGCACAGACGGGCCAAGATGAGCGAGGAGCGACTGTGGGTCACTCTTGTTCTGACAGACCCTCTTCTGAGTCCACTGCCCCCGAGGCTTCAGGCCAGGGGGCACAGGGGCGGCCTGGACTCTGCTGCTGCTGGAGTGGAAGGGCGGCCGGAAGAAGATGAGCAGCCAAAAGCCTGAGGGCTGGTCCCAGCCTCGCCACTGCCCCCCATGTGGGGCACCCGAAGGATGGAGGCCAAGGGAATGGAAGAAAGGAACTGTCTGAAAAGCCACCCGACTTCGCTTGGGGAGGGCGAAGGGATCCCGTGCCCCTGGCCACAGAGTGCTCTGGGCCAGCGTCTCCCAGGGACTGACACCTTCTTCCAAAAGAAAATGCACTTTTGGCCATATCAGGGTGCTGGCAATTTCTCTGGGGCGCAAATACCAGCCAGGGGGGCCGTGCTGAAGGCGTGACTGTGCCAAGGTGTCTCTAGCTCTAGGAACAACCCCCCCCCTTAGAGACCCAGCTGAGCTCTCCATTTTTCAGCACCACCTAGGCCTGTGATCGTGGGCAGGGCTCTGCTGGCTCTGTGTTCAGGGCCAGGGCTCTGGGAAGGCAGCGAGGAGAGGGCCAAATGCCCCAGCTGGGAAGGGGAAACGACCCTTCCTCGCTTGGGTTCCTGGGCTGGAGCGCGACAGTGAAACCGAACATCCCTGCCATGCTGCCAAAGGTCCTGGGATCCCTGGGAATCACAGGAAACAGCTGGGGAGTGGCTCCAGCTGCTCCACGCGCTGCTGCAGTTGTTTGCCAAAGCCTCCCTTTGCCCCCAGCGCCTCTCGCTGTCCTAGCGTCTTTCCGCTCCACCGGCTAAGGGAAGCGCATCAAGCCTCCAGTCGGCGAGCGGGTAACGCGGCACATCTCCATGGCGGGCAGAGGCACCCCGCAGAACTGAGCGCAAGAGGCAGCAGGCATGAAGGAGGGACAGGTGAGGAAAGATGGGCTAGTGGCTAGGGAGCGAGGCAGCAACCTGGCTACCATTCCCTGCTCTTCGACCAACTCCCTACGTGACCTGGGGCAAGTCACTTAGGATCACTATGCCTCAGTTTTCCCATCTGTAAAAGGGGCCGGACCTCCGAGGGCTGCTGTGGCGATACATAGATGAAAGATCTTGAGGTGCTCAGATAAGTGGGCGCCAGAGAAATACCCAGAGATAGAGGCAGGAGAGGGCTCTTCGCTGGGTCCGAATCAGATAGAACTAGATGCCAGGCTGCACCATGAGACCTAGCTCAATTGATGGCAAAACCGAGAGAAAATCTGCCGCCAGGCCCTTCCTTGCACTGCGTGCGCTGGGCTGCAGAATGTGGAGGGTTCACAGCTCAGATATATTCGTGTGCCCCACCTTTACATTTCCAGGCGCTCTCCCTTGCAGGCCAAACACAGCAGCCATCTTGTTCTCAGGGCTGCGGCAGCATGTTATGGAGGAGACGCACACTGTGCTCTCGCTCCTGCCCCACAGTATTGGGAGGGGGTTTCTTTTGTTCTTGCTCACTGATTCCCCTCTGAGATCGAAGTCGCTCGGGGCAGGAGTGAAGGACTGCTCTTAAGGTGTGGAAAACCAGAGCTGCCCAAAGCCTCCAGACAGGAGTTCACAGGGCTTCCTTTGGGGTGTCACCCTCTCGGGGCTAGACCAGCATCACGTCATTGAGCTCGGCACCCACTGGCTGCACTGGAGCTGGGCCGCTCTCACCGCCTGGGGAGAGGCCGTGGATCTCCAGCTATGGTTTTTGGACCTCTTCTTGACGGCCCCGATCCCTGTTCACGCTGCTCCTTGCACCAATCTCATTTGGTTGCTTCAGAGCCTTTTGTCTGGCATTTCTCCAGTGTCAGTCCAGTCAATCCAGGCATCCGCAGGGGGTACCAGAGTGGAAGGAGACCACGTAGCGGGTCGCATCGTTCAATCCTTATATGCTGCCTTCTACCCACAGTCCTCACAGCGCTGCTCCAAAGCCAGCACCGCCATCTCCACTGTACAGATGGGGAAACTGAGTCACGGCGAAGCAGCAAAACTGGCCCCAGGCTACTCAAGTCTGCAGGAGAGGCAGGGCTAGAAGCCAGGTGTCCTGATTCCCCCACCCGCCCACCGCCTCTCTCCACAGCGCCGTGCTGTCTGCCTGGGGCCAGAGGCCAGAACCAAAGTGCCTTGCCAAGTGTCCAGCCTGCAGAGGGGAGAGCGGGGGGGCTGCACAGAGAGAAGGGGAGATGCAGCGCATGGAAATGCATCGACCCAACAAGACGTGCACCATGGATGGGAGCCAGGGCAGCAGCCCTCAGAGCTAGCCACCTGGGGGAGGCCACGGCACAGGAACGGAGAGCGTCTGAGGCCCCCCGTGGCTTTTCAGCTGAGATCTCCTGTGGGCCTTCGATCAAGGGCAAATGTTCTGTGAAACTAGATAAAGTTTTACCAAAGGCCCAGATGCCCCCAGATCGTCCCGTTCCATCCCTGGCTTCACTGCTGCAGGCTGCTGGGGCGTTTGGCCCGCCCCGCTTTGCTCTGAGCCCTGATTCCTGGCATGGCTGACAGTATCTTCACAGGCCCGTGACGGGATGCCAGAGATTGTTTTAAACCCTGAAGAGGGAGGTTTTTCTCCTCCGACGGGTCCGTGCCATTCACGGCCATCACTCTGGCCATTCCTCACTAGCCATGGAAAGGTCCTGCCCCCTTGGGAATCGTGCAAAGCTCTTGGCCTCACAGACTTCATGTGGCAGTGAGTTCCACAAGGTTTCTCGTTACCCGTCTCCTCTCTAAGGTTACAATCCCCGTCTCTGCAATATCTCTTCACGGGGGAGATTTCCCGGCCCTGGATCGTTCTTGCCGCTCTTCTCTCACCTAATTCTGCCCTGGCAGTGTACATACGGGTGGATGGGCCTAGACCAGACCAGAGGGAGGGGCGGAGGGATGGGGAATGTGTGGGGTGGGCAGATGAGCAGCTGGTCCCTGACTCCCCACTGCGAAGCGACAGGATCAGCCTGACTGCAGTGAGTGCACCGGTTGGGGGCGACTGGGCCTTGTTCCAGCTCGGGGGTCTCCTGGTGTTTGAACGCCCCGGGGGTGTGGGGGGGTCAGGAACCCAGCCACCACAGCGGTGCCGGGAGCGGGGCCTGGCAGCAAGGGGATTTATGTACCCATAGAGAGACAAGGGGGCCAGGCCCCCCGTGATCTGGGGAGCTGTGCACGCAGGAAGCGATAGCCCTACAGCCCAAGTATGGGGGATCCCCCATCCCACCGTCGGGGGAGCAGTAGGGAAACCCAGCAGGGAGAGCGTCTGAGTCACGGGATCGAATGGAGCCTGCGCCCTCGGAGCGAACCCCAAAGTACACAAGCCCCCCACAAACAGGCACCCCTCCCAAGGTAGACCAACTCCCCCGGAACAAAACAGCACCCCTGAAACACGCCGCCCAGGGAGGCCTTTATCAGCCCCATCGTTCCTTGATTAGCAACCCCCGCTCAGCCCACACAGCACCCCCTGAGCACAGACGCAGCCCCCAGCACACGAGCATCGCCCCCAAACCCCCCTGGCTCCGGGGCCACGCTGGCTCCCTCCGTCCCAGCGCGGGATATAAAAAACCCGTGCTCCCCCAGACCCCCTCTCCCCTTCCATCATGCGTTCGCTGCACTGGAAATCCCGGCCGGACAGAACAGAGCGAGTCACTGCTTAAAAATAACCAAGGCCTTTTGCTGGGAGCTGGTAACGTGGCCAGAGGACTGGCTGGCTGGCGGACAGCCTGCCTGTCCCTAGATCCGGGGGTGAAAAGTTCACGGCCCCGGGAGGGGAGCGGCTGAGTCCCAGGGACAAAGAATCTCCGCCAAGGATCAGCCAGCGAAGCACCACTCGCACTGGGGACACAGCCACAGGCTGGCTGGGAGGTGAGCGGACACCTGTGCAGACAGCCTGAGGCTGACGCC
The DNA here is from genome assembly GCA_007922155.1 of Mesoclemmys tuberculata. Lineage (NCBI taxonomy): Eukaryota > Metazoa > Chordata > Testudines > Chelidae > Mesoclemmys > Mesoclemmys tuberculata. The sequence continues at coordinate 3,217,616 of ML675700.1, forward strand.
CACGCCCAGCTCCCAGTTTAGCAGGGGAAGCGCAATCTAGGGGGAGGAAGCCAGGCCAGCATTAGGAGCTCTGTTCCCAGCTCCGCTGGGTGACCTTGGGCAAATCGCTGTGCCTCGGTTTCCCCAGCTGTAAACCAGGGAAGTGTGTGATGGCTGGCTAATCAGCACTGCCGGGCATCCCCACGTGAGAGGGCTGTAGCGATGGAAGGGGTGACTGTCACCTCCAGAAAGATTTCAGCCACACAACCTAGCTGGATTCTTTGTCAAGATTCCTTGCACTTCAAACACTGCCCTGCGTGCGTCTCGCACCTTCCACCCAGCGACTGCAAAGCCCTTTCCAAGGAAGTATCAGATGGGGAAACTGAGGCACAGGAGGGGCGTGACATGTTACACAGCTCTTAGCGCTCTTGTGCAGTCTCTCTAGGGGACTTGACTTTTCTTCTTTCTTGTTTTGTTCCCGTTCAATTTAAAAGCATGTGCTGGCTTCCTTATCTATCCTGAAGACAGGGGAGGGGGGGCCTAAGCCAAGAAAGAACAAAAGTAAAGTCTCTGTGTGCGAGAGAGCACAGTGTGTGTGCACGTGGCTGTTCTGTACCTTGCTGTACCCACTTGGCCTCACGAAATGGCAGTCATCCTCTGCAAACAACCAGTTCCTAGGCAGTTACACAGAGTGCAAAACCACTACATAGCTACATATCTCACCCACATCTTCAGAGCACCAGTCTGGTGGCCCCGCATGGCACCGCATTACGTGGCACTTGCTAGCTGCTTTCCAAGCCCTCCAGACTGGAGGAAGCGATGTGCTTGCGGGAGGAGGAAAGCTGCTTTACAGCGTTACCCTCCATCAGCAGCACTGATAATGCTCGCCATTGTATCCTGATGCTCACCATTGTCTGTGTTTTCATTAAAGCCCCAGCTCCCAGAAGCCTGTGATTCTCAGTTTTCAAAAAAGCTGGAAAGCGTGACCTGAGTCTGATCTAAAGGCTCCAAATCCAAATAGAAAGAGCCCCAAATGGATTCTTGTTAAAAACATCTCACATCCTGTAAGCCACTCTCCTGATCTGAGGGCCCATCTCGTGGGTCTTGAACACCTGGGGTGGCAATAGGATCTTGCTGAAGAGTTTTGGAGACACTGAAAGCATTGGGATTTTGGATCAGCCAGAGGAGACCCACGGGGAACTTGTAACCCCTAATAATGAGACATGGAAGATTTGTCCACACAAGAGATTTTTACCTTGAGCAAATGGGTTGCCAGCGACCTGGAGGGAGCAAACACGTTTACATGGCGTGAATGCTCGCACACATCTGTTCCAGGCTACAAACATTTGTAGTCTAGGGTTGAGCCACACCTTTTCTGCCAGTTTACAGAGGGCCTGAGACAGCAGTCTCCATCCGACAATTGAGCAGGTAGCAAATCAATATTCCTCTTTCAAGGAGGGATTAAGTGAGTGCCCAAGGACACAAAGCAAGTCAGTAGCCGAGCCAGGAGCAGACCCTTGTCCGCAGAGGCCTAAAGGGCAAACTTGGGCCCAGCATCATCTTGACTTTCTGAACTCATCCAGCCTGGAAGCTTAAAGACCCAGGCCAGTGCGGCCCGGGGATCCTGCAAGGATCAAATACGGTTCTGTGCAATCACATCTCTGCTAGGCTGGGATGCTCTGCCTTTTCCTGGACCAGACTGCAGGACACCGTTCATATCCTGCCAGGATGCCACCAAAGCAATGCATTACTCATGGGCTATAAATGGCTCAGAGGCGGAGACCTTATCTGAAAATGGGGCCAGACTGGAACCCTGGATCCAAGCCACCTCAAGCCAGGAGGAGTTTGGGTCCAGGGCCAGAGCCAGGCTGGGAGCTGGGCCCGTCTCTACACCTGGCCAAACAAAACCTTGGACCTGAATGGTGAGGGAAGATCAGATTCAGAGCCCAGCTTCAAAGCTCAGCCCCCCGCTCTGCTGCCAAATGCTCAGTCCCCCAGATCCATCATCAGCCTGAAGGGCCGCCTGCCTTGTACTGAAGCCCTGATACATTCCAAAACCCTCCAGCAGCCCATCACTCCCATGGCCGCGTAACAAAAGGGTGCAGCCCTCGGGGACCAGAGGAAACTGACCGATTCACTCAGGTGCATGCGCCGTGGGGCAGGCTCCATCCATGAGCCTTCTAGCTGGTTAATCGTCCCTCAGTCAGTGCTATGATGCCTGTTGGGGAAACCGAGGCACAGAGCAGGGCGGCGACACACCAGGCTCATGCAATAAATCCGTTCCTGCCTCTCAGCGCCTTGCTTCAACCTCTGGCCATCGCCACCCAGCTGACACTGAAATCGGTGTTACTGCGGCCCACCCCGATCACTGTCCTGTGGGGCTGGGCACTGCCCACAACCCAGCGAGGGACAGGCCCTGCCCTGAGCAGCTGACGGCATAAACAGGCGACAGACAAAGTGAGAGAAGGGAAGTGACCTGCCCAAGGTCACATGGCACATCGGTGGCGGAGTCAGGGACAGAACTCAGCTCTCTGGAGTCTCAAGGCAGGCACTAGCCACTCAACCACACTGCCTTGCTAGAAAGACCCACCAACTGGAAACATTCAGCAGGTTCCTACTGGCATCTTGGCTTTGGCACAGCTCTTTGCAGCTCTTGGTCCATTCCCCCAGAGCATCTCTTTCTTATTGGGGCAGAAGCCAATAAGGGGAGCAGTGCGGGCAAAAACCCGAACTTGCTTCAAGACTGAGCTGGATACGTTTCCGGAGGGGTCGGGATGCTGCGACTGCCCACAACGGCAGGTGGCTGATCTGTGACTGCAAGCAGCAAATCTCTCTGGCAGCCGGTGAAGGGACGCTGGGTGGGGATCTGAGTCACTACAGAGAACACTGTCCCAGGTGTCTGGCTCTGGGTATTGCCCACGCACTCAGGGTCTGACTGATCACCAGATTTGGGGTCAGGAAGGAATTCCCCCCCCCGGGTCAGATTGGCAGAGACCCTGCAGGTTTTTCATCTTCCTCGGCAGCCTGGGGCACGGGCCATTTGCAGGTTCAAACTAGAGTTAAAGGTGGATTCTCCGTCACTTGAAATCTTTAAACCATGAATCAAGGATGTCAATGACTCAGCCGGAGATTCAGGGTCTTACGCTAGTGGGTGGTGAGGTTCTGTGGCCTGCGATGTGCAGGGGGTCAGATGAGATGATCACGATGGCCTCTCCTGACCGTAAAATCTAGGAGTCAAACAAAGGCCAGGAGCACCAGCAGAGGCCAGCGAACAGATTCTAATGGAGCCCGCTGGAATTTCTACGAGGGGCCATTTGATTTGATCAGCCGCGCGGCTTTCCCACAGCGCTGGCCGCAGTGCGTGAGACTGAGGGGAAATGAATGCTACAGCTACACGGGAAAATCTCAGGACTGTATTCAGACGTCCCAGGCCCCCCATTTCGCCTCTTTCCGCCCGCGATCCCTGGCTGGCTTGGGAAAACGGAGGGTTGGGCCGGGCAGTTGAAATCCTGCCTGCTGGAGGCCCTGCGGAGGGCAGGGTTTGCATGCCGCCAGCGAGAATCGGGAGGACTTTACCAGCTTTATGAGCCAGGACTTCCACTAGGGTGGAAAATTCTGTGGCGCTGCAAAGAGAGAGTTGACGAGGGACTCCCTGAACGGCGCAGTCCATCAAACCCCGCAGTGCTGCAGGAGGCAGCGGCCCCGGCTGTCAGGGAAAGCAAACGAGGAGGAGGAGAGGGTGGAAGAGCGTGAAAGGCACAGAGGGTACGCGAGGGGCCTGATCCTGTGAGTGAGAGCGGCAGGGTCACAGCTTGGCTCCCAGGCATACAGACAGCCGGGTACACTAGTTTATACGCAGCCAACATTTCACCACTGAACGAGACGAAGCAGCCTCCCAGCACCCGAGCAAACAGACGAGGAGCAACCGGATGGGAACGCTGCGGGCTGCGACACTGGGCAATGCCCAGCGTGGCGCTGAGTGGGCAGAGCAGACCCGGGTAGAACTCGCCTACTACAGGGACGCAGCAGGTCCAAAGATCCATCAGTGATACCGGGACCCTTCGGGCCAACCCAAGCCAGCCTCAGGCCGCTCATTGCTCTGCATCCACACTCAGCAAAACTTGGACATTTTGACAGTTTCCCCGCAGAGTTTCTGGGTGATTCCCACAGTCTGTGACAGGAGCTGCTGGAGCAGAGGGCCACAGCCGCTGCCAGCCAGATCAAACCCCAGTGCATCTAACCCTGTGCCCTGTCTGTGACAGGGATCAGAGCCAGAAACTGCAGAGGGAGGGGTATGAATGCCCCAGTAAGCAGATAGGGGATAATTTGCCCCTTCGCATCCTGATCTCTTGGGATTGCGCCCTGTTCCTAGAGACACTCCGGATCCAGTTCAGCTCCAGGATTCATAAACCCAGAGCTCCTTTGTGAAACAGACCAGAGCATGCTAGGGCCACGCCCTCATGTGCACTGCAGTAGCCCCATCCCCAGGGATCAGCAGCAGATCGTTAACAGGCTGAGTGCCCTTGGCCCAGGACCTGCGCTGGCTATGATGAAACCAGGAATGCTGGTGGTGACAGCATTGCTCAAGGAGGCAGAACCACGCGGACGTAACCGGAGCGTTATTACCAGCTTCTCACTGGCATGGGATGGAAAGTCTAGAAATGCAAACTGAGGCCCTGGTGCGCCGGCTGCTGCATGGACATGTTGTGAGCGGTCAGCCCCTAGGAGCTTACAGACCAGGCAGACACGGGGGGGTGGGGACAGAGGGGCCCAGAAGGGGACGTGACCTGCCCAAGGTCCGTGTATCCAGGCAATAGCCTTAAGTCAAAATGGTCAGAAGCGGCTACCAGTTGGGGGACAGTCAGGCCTCCAGCCGCTGAGGGGCCTGTCACTACAGGCCACTTTTCAAAATGTTGCCTTGCAGAGTCCAAGACTTCAGCTGGTAGGAGACGGGTCCCGTCTACACTAACTCTGATCTGTGCCATAATCAGCCTCGGCATCAATGGACCCTTCGTCACACCGCTACTCCTGAGATCCCCAGGCCACTAGCTGCGCACCCTGTCGATGAGACACCCTTTGAGCTACTTCTGCACCTGTGCAGCGGAAACCATTTGCTGTGCCGGGACGGAGGGGAGCGCGGCTGCGCCAGGGTGGGCGGGAGGGATCTGCGGGCTGCAGCAGAGTTCAGCTCAAGACAGAAGGGTGACGGTAGAAAGCGCGGAGATAACAGGTCCATGACATGGAAAGTGTCACTAGTGCCTTATCAGCACGTCCCATGCTGCCTGGCCCTTATCGCAGCCCTCTCTAGGTCACTGATAAGATAGGGACATGGACCTCATGGACCTCGCAACATCAGCCTGGCCTGGCCCCCCGCAGGGAGGTGTGAGCATGGAAGGCCTGACCCGGGTTAGCCATCAGCTCCGTGCGGGGAGGGAGGGTGAGGTGGGAGTGAGCAAGTCCTTTCCTTTCCCATTGGGAATGCAAGCTCCCTGGGGCAGAGACCGTGCGCCCAGCACTGCACTCTGGCAGGACAACAGCTGACGCAGCCGACACGCTGAATGCCCGCCCCCCCCCAGCCTCTCTGCTGCGCCCCAATGCCCCAATCCTGCTCCCCCAGAGAACAGCCCCCCCCCCATGGTCCTGCTTCAGGCCAGAGCGTCCCCTTGGCCCTTACCCGGACCAGAGGCTGTGGTTATTTGGCTGCAACTGGCAGGACTGGGGGGTTGGGTGGTGCAGCGTCGCAGCGGCTGGCTCGGCGGGATGGGAACGGGCTGCAGAGCCCCTCGCCCCCAGGTCACCGGTCAGCAGCCCCGGGGTGGGCTGTGCGCTGCCCTCCCTTAGGCCAGCTCCTGATTCAAACTCAGCCTGTAGCAGCAGGCTCAACGGAGAGGCCCAGGAAAGACACTCAACTCCCGTCCAGCCCCTGGCAGCACTGGGCCGCCCCTCCAGGTCCGAGCGGGGCTCTCCGGGCAGGGGCAGGGCGGCTGTCTGCCAGGCCGCACCTGCTCTGAGCACGCCCCATTTCCATCCTCGGGGGCCAGCACCTTTCCCCAGCCCTGGCCCCAGGGCTGGCCATGTATTTATTACCAGAAAAACCAAGGGAACATGCTAGGGCCAGGTCCTGCGTTCCACGCTGGCCTGGGGCAAAGCGAAGGGGCCACGCAGCCAGTCCACTCCTCGCTGGGGAGGAATTCCCTCGCACAAGGAATGGTTTTGGGCAGTGCAATAGCCCCGAGCAGTCCCTCTTGCAGCTCCCCCCGTGCAGAGGGCGTGTGGAAGGCACTGCCGAAGCTCTGCAGCTCTCCTGTTATTTTCATCACTGAAACAGCCACCTAGAGGGCGGCTACAGCGGAGTGTAAATTAGCTCCAAGGCTGCTCTAACTTCCAGCAGGAGCAAGAATGAGGGGGAAGAGGCGTAAAGCCCTGGCGTCCCCACCAGCCCCGGTACTGGGCAAAGCCCAGGAGGAAACTGCAGTCTGGCTCCGGGAGGGCTGGAGAACGTGGTCCGTCCCTGTACCGTTCCACTGCTGCAATCAGGAGAAATTCAAACGCGTCCCTGCTTCCTCTGCGTTACCTCAGGATGCAATGCAGTCACTGCTAATGCATCTGGGCTCATTTACAGGGATGAGAAAATGTTTCCAGGTTTCCCACAAAGTCCCATTAAGATCCCAGTATGACTCTATTTTTAGAAACCTCATCAACAAGGCCTCTTAAAAAACACATTGGCATTCCGTTCCAGAGAGTCCTTAAAGGGACCACGGCCACGCCGGCAACACTTTCCAAAGCACCTACAAGGACTTGGGAGCCACTGACTGTCTGTGAGACACAAGGCCAGGTTTTCAAAGGGAGTTGGGCACCTAAATGAGCAGAGAGGTGCCGGGTGAAGTTGAGCCAAGTGCCTAAGTGAGTTAGGTGCCTAACTCCCACTGAAAGTCCACATTGGCTGGGCACCTGACCTGCTTCGGGGCTTTTATGAATCCAACGAGGCTCCTAGCAGCATCTTTGGGCACCTAATTTCCTTTGGAAATCTGGCCTTTATGTGCCTAAATCCCTTTTGGAAATGTGACCCTTAGTGACTCCCTGTACCCCGCACAAGGCAGGTCACTGCCACTTGTCCCCCAGGCACAGCTCCCGCACGTTTGTATTTTCCTGGGCCGTTTACACGGGTCAGGACGAGGAACCAGGTACAACACACGGCGCCAGGCGCAGGCTGTGGCTGCAGTGGGAGTAAGCCCTACAGCTGCCAGGTAGGTTTTGCAGGAGTGCCTCCCACGAACTACGTGTGGCCATCACCCCGTGCAAAGGGCCCAGTGTGGGACTTATATACCTTTTAAATCCCCCACGGCCTGGGGCCCCCTTAACCCCGCAGGCCTCCCACTGGTCCTCAGCACTAGATTCTCCAGAATTCAAACCACCCTTCTGGCCAGCATCAGCTCGGTGGCCCACGTTTCCTCAGCAAGCGCCGCAGGGGGAGCGCCAAAACGCAGAGAAACTGACTCACAACCAGCAAGAAACAAAAGTGAAACTGACACCATCTTTGGCTGGGAGGGACGGAACTGAACCAGAGCGGCCCGCCCTGGGCAATAGCAAGCAGGCTTTTCAGATCCCCGCGCCGCAGTCACCCGTTGGCAGATGTGTCTGTTACACATGGGAGTCCCTCGCGCCCCAATTCCCTCGTCCGTCTCGCTATCAGGCGAAGGCCAGCGGCACCAGCAACTCTCTCCCAGGGCGGGGCACCATGAACACCCCCTTGCTGCCTGGCATGACACACATATTAAAAGAAGGCCCAAGATAGGACCTGGCTAATTCTCCTCTGACTTAAACCGGGGTTTCTCCCGGAAAGCCAGTGGCCAGACTTGGAGAGCTGTACGCTTGGCACAGAACAGGGGACTGCCTTGCTAGACGCAGCATAAGCTAGAGAGTCAGGTTCAGGAGCTGGATCTGCCGGGGGTGCATCTGCATGGGGGCAGCAGCCCACAGCAGCGAGTCTCAGCGCCTGGGATGATGGATACCCCCTCCCCAGGCTTCAGGGCCCGAGAGGCAACCTCCCCACAGCTTTGCAGTGTCTGTCAACCCAGGCTTGGCGGCTTACAGCCACAGGCTGGGTGGAGGGTCCTAGGGACGGCCCATCAGCGTGGTACCAAGCACAGGAGGATGACCCTGGTTCCAAGGTGGCTGGGTCAGATCCAGGCCCTCTCCCTAGACACCCAGCGTTAGTCTCTCTGCTGCCAGGTATAACAACATACGAGGGCCACGATGGATCTGTTCTTCAGACAGCCTGGGAATTGTCTTAGCCACTGTTCATTTCCATTGCTGCGGCTTTCTCCAGCAGCGACCCACCCCAGAGCTAAGCAGACTTCCTTTATTCGGCATGGCAGGCGTTAGAGCGCCAGGCCTGCAAACAGATTAAACCATCTCGTACCTGGGGCTCTTCATTTTACAAGCTGGCGCCACAAACCAGCTTCTATCTCAAAGGGTTCCCAGCTGCCCACGGGCATGTTTGAAAGGCCGGGTCAAAAGGGGGATCCGCAAAAAGAGGGGCAAAGCCAGCTGCAGCCAGACAGTTACGCTGGGGATGCAAAGCAGCCAGGGAGGGTCACAGGCTGCCACAGACAGCACGGACTGTCGGCAGCACTGTAGGACGCCATAAGAAATCAGTGGATGCCCCATTGTCACTGCACTGTATACGGCAGGCACAGATCTCAGCTCCTCCTGCTCCAAAATGTGCAGCACGCTCCCCACCCTACCGCAGGCAAAGAAGGCTCTCCGCTAGGTGTTCGGCGCCAAGGGGCTATGACCCATAGTTAAGCAGTGCTGATTCTCTCCAGTAGGGGACAATGCTGCACTCCCTGCATCGGCCACTTCTTTATGCTATATTCCTGAGTGAACCGGAGGGGTGAAATCCTTCCCCCTTGCCAAAATGCGGGAGGAAAGACTGAGCTAAGATGGAAATGGGGGGAAGGAGGGACCCCAGGCCAAGCCAAATAATTGATCAAATATCTAAGCACAAAGCAACATGAAGCGCTGTCTCTCATGGTTGGCATGGCCAGCCCAGAGCACACGGCGGCTCTGCAATAGGAAGCCAGAAATAGAAGAGAGAAGGCAAGGCGGAGAAAACACACTCCCAGTCTGGGAAGTGACTGATCCCAGAGAGCCAAGGAAGGCAGACCAGAGAGCAGGGAAATTCCCCTTGCTTTCCCTACAAATTCTTCCCCGTGTGCAATTAGAGAGACGTGTTTAACGAACTCTCTGCAGAGGGAGCGGGAAGGTGGGGTGGGTCCGAGCCAGCGGCCGTGCTGAGACATGCCTGGTTCGGTGGCGCCATCCCCTTTGATCCTCTCGCATGCCTTGTGTGCGTCACAGGCCAGGCGCAGCTCGCCCAGCTTCCAGGATGTGACCTGGAAGGTGGGGATTTGCCATCTGGGGCAATGATATCGCAAAGCCTCTCATCCCCAGGCCCGTCAGAACGCCCCAGCCCATGGTGCACAGCTTCCGAGCCCGGGGTTACCCCAGGGCTGAACTGTGAGCCCTGGAAGGACAAACCAAACCCAGACCCACAAGGAGGCTGCCAAGGTCACGAGGCCGGGACTGGGCCTCGCTACTCCTCAGAACCAGGGGCTAGTCACCGCAGTTCTGGCCTGAGACCCCTGCCTGGCCCAGCCCACACCTGGGCAGCAGCAGAGGCTAAGGGGTGGCCCCCAAAGGCAGACAGCTATGAGAATTCCCAGTCCCCTCCGTTCATCACCCTGCTTTCTCGCACGCTCACGTGGACTCCAGTCTGCTTGTGCCCTCCCTTGCACTAACTTGCACACACACTCATTGCTAGTGGCTTACACACAGGCCTTCACACTCCCCCCTGCCCTCCCCCGGGACACAGGCACCCAAGCACGCCTTTTCTCACACACAGACCCGCTCTCGGACACATGCACCCCCCTCCCCGCGCGCGCTCCCTCCGTCTCGCACATGCTCTCTCTCCAACACCCGCTCTCGCCATCTCGCATGCACGGCCACTGCCATCAAAAACCCTTTACTCTGCACTTTTCAGAAGCAGCGCCTCATTTGTATGCAGCCCGTGGCGCTCCTCGCCCAGGCGGACAGGTTACTGAAGGAGATTTTACAGCCGTGCTCAGAGAGGTTCACGTTACCCTCCCCTCCACCAGCTCACTTTCCTTAATCCCAGGCCTGGGAGGATCGGAGGTGAGCACGGCAGGCAGGCTCTACTCCAGCCAAGCAACTCCTGGTGATAAGCCCCGTATGTCTCCTGATTTAGCTCCCCCAGGAGCAGCAGGGACTTGAAGCTGCTGAAGTTTCCACCCCGTGCTGTGCAGTAAACCCCACGACTGGGAGTGAGGAAAAGCTGGCAAGTCCCCAGCGTCACCCTCCCAGACCACAGCGGCATGGCTGCTGTGAGGTGGGGGGGCAGTGGGGAGCACCCCCCAAAATCAGCCACAAACACCACGCCATGATAGCAGCAGCCTTTCAGTGGCCAGACACCCCTGGTTTGGCTATGTTAAAGGGAATCGGACAGAAGCAGGGAGGGTCCCGAGCTGAGCTGGCCAGGAAATGCCTTTTGGATCTCTGAAAAAATTAGACCAACAGAATACGTTTCCCCAGAAATTTTTTGTCAATGGCTTCTGTCAAAACTTGGTTGTTTTTCTCTTTTTGGCAACGAAAAAGGGGGAAAAACTGACTCCAAACCAAGCATTTTTCCATTTTCGGGTGCCAAATTGTTTCGGTTTTCAGTTGTGTAATAAAACCTGGTTTTCGTTTTGTTTTGTTTTGCACTGTCCCCCTGTTCTCAAATTCAGCCCTCTCCCCGGGCATTGCCACTTGGACAGAAAAGCCACTTTTCCTCCAAAACCCCCCTTTGGACTGAAACATTTTGAGCAACTCTTGCCCCAAGTCAGGCCCTTCGCTCCTGGATCCAAATCAGCAGCTTCCAGGACTGAGGTTTGAAAAGTTTTGTAAGTGGCCCTGCTGGACACAGGCTGAGCCCATGTAGCCCTCTGGGCTTCACACAGCGCTATAAATGCTTGATCTCACTGCCTGGGCTCTTGAAAAGTCATGCAAGCGACTGCTGACCCCACCCAAAGCACGGACCAGATGTTTTGGCCTTAGATGGACACTGGCAGGAGAAGGGGCCTTGGGAACAAGCGTATCTTAATGCAATTTTAGAGAAACAGCTAATCACTAAAAAAGTCCCTGGCACAGCATTGTCCATGTCACCGATATGGCCAAATCTATGCTGCATGTGGGGAGCAGGAATCTCCTCGAAACTCCTTAGTAGGACTTTGGAACAACTAAAGAAGATGCTGGCTTCCGGAAGGGCCACCCACCCAGTCTTTGTGCTGAGCCCCATTGCGGTTGGCACAGGGCACGGGGAGTTTATGTGGGGCTCGGAGGATGAGGCAGATGTGGTGGATGAGGGGGTCTGCCTGGGATCTCATTTCCAGGGGTCATGCACAGCCCCGTCTCTGCATGTGGGGTGCTCACAGGCTCCGGCACAGATTGGCAGCCGGCAGAATCCTAGCCCCACTCTCTATATTTCAGGGCGTCCAAACCCACCAGACAAAACAGCACTGCAGATCCCCAAGCCGCCGGCCCTGGGGCCCAGGAGAGAAAACAAAACCAGTGGGACCCTCCCTGGGCGACCCCTCTTGGCAGAGGCCTGAGAACAGAGATAAGCCAGCCTGGGATCTGGAGGTCAGCACCACGAGGGAAGGGAATTCCAAGGCTGAGGGCCGCTCCTAAGGTGCGGGTCCAGGAACACCCCAGGCAATGGCGGCCAGCAGGACGTGGCAGGGGGCCGACGCTGATCTCAGCGGCACTGGCTTCAATCCGGAGTCTCCCTACTGACTCCCAGGGTGATTTATGCCAGGGCCAGGATCAGCCAGGATCCATTCTGCTGCCCCCTGATACACCGACGAGCCTTACACGGCTGGTGTAGACCAACGCCAATATCTGGAAAGGCTCGGGGCACAAGTGCCACCCTCAGCCTGGTCTGGAGAGCCACTGAGCGCCTACGGCTCTATGCAAGCCCCGAGCTAGCAGCTGCGTTTCTGAGCGGATCCCCGCTGGCTGTTGAGAGCATCTGACCTGGTGGCCCCTTCGTGACGGGGTGGTCGCTCCCAGCCTTAAGCTCTGGGATTCCATGATGTAGGAACCCGCCCAAGCCAGAGAGCATCTCTGGCCGAGAGAGAGAATCAGATGCTTAGAATTCAAAGCAGCAGAGTGGGATCAGATCATCTCAAAGCCATAACTCCACAACCCCCCGTGCGCATTAGCTCCCTCCATGTAACTAGCGCCCAAGAGCCCACTAGCTGGGATTCTGCACAGATAAGCTGCAGCCCCTTTCCCATCCCGGCTGGGAGCGTTGGGGCGGGGGTGAGGGAGCAGGTAACAGAGATACCGCCAATCTCTGCTCGAGCCATAGCCTGGGAGCTGGCAGCCCCGGCTGCGGGAGTTGTGCTGACGGCAGGAGATCTGAGAGTCCGGCCCAGCCTGCGTGCAAACAAAGCGAGAGCAGGATCTGCAGAGGGTTTCCTTGCTCACCCTGATGCACACGTGCAGCCGTGCTTGTTGGTAATTAGCGGCACTCCAGCTCGGCTTAAAACCCATCATCGCCCAGGAAGAGACGCGGCAGGAAAGAGGGAGGGGCTGGGGGGGGCACCAAGCTGGCCTTGGAAGTATTTCTTTTGCCCTTCCCACCCCCCAACTGACCCCTGCCGCTTTCGGCTCCCATCCCCCCGATTGACTGCAGCCTTCATCGCAGGGGGGTTTGGAGCCGCACTCTCCGCAGCCCAGGCTGTACTGGAGCAGACGGGGAGACGCTGCAGCCCAGAGGCTGGGAAATCGAGACTCTGCAGAGATTTGAGCCAAACAAGGGCAGCTTGGGCTATGTGGGGTGTGCAGGGGGGAGTCAATAGGTGGATGCTGGGTGAGAGTGATGGAGAAGGGCCGTGGGTATGTGTGGGAAGCTCGTGGAATACAAGAGATAATGCACCACCAGACAACAGCCAGGGCCAAGCCTTGGCCTTCCCCGGAGGCAGCAGAGCCCCTAGTCCCATGCCCTGGCCAGGACCTGGAAAGCCAGCTCCTGGCCCATCAGCTCACAGAGGGGTCTGGGATGCTCCCCAGCCCCACTGCCCCTCTGGAAAGGCGACACAGCAAAAACCAGGGCCACTGCAGTCTCCAGCTGCTCAGATTTGGTATAGGAAGAGGGGAGAATCTGGTCCCACAATGAGCCATCCCGATTCCTGAACACCCTGTTGGGCGTCCACCCCATGGCACAAGCAGGAGCCTGGCAAATCTGGGGAAGTGAGAGGAAATGAACAGGGGCAAATGAATCCATTGGCCGTGAGTGAGACGGAAAGATTCCCGGCCCACGTGACGCGGGAGAGAGCGGAAAGCACCAGAATAAACTGAAGTGATTTACTCTGGCGCTATACGGAGAACAAGCTACCCACAACTCCAAGGGAGTCGGCTGTATCCTTGGTGACAACATAAACCCAGAAAGGAAAGTCCCAGTGGTTTGTTTGTCTTGCCGGATCTGCCAGCTGAAAAATTACAGACTTCTAATATGCATGGGGTGGGCGTGTGCTTTTAAAAAATGCAAGGATCAAAAATAGAGGGCCTGACTCTGATGATCTCCTTATAATTAGAGAGGGAATCTGAACCACAGAGTTCAGTCCCAGGTCAAAACTCGCCCAAAGTTTGGAGAGGGAGTTTTGTTTTGGCCTATTGTTCCGACGGGGCGAAATTCACCGCGATACAGCATAAAAACTGTGAGCTGCCTGAGACCGAACTGAGCCCTCAAAACAGGGCTTGAGCACTGCATAGCCCCGGGTCTGATGCTGTACACGGATGACTTTCACCCCCACGGTCTATGCAGCAGCGGCACTGACCAATGTCACGCACCAACTCGCTCAGATCGGCAGGGCCACTGGAGACAAACGTCACCAGCGTTTCCCTGGGTTTGAATAAAATCACGGTGGCTCAAGTCAGTGTGGTCTGGTGGTCAAGGCACCAGACGGAGGAGCCAAGAGAAAGGGGCGCAATGATGGGTTCTGCCATCGACCTGCTTGGTGATCTTAAGCAAGTCTCTGTGCCTCCGTTTCCCTTTGGGTGCCTTGTCTGCTTAGATTGCGAGCGCTTAGGGCAGGCACTTACTCACTGTGTGCATGTAAAGGGCATTGCACACCAGGACCCTGGTTGTGGGTCAGGTCTCAACAGCGCTAGAACACAAATAACAACAGCATGGTAAGTGCACCTTCAATTCCATTTTATGGCACCGGATTGTGGATGTTCTGGTGCTTACAGAACACAAACTAATCCCCAGCTGCAACGGTTTGCAATGAAATAAATCCATTGGGTCGTTCGAGTGGCATCACCACACATCAGAATGGAGGCCAAGCCGCCAGGAGCAGGAGAGGAGATTGATACTCTCAGTGGAGAAGCATCAGGCTGGGATGTTTAAATAGCACATGGACCCAACTCTCTTGTTAAAGGGCTAGTGAAAGAAAGCCTGAAAAGAAAGGCAATGGAAAAGGTCCCGTGCACGCACCTTGCTCACTTCGACTTTAGAAGTACCAGGAATGTCAGCTCTGATCTTCCCTAGCGTTGCTGGAGGTAGGACGGACGCTCGCCTGGTTTTAGACCAGATGGTCCCTCTTTTGGGCTGTTTGTCCCGTCTGGTACTGGGACACAATCAGACGTGGCTCTGTCCGGCATCAGACGGGACATGCTATTGTGAAGAGCACGGAGCTCGCACGCACCATGCATGGTCGCGCCGGTGGGGGCGGGTCAGGCCAGCAAAGACGAGCCCACACGGCTCCCGGAAGTGCTGAGACATGGGAACGGGTGAGCAGCCAGCTTAGCTGGAGGCCTTGTCAGGGATGTCAGAGGATACATTTTGCACCCTCTCCACTCTAAGTGCAAGGCCAGGGGTGCTCAATCTTTAGCAAAGGCTTTGTCCACTGTTGGAGTCCACTAGGTGTGAATAAAAAGCAGCAAACCCCAAAGGCCACGTCTCGCTGCAGAGCACCGAGTGATCGGCACCTGGCTCTGAGCCCATGGCTCGGCCTTGCCTGGCTGCGAGCAGCCCGGCTGCAAAGTCCTGGCCAAGCGACTGTGCCCGCCCCGGCACCGCGCTCCCCTCCGTGTCCCGCGGGCACCTCCCAGGGCTTTGTGCTGCGGGGAGCTGAGCCGCTCCCTGATTCCTTCCCAGTCAACTGTGGGAGAGTCCCTCTGTCCTACTGGGCACAGGGGGGAACTGTGCTGGAGGACTCTCAGCACAGAGGGATTTAGCTCACAGTCACAATGCAAAAGGGGCAGGTTACCACTTACCATCCGAACTCTGACCTCCCCCCCAGCCGTTTGTGGGCAGGAGGGGGTAGTGACAACACCCAGTTCAGAGCCGAGGTTACCTCGGCAGGGATGACATGCAAGTGTTACCGTATCTGATCTAGGCCTGCTCTGCACACGGTGTGTGTCCCGGTAGGCCCACGTCGGTTCAGGGGGTGAGTTTTTCCCCAAACCTGTGACCTCCATACAAGCCCGATGTGGCGCTAGTCTATGGTGCACAGGTGCTGTGGCCCAGCACACCTCATTGCTCTTCCTGTACAGGCACAGCTCGGCTGGTATAAACACTTTTATCCTGGGATAACTGCACCCACACCGGGCAGGAAGGAAGGGGGGTGATTTAATGGACCCCAGTACAGGTAAAGCCGTGTACCTTCTGTGTGTAGCTAAGGCTTGCAAATCTCTGCCTTTCTCAACAACCCGACTTTCATTAGTACTCCAGGCACCACAGAGGTTTTAGAATTTTTAGAATTGCTAATTTTAAAAAACAAGGAGAAAACAACAACCACTTTCCGGACCCCTTTATCCATCACAAAAGAAGCAGCGCAAAGGACCGATTTCTTTTTTCCTCTGTGCCACCGCTCAAACTTCCAAACCTTTTGAACCAACTGTCAGGCTGGCCCAAGTGTCCAGCTGTAACCTCACAATATTTGAGTTTGCTGCCTGGGACCAAGACTAATTTTAGAACTGACTGAACTGAGACAGCCTCTGGAAAGAGTAAAAGCAATCATCCGCCCCATCACCAGGAAGTGATTTCACAAGGGCCATTTGGACTACAGCACCCAGCGTGCTCTTGTAACCAGCATGCCCTAAAATAAAGCCACAGACCATGTTTATCCATTCCCAGAACACTTAAAGAGACACCGTCAGGCAATTCAGGCCCAACTTCAAGATTTTGTGCATTAAAAACTCCTATGAATAGAAATACTCTCTTGATTTTTTTGCCCCCCAACGGCCACTGGAAGCAGTTTTTTATTTGAATGTAATCTCCCCACCCCCTTTTTGCAGTTTAACAACCCAAACACTGCATGTGGTGCCAGCACATGAAAATCTGAGGCTGACTAGAAAGGAGTCTGCTCTGTTTTCATTGCCAGGCTGAGTGAAATGCTGCAAATAAACCAACCGCAGAAAGGAGGAAAAGCAAATGAGATGCCTACCATGAATTATTTAAGGGTATTTTGGTAACACAGATGAGGGTTAATAATTTAATGTATGGAGCTCGAGTCGGCTCTTAGTTATACTGTGTAATCCCATCGAAACTGATGCACTTTGTAAATCAGAATCGGATCTGGCCACTGTTTTTCAACTAACAGTATCCAAAAGGGCTTACTAAACAATTTGTGATGTATACAGCATATGCAGAGAGACCCCATTCTGCCCCGACTCTCGTGAAGTCAATAGCATTTCCCTCGGGTAGCTGAGAGAGGAAACTAGCCCTGACGTACACACACATCCATACACTGCAACATGCAGGACAAGACGCTGCCATCTCCATGTTACTGACCCGACCCGGCCCCCACACCACTCGTCTCCCCAGCCCCGGATCTGAGCTCCCCGCCTGCTCTGTTCCTGTTGTTCTGCTCACATCCGGGTTCATAAATTGCACTAAAAAGGGGATCTATTTTTACCAACCCAGGTTTTAAAATTAGAAGAGGCAGAAGGAGCGAAATCCTCTGCTAAGCCACTGCAGAGCATGAGGGCACTGCTGGGAGGCCTGGCCGAGCCCCAGCCGGCTGTGTCCTGCACGGCGCAGGCTGGGCCCAGACAGTGGGAGCGGGTGACATGGGCAAGAGAGAGAATCGGGAAGGTTACATTTAAAGAAGGGCCTCATTGTTCTTCCCAAACAATGCGCAGCAGATGGGAGAATCGAAAGTATGTTGCAACCTTCCCCCCCCCCACAACCCACGAGTTCCTAGCTAGTTACCCCTCATGTTTCAGCACATGATCTGAGATCACTGCTGGAATTCACGGGCCGACCGACCGTCTCATCTCCTCCCACCTCCCCTTGCAAAGAAGTCCCAGGGTTCCCCTTTTTGAGCACCCGAGGCCCAGCTCGGCAGGGCCATGGAGCCAAGCCAGCCAGGGCTCTCGGGCCTGGGCTCGGAGCCGCAGCTCTGCCAAGTCACTTTCCAGCACAAGTCAATTGAGGTTCATTTGAAGTGAGCTGTTCAAGGGCCTCCCTCTTAAGAAGGGCTATTTTCTTCACTGACACACACACCGGGGGACCCGTTCTCCTCCGCCTGATGCCAGGGAAAATCAGGTGTCACTGGGCCCAACGGGAGTAAATCAGCAGATTTACAACAACCTCAGTGGAGCTGAGGATCCGGCCCACTTCACAGAAGCCCCCATATGGGCTGTAGGATGAGGACAAACGAGCACAACGGCCAAGCACGTCCCCCCTCCCTCCCCGAGGCAGATAGACACATCCAAGGTGGGAGGAGGAATTCAAGGGCCAGGCGCTCTGGAGCTGGGAATTTATGAAGTGAAACTACAAGGGCGTGTGGTTCTGTGTCGGAGAGCTGTAGAAATGACATACTGGAAAGGCCTATTTTGCCTTTTCACATGTCCACATGCCCCCTTGTCCAATGCCGCACTGCTCCCCACACCCGGGCGCTGTGTTTCCTTGTGACCATTTATTTCCTCCCCTGACTCCGACCCCGAGGGGGACACTAAGCAGCGCCCCCTTCTTTGGGAGTTTTAAATACCCATATGGGGTTCTCCTAATCAGTTAACACTCCAGGTCAGTTCCTTGGAGCTTTCCCATAAGCAGAGATGGGTCCACCCAAAGCCTCCCGACTGGCACCTGAATGCAGATTCTGGCCCTGAACTTCACTCCGCTCCCAGCTCAGCCCGTGTGTGGAACCTTAACTGTTTGTACTGCTCTGCTCTGAAACCCTGCCAGCGGCTCTGCAGCACCAAGGGTCCCACAACGAGCGTGGGATCAAGAGCTGAGATGAGCAGCCAGGAGATGGGACCAAAGCAATCAGCAGAGGAGGAAAGTGCAGCTGATCTGAGACTCCCTGATGCCAGGGCTAAGCCCCGCAGAAACAGCCTGTCCAAGGCCAAGAACTACATTAACCACGAGGGCTAACACCAGAGGCCTGGTTCCCCTGCACCGTGTGTGGCCATTTACTCCGACATGGCACGTGTTTCACGCTCACCATGCACAGGTAACTGACTGCACAAGGGCCAGGCAGAGCTGGGAGCTCACGCTAACGTGGACTCCAGGCAGGAACCACTGGGAGGGGGGGGTTCTCTGGCCTCTGCTATGCAGGAGTCAGACCAGATGATCGCAGGGGACCCCTCTGGCCTTCATCTCTATGAGCCTTCCTTGGGGGCATTTTTCTTTTTGTGGGAGGAAAGACAGATTTGGTGCATCTGACGGATTTCAAAGGGAAGATATTTTCTCCTCAGAAGTAGCTTTAGGAACTCAAGATAAAAGTTACCCCCTGGCTGGGGCAGGCCTGCAGTTTCTTGAAACCAGGGGTGGATGGACTCAACCAGACATAATAAGTCATGAATAAAACTGAATTACAATCATCATAAATTGCTCATCTAAGGCACCTTCCATCTGAGGATCTCAAAGCATTTTGCAGTTATTAATTAGCCTTGCAGCTTGACTGATTACCAGTGTCCCCATTTTACAGCTGGAGAAAGCAAGGCACAGAGGGGGAGGAGTGTTTTGCCCAAGATTGTACCCCGGAAGCCAGTGGCGGAGCAGAGAGTGCTGGGCGCTAACCGCTAGCTCATGCTGCTTCCCCTTCTTTCCCCACAAGGGGCAGCAATATATTTGGGTCTGGGTGGAGGGAAGTCCTGAGGCAGGGAGAGACAGCTGGAGAGCATGCGATGGTGTCATCACACGTCTGGATCGGAACGAAGCAAAGCGTTGCAAAGCCCTGGCCAGGACTCCATTAGGTGGAGGTGTCTTGCCAAGGCTATTTTGGTGCTGCTAGGTTGATCTCAGAGGCTTTAAACAGCAACACCAGTTTTGGACGAGCTCTGGCAGGGAACGGATGACCCCAGAGCTGTTACTCATCCCTCCTAGGACTCTACTCCTGCATGAGAGAGGGCAAAGGGAGCTGTCTACAGGGAGCTCTGCAACCCCACACCTGGAGCAGGGCCACATCGCCAGAGCGGAGCGCCAGGCGGCGGTTTGTCCCATTTCATCAGCTCCCTGAGCCCACACGAGGTGCCCTGCTGGGCACACGTGGAGCTTTGCTTGCGGCATGTCTCAGTTCCACGACACGGCAGGAGAGCAGGCAACACGCTCGATGGGCACCCATCGCTGGGCTAGATTCAGAGCGGCGATCGCCAGGCTGAAGGCCCACCACCGGCACCCCGAGACATCTGGGCCCCAGCAAGTGCTAACCGAAGAGGGGTCGTGCACGGGGATAGGTAGATGGAAGGAAAGAGCTCGGTTAAAGCTGTTACGGTAACAAAGTCAAGCACTCAGGACTGAGGGGACACCACAATCAATGTCACTCCTGCAGCCTTAATTCTGCACCGTCTCGCATGTGCGTTTAACTGCGTGGTTACATACTGCCTTCCCCCCATGTGGCTCTGTAGCAGCGTCTGAATAGAGGCCCTTCCCAGCCCAGCCACGGGCCTGTTTCACTTGCGCGAAGGGAGAAAGTGGGGTAGCAGTAACATACTGTTACCCTCCCTGTGGACCAGCCTCTAGAGAGGAACAGGACGCATACTTTGCCAGACGGCTACCCAATCAAAGGCTGTTGAGTGTCTGGCTTCCTAGGTTCCCTTCCTGGTGCTGGTAGCAGAGTGTGGTCTAGTGGTTAGAGCAATGATTGCAGCCAGCAGAGTCAAGTGCACAGATTTGGCACCTTCCCTCCGAAAGGCAGCATGCCTGAGTAGATGAGAGGCAGGTTTGACACCTCAAGCCCCTGGTTCTATTTCCAGCCCTGCCAGACATAGCCTTGTACAAACTCCATTTCCTTATTTGCAAAATGTGGGGGGAATGACAGTTGCCTGGCTCCTGGGGCAGGAACCTGAGCCTCTCTCAGTCCAATGGGTTGTAAACGGCCCAAAAATACTATTGCCAGTAAAAGAGGCGAGACCGAAACCAGGGGCTTTTCTCTCCCTTTCTCCATGAGACACGGGCAGATGTAACCAGGCTGCAAGATGCATGACACCTAGCAAGCCTGGCCCTGGGGGCAAAGACGGGAGGTTCTGACTCCAAAGCAAGGTGTTCAGCTGAACCTTATGGATCCTCCGTTCCCTTGAATTGTCTGTCTCCCCTGGGTGCAGATCTGTGGGCTCCTTCCTGCACCCAGCAGAGGGGGCAGCATGTGACTCTGTAGGAAGGGGAAGCAAGAACCAAGTTTTGGCCGACTTTGGACACATACGAAAGTGCAGCCGCAGAGGGACTGACAGGCAGACGGAAGGAGAGGCGACTGGGGTGTCTACGGTACAATTTCTCCTGCCAAACGGACGTCACACTCTTTCTGGGGAGCAGCTGGAATTGAGGGGCTGAGACCCCAAAGAAGACCTTGCCTTTGGACCTGCCATTTCTCCTCCCTTCTCCTTTCCGAATGGCTCCTAGGCCTGGAGCAGACCCTAACAATCACCCTCAGGGAGGAGAGATTCGTTTAGCTACCGAACAAACGCAAGCTGGGCCCAGCAGCAGGGAAAGAGTCACTCACACTCAAAGGGAAGGCTGGCTGCTCAATCATTAAACAAATATCAAGAATCAATATGGACAGAGCAAGTGATCCAACCCCCCCCACCCCCCCCACAACATGCCTCAGCCCCTACCGAGATGGGGTGGGATATGTAAAGCAACTTGAAAGTGAACATTGTAGCCACGCAAGAGCTCACACGCCAGGCACACTCACAGAGCACACAACGGTAACACACAAAACAAGGCGGGAATATTTTTTCCTGTCAAATAACGTGCACACACGACACCGACAGTGAACAGAACCTGAAAGGACACCCCCATACACATAATGCAGCCTGCTTTATAAACTCAGACACACACAACATAGTGAGAATATGCTATGATCTAAAGCAATACCTGTTGTCAACATGTCATAACCCAAAGTAACACGAACACACACACAATAGTTCCAGTGTCTCCCTAAAACAATACACACACAGGGAACATTTGTGACCTACACAATACACGCTACCCACAGTGCACAGATTAGCCCCTAAAATAACGCGTGCACACGGTTCCTCCCAGAGTCCACACACACACAGGGAAAAGAGAGCCCATGTGAATCCAACTTCTTACAAAGTTAGAGCATTTGGAAGAAAAACTGCCCCATCACACCAGAAAGACACTTCCCCGCAAGCAGGGGCCTGGGGACATGTGCCATCCTTGGTAGAGAAAAGTTTCACATGCATTACTGAGAGAGAGAAAAAGGCCAAAAGCAATGGATCTCCCATTCTGCCCCCTCTAAATGCCCATGATGGAGGCAGGAGCGCCCTGAGGCTAGCAGGCTGCGAGCTCCCAGTCGGTCTTTTTAATTACATTTTGTGGCAATCAAAATGCACCCCCATTTCACTCTTTCCCAACTGCAGCCCCCCCCAACCTCGCAGTCTCCCTGCATCCAGCTACCTCCCTCTGCATCACAAAAACCACACTGGCAACCCTGTGAGCAGCACAACGCCAGTGAAAGTGAAGGGAAAAAATTACTAGACAGGAAAAAAAAAAAAAAAAAGCACCACCCTAATAAAAACAAGTTACAAGAAGCGATCTTCATCTCTTCTGCGGAGACCAGATCTTTCTGCACACACCAGAAATCCCGCCCTTTTTTTTTAACTGTTAAACTATTTTGCACTAATGGTGGCAAAGAAATTACTCCACCGAAAAGCCCCGATCCCAGCAGAGGAAGCAAAGATCTCGATGTATTTCTCTCGGCCGCTAACCAAAGACAGCCAGCGATGAAGAGGGGTCTTGCAGGGGAGCAGCCGAGGAGGATTTGGGGCGGGGGGGAGAGCAATGAGGGGCTGTTACCTGAGTTAAGCACAGAGGAGACGAATACATCCCGAGCTGATCTGGGAAACTGACTAATTGCAGAAGAGAGAGACCCAAGGCGCAAAAGTTACTGAGTCATTTCGGAGGCTGTAGCAGTTTCTCCCCCCCTCTTTCTCCGGAGTCTCGCCTTTCCTGGAGATGGATCGCAGGCAGGGTGGGGGCGTGGGGGGGACCCCCAAAAAAAAGCGAGCGCGAAAGATCCAACTTTAGCAGGAAAAAAAATCAGCCCCGCATAAGAGAAAAAACAACCATCCTCCCAGAGAGGGGAGGTGGGGGCTAGTGATCTCCGGCCCCCCAAATCCACGATCGCCCCAAATCAAAGTGGCGGGGGAGCGGGCGGGGAAGTTACAGGGAAATCCGCTCCATCTGAGAGCCGGCCGCAGGAGGGAGAGGAAAGAAAGAATGAGAAAATGAAAAAAAGGGAGCGAGGAATGAAGTGACGTTATGAAAAAGCCCATCCCAAAATATTACATCCCATTTAAAGATGCAGGGTCCCCCTTTCGGCGCAGACCGCGGAGCCGCCGCAGGGCGACGCGACCGTGCGGGGAGCGGGCTTTGCACGAAGTTGGGGCGGGGGGCAGAGCAGGGAGATGGGGGGGATGCCCAGGTTCCCGGGGGGGCGCCACAAGGTGGCTGGGAGGGGGTGAGGCGCTGCGCTAGCCCGAGATTGGACAGAGCCGATAGGATCAAAACTGCGGATTCATTCTTCGCCCGCTGGGCAAAGCCAAGGGAGAGGCTGGGCGCCCGAGCCCGGGGCCCGCGTCCACACTGTGCGGCGGGCAGGGCTGTGAGGTGTTACACGCGCCCCCCCGGCCGCCCGCCCCCAGGGGGTCACTCTTCGCTGCGAGCACAGGGTCGGCTTATGTCTGCGAACGCAGAGCCCCGCATCCTCTCCCCGCGTCCTGCCCGCACGCCAGCTCTCTCACTCACACTCACACTCACTCTCCCACACACTCACTCTCACACTCACACTCACACTCCCTCACACTCACACTCCCACACACTCACACTCACTCTCCCACACACTCACTCTCACACTCACACTCACTCTCCCACACACTCACTCTCACACTCACACTCCCACTCCCACTCAGGAAGCCAGGCAAGGGTTGTGGGTCGGGGCGGGCAGGAATAGCGCCCCTTTCAGAAGAGCCGACGGAAGGACGCGGCCCGAGGTTTTGTTCTTTTCCCGCCCCGCCGGTGTTATGTCTCCCGTTCACACTGGACCCGGCCCAGAGACCAGACCAGCGGCACCGCCCTAGAAGCAGCCGCAGCAGCGTGGCCGCCCTTCCAAGGCAGGCTCCTCGCCCCAGCTCGCCGCAGGCTGAAGGGGACCAGCCAGGACCCGAAGCGACCCAAACCCGCCTTTTCGCCTCCAGACGAGCGCAGCCCACCCGCCGGCTCTGGCACAACACCGGCTTCGGAGCGAATCCGGATCCAGCGCGCCTGTCCTCAGCCCAACACTCCGGAACGGCCCTTGGAAACGTTACCGACACCAAGCCGGGACTCCGCCGGCGCGCCTGGCCCCAAACCCCCGGGAAGTGGCGCTCACGACCCCCCCCCCGCCCGCTTGCGCTTCTCCCCGCTGCGCTCAGCCGAGACCCTCGGCCTGCGCCGGGGCAGTGCGGGACGAGGGAAGGGGGCAGTGAGAACAGTCAGCGACAGGGAACGAGGGGCGAGACCGATCGCGTTCTGCGCTCAGTGCGGATCAACGCACCATTAGAAACACCCTGCCTCAGTTTCCCCAAACCGAGCCGCGCCAGCAGAGCGGAGCAGAGCCGGCCCCCGAGCCGCCGCGACTCCAAGCCAGCGGCTCTCGCCGCAGCGAGCGGCCACGAGCCTGCAGCCTTTAATCAGACTAATTCGAGAGAGAAAACAAAGGGAATCCCGCAGCCCTAATTCCGAAAGTGAGAGCCTCCGCGACCGCCAAACGTCGGGCTCTCGAGGTTTGCGATCGATTCCGGGCCGCAACTTCTTAGGATTGCCTCGACCCCGAGCAAGTGCTCTTCAGAAACCAAAGCAGCCCCCGAAGCGAAGCGAACAACCCCGCGTCCTCTCTGGGTGGGGAACGTTACAGGATTCGCAAGGGGGAAGTAAAACGCGGGGCTGCGCCTAAGAAACTAATTCGGATCGTAACGCGTGTGTTTATTGTGTGTGCCATTAAATATCTGCCTTTAACCCCAGAGCGAGCCGGCTACAGGAGAGCAACTACAGTCGCATCTACCTTTAATTATATGAACAAATATAGTCACATCGCCTCCCGCCTTGTTTTCGTCCTGGCGAGACACCTAATTAATCCGAGCCCATGTATCGCCCGTGTAAACGCCTCGGCTTCGCCCTGAAACTTCTCTTTGCCAAAGGACCATCCCAGCGTGGTTTTCTCCGCATAAAAATCCCAGAGGCGTTCCGTCCCCCCAGGTGTTTTCCGCAGAAGAAAGGGCTCTGCGCGTCGGATTTGCCGCACGCGGGGAAAGGGTCATGAGCGCTTCCAAAACTGACTCGAGGCTGCAAGTTTCGGAGCGAGGCGAGTTCCGCAGAGAGGCGAGGGGCTGGGGTTCGCCTTTCCCCGGCGGGAGAGCCGTTCGCGAGGGCTGCTCTGGTTGGCAGGACCGATAGGCCCAGGCTAGGATGTGGAGTTAGACACCTAACCACTGCGGCAGGCGGCTGCTCGCCATCCCCGCCGGATCGCTCCCCTCCCCGCCCCCGGCCACGGCCAAAGCCCTTCTCTGGCGCCCAAGGGGTTTGGCTGGGTCCAGTGTTTTGGAAGCCTGGTTCCAGCAAAACCCTGTGGGGCGGTTTGCCCCGGGGAAGGGGCCCGGCGGGGAGATCCCCTCCCCTCCCCTCCCCTCGACATGGGGCCTTCCAAAAAAGAAAACTTCGCCTCTCCATGTGCGCCCCGCTAACGCGCCTTTACGCCCCCGGGGCGGAGAGCCCCGCAGATCGCCCGCCGCGAGCCCCACGCAGCAGCTTTGCGCGGGGAACTGGGCGGGGCGGGTGTTTTTAAGCCCAGGGGCATGGAAGGACCGCCAGTCTCCCCGGCGCGTGCACACCGAACAGCAGCGCGCCCCTATTTTTGGAAGGAGAACCGAAATCCGCGGGGGGAGGGGATGCAAAGCGGCTCCACTCCGGAGCAGCGCGTTTCCAAGGCTGAGCCCGCCTCAGCCAGGGCGCGGGAGGGGTCGGGGCAGGGCCCGGGGTCACGCACGTCTCCCTGCCCTTGGCGGCCCGTCTGGCCGCGGCTCAGCCCGGCGGGGGGGGGGGTTCGCGCCCCGCTCCCCCCGAGCCCGGCTCGGGCAGGTGGGCAGGAAGAGGCGGGGGGGGGACAGCCAGTGCGGGGCTGGATCGCGCCTCTGCTGGGCGTCGCGGCCAAGTTCAAGTCGGTGCGGCTGCCCCCCCCGGCTCCCCGCCCCCTTCGTAGCGGCCATTTTCCGCTACATCCAGCTCCTCGCCGGCCCCCCCCCCGCATCGCCGGCTCCCCGCGCAGCGCGGCCGGGGAGGGTCGGGGGCGGGGAGAACCTGCCCCAGCTCCCCCCACCCTCCCCCCCGCCTGAAACTCCGGCCTGCGCCGCCCCTTCTGCATCCCTCCCGCGGCCCCCAGCGCCCCCCCCGCCCCCCCCCACTCGCGCGGCGCGGGCCCTGCCCGGAGCGCGCAGGAAAGCGAAGTGCCCCGCACCTACCATCGCCCGGCGCCAGTCGCAGCCGCCGCCACAAGTTGCTACGGGGGGGGCACGATCCGGGGGGGCCCGATCCGGGGGGGGCGCGTCCCCCGGCCCCGCAGCGGGAGGAGGGGGCAGCCACGCGGGTGTCCTCAGAGTTCGCTCATGGCTCCGGCTCCGTCTTGCTGGGGGGGCCCGGGGGGGGGGCCGGGGGGGCGGCTGTGGTTTGCGCACATACACGGGGCTGCGCCGGGCTCCCTCCTCCGGCGGCGCCGCGCTCCCGGGGCGGGGGGGGCCGGGTCACCACAAATTAACCCCGGGGGGGGCCCGCGGCAGCGCAGCCAAACGCAGCCGCTTCCCGGGGGCTCCCGGGCGGCGCGGAGCGACCTTTGCGAATCGCCGCGGCCGCGGCGCAGGGCGGGGACCCCCGCGGGGCGCCGGGCCCGCTGGGGGCAATGCGAGAGCCCCCCCTCGGCCCCTCCCCCCGGCACCCGCTCCGGCCAGGCCCCGCTCCGGATTGCAGCCGCCGCCAGCGCCGCCCCCCCCGCTCAGCCCTCCCCTGCCTCCTCCCCTCCGCTCGCCGCAGCCGCCTCCCCCCTCCGGGGCGCCGGGCAGGGCCGAGCTGCGCGGGGGGATCCCTCGCCGGGCGGGGGAGGGGGATCGGGCTCCTGGCCCCCCCCCGCGCCGCTGCCCCCCCTTCCCCGGGGGGGCCAGAAGAGGCGTCCGCTGAGGAGCCCCTGGAGCGGCTGCGAGGGTAGGGGCCGCCGGGGGGGGGCGGAGCGGGGGCTGTGGCCGCATCCTAGCAGGTGTGAGTGTGAGTGTGAGTGTGTCAGTGAGTGTGCGTGAGTGTGCCAGCACCTGGGCGTGCAATGCGCACACCTGGGCGTGCAATGCGCACACCTGGGCGTGCTGCAGCGGGCGGCGCGTGCCCCCCCACCCACTCCGCGCGCGGGGTCGACCCCGGCCCAGGGGTCGAGCGGGGCCGCGCCGCGAACTTCCCCCGGGCGGGCAGGGACTGCCCCGTGCACCCGGCCCGGCCCTGGCTGGGGCGCTCAGCACCAGGCCCCACCGCAAGTGGACTGGGTGCCCCCCCGGGAGTGCGGGTGGGACCAGATACCTCCTGAGGTCCCTTCCAACTCTACTAGTCCTGCTTCCCACCTGCCCCTGCGCTCTGGGAGTGGCACTGGCTGGAGAAAGAGGAAAAAACTGACCCCTGAGTTAAAATCATTTGCCAGCTCTTCGCAGGCGGTGATCCCCACCTTTAGCTCCGGCCGCTTAATTATTCGGTGGGGTTTTCTTTTAAATGCTCCTTTGTCTGGTCCCACAAGCTACTAATATTTAACTCAAAGCCGAGTTCCTTTTTGGGTGATGGTTTCCCACGCGGGGCTAAGCGCGTTCCCCGTGCGCCAAGGTGATCAGTGACTGATCTTCAACCATACGGTGCAACTTTAACAGCAGATTTACTGGGATGGCCAAAGGACTGGAGCCTTGTGGAGTTACACGTTGGATATGGTACAAAAGTTACACTGCCTCTCCAGAAGACAGGGGCTGGAGTTTACCTAGCTATAGCCAGATAAATATTAGATGTAATTAAAAACCTTATTTAAAAACCTCTTTTGCACCATGAGTTATTTTTATATGGTAATATACAATAGTATATTAATTAATATATGGTACTATAAAAAGGTCTAGTGTTAGTGAAATATTTTAAATATATAATTTTGCCTAACTTTCTCAGGCAGGGACCAGTATTTTTAACCCATTTTTCTACTGCAAGAGCACAACCCACAAAAGCTTTTTATCTCTTTTGACTCACTCTATTTTTTCTTTTATTTAAAGGCAACTGACTGGGATTTTTTTTCAATGTATGCAGAGGTTAAATGTACAATGTGTGTATATATATGATACATATAGAAGACAACAAATAGTAACATAATCTAGTATTATTTCACTGGTCAAAGGATCTTAAAATGATAGAACAGGAGACTAAATAAATTGCTTTTATTTTTTATAAAATTACAGAAAGCTGCATAGGCCCTATTTTTTAATTTTTAATTTTAGAGTTTACTTCCTTCTATTTTTTTTCCAGTGCAAGATAGCTCAGAGAGCAGGGCTCCATTTTTATAGGGATAAAATTGATTTTAACAAGAATTTTGCAGACTCGGGAGATTTATACATGCACACATCCCTCCAGTACGGAGGAAAACACATACTACACATAATAAGATATTGTATATTACATAGAATAATTTGTACATCGATCTCATATATATTTCATTGCTGTTCAATTTGTTTGTGGTATATCTAAGTACAGAATTTGCCTTATGTAAATGAATATCTAATTTTGTTTTTACTTTCTATCCAAAAGCATTATATTTACAAGCCGTAAACCTTTTTTTTTTTTTTTAAATCACCATCTGCTACCTAACAAAAGGTCACTTCCCTATTTTGAGTATAAACAGCCTCCTGGCTGAAATAAGTAATTAATTTGTGCTGTCCCGACTAAATAAACTTTGTGGAATTTCAACCTGAAAGCGACTGTTGCTTTGCTAAGGAGACTATCGTTTTTATTTTATGCACTTAGCACCAGCAGATACAAAGAAAAAAAAATAAACATAGAAAAGAACTTGCCAATTTCTTAATGCTTCCCACTCAGTAGTTTAGGGGCTGTGCTGTGCACAACGTTAGAAGTTTGAATATCTTCCCAAATATTTGTATATTATTATTTTGTGTCACTGTAGCTCCTAGAAGCTCCCAAGACTGTGGCCTCACTCTTCTGGGCACTTTCATTTCCTTTTATGTTTTAGGGGGAAATTGGTGTTCGCACCTACGCACCACACAGATCTGGTTTAATAAATAGTGGTTATTCTCAGAGAAAATCTGAGACATAAAGGGAAAGTACTCAGCAGTTCTGAAAATTCCCAAGGTGAGAGGCACCGTATCACCAGAGCTATGCCATGAAATACACACAGAGGGTGTTTTTAATAACAGAAATAGTCAGATTTCATGTACCACAGTAATGGGTGCAGTGTTAGATCCTGAATAAAAAGGGAGAAAAAACTGGAAATGTGTCTGTGCAATTGCCACCCCCCCCAATTTTTAATAACTCTAATATATAAATATATCAATTATTATTATTGTAGTATCTAGAGGCCCCTACCAAGGTCAGGGAACCATTGTGCTGGGTATATATTAGTAAGGGAAGGGCCCGGCCTGAAGGATTTTACAATCCAAGGCCTTGATCCTGCAAACATTTATGTATGTGCTTAATTGTATTTGCTGTGATCCCATGGACCTGTAAAATTAAGCATGAGTAAATCTTTGCAGAACCAGAGCTAGAACCAGGTCTTCACTCAGGTCTTTTAACTAAGCTACTAGTTCCCTTGTCAGCCACAGAACTTCTCAAGATAGCTGTGACCTTAATTACTAATGTATAATCCAGAAAAGAGAACCTATTTTCCAAAAGTCCTTTTCCAGGCCTTCTCTAAACATCATCATAAGGAAGCAGAAAAGGGCATGCGCCCAGTTCAGTTTTTATTTGCAGGTCACCTTAATGCTTAATATAAAACAAACAGAGAAAGCAACATTTCGGGTTGGCATCGCCTCTCACTTAGGGTGTTTTTGCACCTACTTCACTCCACTGGCTTCAACTGAACTGTTCCTGATGGACACCCAGAGCAGAATCAGGCCTTTGGTTTAAGTGTGTGAGAGTTAAAGTGACAGCTGTCAGGTCAGAATTGGCGTTCCATCTCCGGAGCACCACTGAGTCATCTCCCCAGACGGGACTGGGATCTACCTGGAAACACTCCCCGGGTGAAATTCGCCCTTGCAAAAGGCCTATGAGCTACTTACGTCCCACATAAGTGATATCTAGGACTTGTGCTGGCTGGGAGCACCAGGATGAATTTCACCCAACAGCATTTGGAGGGCAGAAACATTAGCTCTGAAGACTCTTCAAAATGGGGGAAGCCCCGGAACTTGTATAAGTTTCATGCCTGACCCCTGTAAGGGACAAAATCGAGCTCCCTGGAACTGAACATGCCCTGGATTTGGAGGCACTTCAGATCCGAGCTAAAACGTGTCGGGGACACCATCCCTTTATTAAAAATATATATATATAAAAGACATCTCCCAATTTATTTATAGTGACAAGAACTCCTTAGTGTCAACTTTCAGAATGCTGGGCTCAGCAAAATCCATGCAGTTACCTTTTAAGTAACACCCTGCTGTACGATGCCCCTCCTCATGGGGGGGAAATGGAACAGTCACATTAGCTTTTCACTAGCTGATTTCTCATGTCTCTCTCTCTCTTTCTCGTGTCGTCCTCTGCTAAGGTAAAATTCTACTCTTGGGTGCAATGTAGGGCTGCCACGTGAGCCGTAGACTTACCTCCAGAATTAGAATCAGGGGGAAACTGGAGCCCTGAATTGTAGCAGATATGTTCTGTAGATTTCACCTCGAGATTCACATGCATGATTTTAATGAAGCCTGATTACCTATAAGGAGCCGTATTGTTCCTATGACTAGCATGTGGAAAATCCATTAGCATGTACAGCTCTTTGGACCGGATCCCGAACCAATATAAATCATGAAGTCAACAGAGCTACAATAACTTACATTGGTTGAACATCCAGCCCTTTAAGTCTAAGCTATACAAGTATTTTCCTTTTTTGTTTCATTTTCTTGTATCTAAATGTGTTTCTCTTTGATTTGAAAAATCTGCAAAGTTCAAAATTTAGATGAAAAAGAATGGAAAAAACCTGCAAACTTTTTAAATGGAATTTTTTCCTGTATTTATTCATTTATTATTTTTACTATCTTTATATCTATTCCAAAATTTCCCAGTATCTGGGAATTTTGATAAAAATCAGAAAAGAGATTCTTTTAATTCTTCTGTGAAAATTGTTGGGAATTTTTTTTTTTTTGCAGAAAATTTTAGCCAGCTCTCATATTTATTGCTCTTTCTCATAGGTGCTACTCTTCCAGATTAACAGGAGAAATCAGTCCATTAAAGATCAGAAAACAGTAATAAAAATGACTGCTGAGGATTCCTTCAGATTGAGTGGTTTTGCTACGTTACCAGATTTGCCTGCCATGAACATTAGAAAGCTTGAATTTACTAATGCAAACCTGACAAAAAGGGGATTTTAAACGCAGTTACCTTAATCAAGAGGGAGTTTTACAGTTTACATCCAACTGTAAAATGTGCAGTTGGCCTGCGTAGGCTCTAGTCCTACATGTGCTTTACTTTAAGCACTCGTTAGTTTAGAACTAAGCATATCTCTGAGTGTTCACAGGATCGGAATAATAGTTATTATAAAGGGTACGATCAATGGATTTTGGGTCAGGTCCTTAGTCATATACACTTTTATTTACATAGTTCTAAATTATATGTAATAATTGCACAGTTGTATTAAAGCGGGTGGATATTTTTCAAATGTTGAAATTTCAGCAAAATTAAAAAAAAACAGAACCTGTACCTTTCACCAAAATATTTACAAAAAATGTCCCTTCTTTGTTGACTAACATTAGAGCTGGCCAACCTTTTTTCAAAACGGGCACACTTTTTCAAAATTTCCAAATTTTCCGATATTTTGAACTTTTTTTTTTTTTACAGCATATTTTGGAAAATGTGTCCATGCGATTCTCCCCCAGTTGTTGAACAGCTCTAATGTATCATCACCATCATCATGCCTTGGAGCCCCAGACGTGGACCAGGACCTCACGGTGCTAGGCGCTGCACATATACGGGACAAGAATCCTGCCCCAAATACCCCACCATCCAAGTAATATATAAATATTTATTTTATTGCACGGTGAGACCTTAAGATGGCTACTCTGTAAGTGTCACTGCTGCTCCCCTTCTGACTGGAATCAAAGCTGCTCACGTGTCCTTCATAGGCTCCCCACTGCTCAGAGGTAACAGTCATTCTCCTTTAGGCCAAGTTGCAGAAGGGGCATGTACTTCAGAAGCAAGAGGCTCTCAGGTCAAACCTGTGGCCACCAAAAAAATCCCAAGTAGCCACAGTATGTAGCAAAGCAACACTGATGACTTATATGCCAATGATTAGTTACAACATTTAAAGGGGCCGCGGCAACCAGTTTCAGGCCCAAAAATTGGATTTACAGAAACGGGGGGGAAAAGATCCTAGTACGAATAGAAATATTAATGTTTCAATTCAAACAGTTTTTGGTTTTGGGTCAGGAATTTCCCGGTTCCCCTGAAATTCTGGAAGCCAAGGTACGACAGCTTCGATGTAGCTCACACGGCCCAGAAAATGAAAGTGGTTGGGTGATGACACTGTCTCTTTTAAAAGTCAGTGTGAGAGGAACAAACATTTGCACGCAACAAGTCGCTGCAAATTGGAGTAATACTTGCAAAACTGCTCAGACACACAGATGATTAACCCTTAAATACCCACGTCACATTTGAACTACACTGCTGGCGTTCCGTGGCTGCTTTCTGGCAGCTGCTGGAGGACAAAATGAGACCATTGTTTCTCCTTACAGCTAAGAAAGGGGAAAAATAATCTTGGAATTTTAATCAATTGCTAAAACAAACAAAATGCTATTAGGTAACCGGTTACCTGATCCTAGCTAAAAGCCTACTTCTAATCTCATTTATGTTGTAGTGAATCTGGAGTGACTCTGGATTTGAAATGGTGTAAATGAGATCAGAATTTGCCCTTTGGAGTTTGAATGTTTGGGTAATTATATTACTCGGAGTCTTATTCTTCCCAGGATTCAATGGGTTTGGACAGGGGATAAATGTGGGTGCCCAGTGAAACACTTGCTGGAGTCCACGGGACAGATTCTGCTGTCAGTTTTGCTGGTGTAAATCTGGAGAAACTTCACCAACATGGAGCATGTCAAGCTGCCCTGCCATGGCTCAAGAGCGTAAGTCCCAAGCTCGGGGCAGACTGTTAGGAACCGAGGCACAAACCCTTCATTGATGGCGAGTTTTGTACTTAGATGTCACCCACCAATTATCAAGTGTTAACTCCTGTTGTATTAGAACAGCCTTACCATGGAGTCACAGACAGTCCCTTCATGTACTCTGATCTGTCTTGCCACTCAAGCAAGCCCGCCTTTGTGACAATTGGTCCCTTACACCAAGGAGCACAGTAATATTCACGTCACGCCCACTCCCAAAGGACCAGTCACTTCCTGCAGGTCAATTGCACTTTAGATCTCACAGCAATCCTATAATAAACTATCTACAGATTTATAATATAGGAGAAGGAAGCAAGAGAGTTATGTATGAAGTTAAAGCAGGTAAACATATATACACACAAATGAGTTCTGATCCTAAGTTTAAAAAAGATACAGACGCTTCTACAATAAGTAAGTTCTATATGTCCTTTAGGTCTAACCCAGGCTAAGCACTGGGGATCTTTTGCTTATGCCTAGTAAACCTGGCCCCCAGAGAACAAGCAGCATAAAGATACAGTGCCCCCTTGTTAGCAGTTTTTATTCCCTTTCCCCTTCTGCTCTGCTGTGAAAACTCAGCGGATGGGAGGAATTCACTTGCAAGACTCACCTTCAGGAGGTAGGGGGAGGAGAGTAAACTACAAGGCCTTTTGTCCTCTTTAAAGTTAATAATTGCAACACACAGGTGAGCCAGACTGGTTCCAGCTCTGTATTTGTCAGCATTCGGCAGAGAGACAGACACCTTGGCACAAGCTGGCACCGGGGCCTGCCAGCGTCACAGAGGGAGTTACTCCTCAATTACATTAACGTAAGTAATAGGAGAAGCAGGCCCGATAGGAGCTATGTCTGGATAAGAAGGTGAGGCTTTGGTATGATGCAGAGCCCATTGAAATCAATAGAAAGACTCTAGCTGATTGCTCTGGGCTTTGGATCGGAGCCCGATGCCCACACAAGGTGCCGTGCCCAGGAGAAACAAACCGAGAATTGCCATTGATACGCTGCATGGATAGAGAGTAGCATTTGGACATGATCCTGCAAACAGATCAAAGATTTTGAGAGCATGTTGTAGTTCCGTTGAAGCCAAGGGAACAGTCCCCCCCTCCTCCAACAAGCTTTGGATCAGACAACTGGTTTGTTAGGAAAGCATTTCTCCAACTGTTCCTTCACAAGAGAAACTCTGTGTTGGAATTTAAAATAAAATGTTTTAAGAGAACTGTAACAATTACATTAGTTTCCAAAAATTAGCCCCAAATTCCTCTGATGTATGAAAACCAAACACTGTATGAAAAGGTAGCATTGGTAGAAATGTCCCTTCTGTGGGAAAACTTTAGCAACTTACATAATCAATTGCCAGCATATTTCTGTAGCTAAATCCAATTACAACAGACAAATTGGCATGAATATTCGCCTTGCAAACCTTTCAGGCAACACAGAGGGTTTTTCTTCTTCTTCTATTAGAACTGAAAAAAGTGCAGAGAAGGGCAGCAAAAATGGTTAGGGGTCTGGAACAACTTCCATGTGAAGAGAGATTTAAAAACTAGGGCTGTTCATCTTAGAGAAGAGAGAACTAAGGGGGGATATGCTAGAGGTCTATAAAAACATGAGTGAGGTGGAGAAAGAGAATATGGAAGTGTTATTTACCCCTTCGCATAAAAAAAAAGAACCCAATGAAATGAAGAGGCGGGAGGTTTAAAACAAACAAAAGGAAGTATTTCACACAATGCACAGTCAACCCATGGAACCCACTGCCAGGGGATGTTGTGAAGATCAAAACTATAACTGGCTTAAGAAAAGAATTAGATACATTCTGGAGGATAGGTCCGTCAGTGGCTGTTAGCCAAGATGGTCAGGAATGTGACCCCACGTTCTGGGTGTCTTTAAACAGCCAGAAGCTGGGACTGGATGACCGGGAATGGTTCACTTGACAATTGCCCTGGTCTGTTCATGCCTGCCGAAGCACCTGGCATTGGCCGCTGTGGGAAGACAGGATATTGGGCCAGCTGGACCCTTGGTCTGACTCAGTATGGCTGTTCTGATGTTCTTTCCCCTCTACAAATTTACAAGAGAGGAAACTTTCTTACATGCTCACTGTAAGTAATAAAGACTTTGAAAATAGGACCACCATAAAAAACGTTACAATCACAAACGGGGCTTGTTTAGTTCTGAGAATGCATTACGCTTTTTCGTTGCCTCTGCACTAAAATGTTAGAAAAATCTATTTTGGCTTTCCTTTTTCTCATTCTGGGTTGTTGTTTTTTTTCTCCTCCAGAATCTGCTTTGAATTAACGAAATTCAAATCCAAAAAAGCTGGGGCTGAACATTATATAATCGTCCATGTTATTTTGTTCACGTAGATACTTATTCTGACGGGAGGAGCTGGGCTGGTTTAGGGAAGCAGGGAAAGCAATAACTATGTGGGCATGGCTGGGGCATGGGAGTTAGGTGATCTGGGTTCATTTCACAGGCCTGCTGTCAACGCCCAGTGTGATGTGGGGCAAGGAACGTGGGGCTAGACTTCCAGCCGTGCCCAGCTCCTATGTAGGTAGCTAAATAAAGAGCCAGATGCTGAGCACTGCGAACCGCTCGGTGGAGAGCACTGTTGAAAACCTGGCTGTCTTTCCGAAAAACGCTGCATAACTCAGCCAGAGGTGACTGGGCAGGAATTCCTGGGTGATGTTCCCTGTCTGGCCTTTTCACAGGAGATGAGGCTGGGTGATCATGACCCTTTTGGCCTTGACAGCTATGAATCTCTCTATGGTTCGGTTTTTGGATGTGTAAAATAGGGATTAAAACCCCCTCCTGCTCCCCAGGGATGGGTCCTTTAATGTTCCTGAAGTGCCCAGCTACTGCAATGGCCCCTCACGGTCAATCCCCACCTTACTATCCTCCCTGGGTCACTCTCGAGCTGTCTATGCTCACATCCCATCAGCCCCCGAGGCAGCCGCCACTGCCCATTTGCTACATTTTCAAACAAGCACCTTTGTGGTTTCTCCCAAGCTGACCCGCACACTTGGGAGACCTCTCCACGAACCTCCGCAAAGCTACCTCCTTAACCTCCTTCAAAACTCTCCTCTGGGCCCATCTTCACCGCGGTGCCTTCAGAAACGTGACAATGGCAAAGCCACTGGTGTGCGGAGACCACTGCCCATCACCCACATCGTTCTGCAGTTTCTTTGGGCTCCCCTGTCTGACTGTGTCCACCTGTGGCCTCTTGTCTTATACTTAGGATACGTCTACACGGCAATCAGAGGGGCGACTGCAGTGTGTGTAGACACACCCGGGCTAGCTTTGATCTAGCTAGTCAAAGGTCTCTCAAGTAACAATAACCGTGGAGCTGTGGCAGTACAGGCAATTGCAAGGGCTAGTCCCACCTGCCCAGGATAGGACACATGCTTGAGCAGCAAATCAAAGCTCGCTCAGGTATGTCTACATGTATTTATGCCCCTCTCGGGAATGACATGCTCTTTGCTGCCAGGTGTGCTGCCTCCTGCCTGGCTGTTTTTTTACAATTCTGGACCATTTCTCAATTTTCCAGGACCGTGCTGAGCTCATTGAAATCAGCTGGAGTCTTTCCTCTGAAGTCAACGGACTTTTGATCAGGGCCTCAGGGCCCAGCTGATTTAATTGGGAATTGGATTAGGCCCCAAGGGCCAGACTGGTCAAGGTATTTTTGGCACCAAAAGTTGCAGAGAGGCACCTAGTGGGATTTTAAAAAGCACAGAGGCTCCTAACTCCCCTGGATGTCGGGGGCACCTGTCTGCATCTTAGGTGCCTAAATACCTTGACAAACCTGGCCTGAAGCAGCCGAGACCACACTAAACCTTCAAGTTCCATCTCCTCCGGCACTCAGTTGCACAAGCCCGTTACTGTAGCGTTCAGGCACCTTGCTGCCCTTAAAAGAATCGACCCTGCTGAAGGCGGGCAGGGCAGGGCCCTGTTGTCCAGCTGGGCAAACGAGGCACAGACAGAGTAAAGGACGTGCCCAAGGTCAGACAGAAAGTCCGTGGCAGAGCACGGCGTTCTGGAGACCAAGTCTGGCACCCCAACTTCTGCACCCTGCATTTTCTCTCTTACACTAAGGAGCTGCTGCGGTTCACACACGGCGTATGAGCCCCTTAGGTGCCTCCAAGTCCAGGTACCTCTTAAGGCTTCAGAAGGATGGACAGGTTTCTGATAGGACTCGCATTTAGGGTTTAATAATAAGAATTACTGCTACAATCTGATGGCTCATCAGTTGGAAGCGACAAAGGGGGACAGAGACCTGGGTGTGTAGGTCAATCACAGGATGGCGATGAGCCACCAGTGTGATGCAGCTGCGAAAAAGGCAAATGTG
This sequence comes from Mesoclemmys tuberculata, assembly GCA_007922155.1. Lineage (NCBI taxonomy): Eukaryota > Metazoa > Chordata > Testudines > Chelidae > Mesoclemmys > Mesoclemmys tuberculata. The sequence goes on from ML675700.1 coordinate 3,254,871, forward strand.
ATCCTAGGATGTATTAGGCGAGGCATTTCCAGTAGAGATGGAGAAATATTTATGCCATGGCACAAGGCACTGGTAAGCCCTCATCTGGAATCCTGTGTGCAAGTCTGGTCACCTGTGTTCAGGAAAGATTAATTTAAACTGGAACAGGTGCAGAGAAGAGCCCTCCGGATGACCAGGGGAATGGAGGGCCTATCTTATGAGGGGAGACAGGCAGATCCTAGCTTGTCTGGTTTAGCAGTAGAAGGCTGAGAGGGGATCTGGTTGCTCTCTATAAATACCTTCAGAGGGTATATACCAAGAAGGATGAAGAGCTATTTACGCTAAAGAACAATGCTGGCACAAGAACAAATGGATATAAACTGACCAGGAACAAATTCTGGCTGGAAATGAGAAGCAGCCTAGGGGTGAGGCTCTGGAACAGCCCCCCCCCCAGTAGGCATTGTGGGGGCAAATGAGTTCATTCATTTTTAGGAGCTCAACAGCCGGCCGGAGTCCACTTCCACTTTCTGTCCCATGTTCCTACAGCTCCAGCTTCAGGGTTTCAGGCAGTTCCCGGCAGGGTCAGGAAGGGACTCTTCCCTGTCCGCCCGCCCACAAATGGTTTTAGGGGTTTTTTAATCTCTTTCCTCTGACGCATCAGAGGCGGCCACGGCTGGGGACAGGTCACTGGGCAAGAAGGGCCAGGGCTGGGGGGCACGGCTAGGCTGGTTGGCTCTTGCTCCCATGTTCAGGGTCTAGCTGATCGCCCAGTGTGGGGTCAAGAAGGAATTGACAGATTGACAGTGACTGTGGGTTGTTTTTTTTTTTTGCCTTCCTATGTAGTGTGGGGTGCGGGTCACCTGCCAGGATTATCTGGGGATGTCTCACTCATTTCCCTGCCCTTGTAGGCACCGACGTGCTCAGCCCTTCCTATTCTCTGCCTGTGCACAGAAGAGCCTGGTCTCCTGGGGGCTGTAACACTTCGGTGTCATTTGGGTTGCCGGGTTTGTGTACATGTGCTCAGGGAGGGGGTGCTGTAGAGGTCAGGCTGAACTATCTGGGGGGCCCTTCTGGCCTGCAACTCTGCCGCTGAGTTTTGGGGTGCTCAGAAGGCATTATTTAGTTGTGTTACAGGGGTTCCCAGCGGCCTCTAGTAAGGCTCAGAGCCCCGTTGCGCTTGCTGCTGTATAAACACACAGTGCGAGATGGCGCCTCTCCCAAAGACCCTGCTGGTTAAACAGAGCAAGGAAGTGTTCTTGGCCACATTTTACAGATGGAGAGCTGAGGCCCAGAGAGAAGTGACTAACACCCTCACGAAGGAAATCTGTAGCAGAACCAGGAGTTTAACCCAGATGTTCTGCATCCCAGGGCCTTAACCACAACCCATCCTTCCCCTTTGCTGTGCTAGGTGCTGTACACAAGAAAAAAATACCTAGCTCTTCACCAGTAGACCTCAAAGTATTTTACAAGGGAGGTCACTACCATCATCCTCATTTTGCAGATGGGGAAACTGGCTTGCTTGAGATCATCCAACAAGGAATAGAACCCACATCTCCTAAGTCCCAGGCCACTGCTCTTTCCACTAGGCCTCACTGCCTCTCAGTCTCACCCCCAAAGAATGTTAAATGAGGATGAGTTATGACAGGTGGTTGTAGAACACAGCATGGCCAACCCCAAATGTTATCACAGGTCAGCCCTCCTCCCCGCCCCCTCCGATCATGAGACTGGCGTAACAATCAGGATGATTTTTTCTGTAATATATTTTTTGTTCTGTTAATTAACCTTCTGCTGTTTGAAACTCAGGGCTCTCTTTCCAACTTTTAGAAGGGCTTGGAACTTGCTTCAAAAGGAAAGCTGAGTGTGCCCATAATCCCCTGCCTCCGGGAGCTGGGGCTTTAAGAATAACACCAAAGATTGCAAGACTCCTGATAAAATGGCGAGAGGCGGGTCAGAGCTCAGACCATGGTGGGGAGAAGATGCCGGAGATTCCGATCTCACCTTTGCTGCTCTTGTCCAGGACTGTAAAGACCGTAATTTATTCCAGCAGACACAAAAGGCTCAGCTTCGGAAGCTACGTTCAGAGGCTACTTTTGATCCCTCTGGCTAATTGGGGATCTAACAAGAACCGGGGGCATTCTGCCCTCAGGCACACCCCATCTAACCCCAATGACATACACGGGGCTGTGCCCAGATTGTCCAGCTTAACTTCGAATCTCCTCCCAGTGGCAGGGTAAAGCCAGACACTTCAAGTCTTTAACATTCTCCATTGGGACAACAGCAGTCCCTGCTCCCCAGTGGACCACCACCCACATCAGACAAACCACCCGCCACTGAAGTTACTGCAAACCCGAGCGGCTGGGCCTCAGCTGGAGGACTGAACTGGCTGCAAAGGCTGACCTCCCTTGATCCTGAAAAGCGCCTGCACCCCTAGCTTCTACTGCTTTCAATGGCAGCCAGGCATCCGGATGCTCTTGAACGTCTCCCTTTTGGCACGTGGGGATGGCAGAAGTGCATTAGCAGAGGTCAGTTCAACAGCAGCCTAGTGGGGAGAGCCCTTGGGGCTCGCTCGGCAGACCTGAATTCTCTTCCTGGCTCTGCCACAGGCCAGCGGGATGGCCTTGGGCAAGTCACCTTGCTGCTCTGTGCCTCAGTTTCCCCACCTGTAAAATGGGGGCGATGATGCTCTTTAAGAACTACTGATGAAAAGCAGCATGGGAGAGCCAGGGGTTACCGTGCCCGCTGCACTGGCTCTATCACCAGGCCGAGGGCTTCAGTCTCTTTCATCAAACTTTCCCCTCCTCAGTTATAAATCTGCTATGAAGAGTGGGGACGGGGATCGAAATTGGTATCGCCTTCTATCCCAGCACCCCCGCTCACTTCCCCCACCTCTGGCATGCGTTCAGCTCTGGGGTGAGGCAGCAGGAGCCAGCGACGCTGGGCAGAAGAGCACGCTGCAGTTGAGACGAGGGGGATGGGACTGACGTGCAACGCCTTGCTGCCCTGTGCTGTGTTGTTTGGGTGGAGGGGTGCCAGTGAGAAATGCAGACAAGAACACATGACATTTAACCCCCCCTGGTGCCTCCCAGCCATTATTAAATATATACTTTATAGATATGTATTTAGGCAATTCCTCATAAGCTTGGATTATGTTCCCAAAAGAGCAGCTAAATCAGGATGCATCTCCCTGAAAGGGGTGTTCTGTTTACCCAAATGGCACGCTGTTGATCACCACAGCCCGTTTGCTACGGTGTGTAAATACGTGTTTGGGAGCCATGTGATTTCCACAGCAAACATCCTTCTGAGCCCTGTTTGAGCGTTCCCACCCAGAGCCAGCCTGCAGCCCTGGCCAGCGTCCCTTTAAAATTCCGGGTTCTTCAAGGTGCCCTGAACTGAGCACCCAAAATCTCTGCTCGTCTTTGAAATCTTGGCCTTGATCCATTTCATTTGCGTTAGGAGTCAGGATCTGGATGGTCCCTGGTTCTGAAACTCGACCCTTGGGTCTGGATCCAGACTCTGCCGCTGTTTGCGAGCCACACGTTTAAAAACAAACAGGACGGACTCTATCCCTGGGTTTTTACCTTCAACACACTGGGCGCTCACCTCTCATTGCACAAGCTGTAACTGCGTCCAGCACTTACGACCCAGTGATCCATCTATCTGGGCTCTCGTGTGGTCCTCAGTGTGTCGGACAGTCTCAGAACCCCACGGGGCCACAGGGAACGATCACTCGCATTTCACAGCTGGCAGTGCGTGGGAGGGGAGGCTGCCCCTTCGAAATCAATAGGACTGATTCCAGAGGAAGCAGGTCAAGCCCTCAATGGTCAGATTGAGCCCCTTCGGAAAGTTGGTCCCCTACGTGTCACAATGGGGGTTAGTGAGTTGCTGAAACCCTAGCACTGTGTGAATCTGTAGCACAGGTGAGAATTGAATGTAACTTTCCTGAGGTCCAGTCAGCGCTTTAAGCACAGGGCCGCCCTTCCTCTAGGATGGTGCTGTAGAAAATCAGGTCAGACAAACAACAGACAAACATTCAGCTCCTATCTACAGCAGCACTCGCCAGCCGTTGAGGGAAAAGCACTGCAGCGAGGACAGAGAGGATGTTTACCCCCATCGTATAGGCAGGGAAACTGAAGCACAAAGAAGTGAAGGGTCTCGATAAAGGTTACACAGCAAGTCCCTGGCAGAACACAGCACCCCCAATCGCCAACTGAGTGCACGAGCCACCACTCCCAACGTGGCAATAAACAGGCTACGTAGCGAGCGAGAGAGAAAAGGGCCAAGGACTATTGTACCTGGCACAAAAGAGAAAACTCAGGGCTCTGGGCTCTGTTGTGCAGGGCGCTGTACACACACATCGTGAGAGACGCCCTGCCCCAAAGAGCTTCCAGTTGAAGCAGACCCCACAGGCAGGGCAGGAGGCAGGGGCATCAGCAGGTAAAAATATTAGCTAACTCTCAACCCAGAGATGACTGTTCATGCTGATTTTTATGTCCCTGAATGTGAGGGAGATGTGAATCTCCGGCAGCCTGGGACATTGGTTTGGCTGGATGCTCATTTTAGCCCGAGCTGAACTTCTTTGGGCTGTAGACTTAGGCTGGCATTCTCAGGAAAGCTGGTGCTGGAGACCTCTGCAGACAGGCCAGGCTGGAGCTACGAAAAGAACACCGTCTCCCGCAGCTATGCCAACATCCTCTTCATCGGCCGGGAGCCCCAAGTGCTGAGGCAGCTGAAAAATAGCCAGGGGAAAGCACTGGACTGGGACCCAGGAGATCGGGGATCGGTTCCTAGCTGTGCCACAGATTCAGCATGACCTGGGGTGAATCATTCATGGGAAGACTTTCAAAAGCACCCAAGGGATTTAAAAGCACAGGTCCTGTTAATGTACAGTGAGATTTACGCACCTAAATCCCTTAGGTGCTTCTGAAAAGCTCCCTTAAACCTTCCGTGCCCGGGGTCTAGTTTGTTCATTTAGACCGTAAGAGACTGTCTCGTGCTGCGTGGTGCACAGCCTCTAGCGTAACGGGGCCAGACCCTGGGCAGGGCCTCTTGGTGCTATTGTAATGAGAATAGGAGTAATTTTATCCACGTGCCTTGGCAGGACAAGGCAACCGAAGGTCCCAGACACGTCTCGGCAGAAATGTTCACACTTGCTCTCTGGTCACCCTCGTTCCCTGCCCCCTGCCTCTCCTGAGAGCGGCGCCGGGTGCTGGCCGGGGGTGCGCAGTGCTGTGATAAGAGAGGCACCCTACCGGAGCAGCAAGGCGGCGGTGTGCATGCAGGGACCCCGAGGGGCAGGAGAGCGAGGATCAGAGGTTGCCAACAGAATCCCTGGCAGGGCCCCCGATGTGCTGCCGAATCCCACCCTTTCGCCCCCAGCCAGCTGCCACCCTCTTCTCCTCCCCAGGACAAGGCCAAGCCCTGGCGCTTCTTCCCCCTTGATGTTCCTTAAATCTGCCTGGTGACCAAAGCGCTCACCTCCTGCAACCTCCTCCTCTCGGACGCCTCCAGGACTAGCCTCTTTCCCGCCAGCCGGGTACTGAGGTCCTACCACCTCCCGGCCCCCCCAGGAGCAGCATCACAGGCCACCACTGCACTGGACACTGGATACACCCATAGTGAGACCAGCTCTGCCCCGAAAAGCTTAGATCCAGCATCGCCAATCTCCAGAGAGCAAAGATCATGAGTCGGCCCCTAAAATCGTGAGATTTAAAAAAAACTGAAAGTCACTTTGTGGGTTTTTGTCTGTCTTTTGCCTGTTGGATGCCCCAGGCCCATCCCCCATGTCTCCCATGCTCCCAGATTTATTGTGTAGGGGGTTTGTCTCCTGCTCAAGGAGCTTTCACTCCTGCAGCTGCCCTCCAGGAGCTCTCACCCCGTCTGCTCCTTCCCAGGTGTGTGCTGAGCGGGAGAGGGGGGAGCTGTCATGTCCTTGTTGTTCACAGAGGGCTCTTTAGCTCCCTCCTGTGACAAGGGCTTTGGGGTGGTGCAGGAAGAAAGAGGGGGATCAGAAGAGGGCTCTGGCTGCAGCAGCTCTGATTGGGTATTCTGCCCCAGGAAGCGGGCAAGTGGCGTGGACAGCCAAAGCCCAAATTCGCTAGAGGGTTCATTGCCAGCCTGGGCTCAAGCCCCAGAACATCCTGTTGGTGTGAGAACACGGCAAGAGCTGGCAATTCTGCTGTAGACAGGGCAGGCAAAGGACAGATTAGCACCCATTTTACAGAAGGGAAACCGAGGCACCGAGTGATGTGACTTGCCCAAAGGCCTGAAGCAAGCATGTGGCAGAGCTGAGCACGGAGCCACAAACCTTGAGCCAAGTCTGGCGTCTCACCCACAAGTGCATGCAGCCTGTGCACCCAATTCAAACCTCTTCTCCCCGCCTTGCAGGGTCTCTGCCATGCAGTCCTTTCCTGCACCTCTGACCCGGTCTCCTGGTCGCCCCCATCCTTGCTCCATTCATTCTGCCCATCCCACCAACCTCAACGCACCCTCGGAGTCAGGCTCTGGGTTCTAGGCGGTCAAGCCCAGTGGCCTGGAGCCCCCGGCATCCTCCACTGTGGGGACAGTTAGTGTTTTTGTTAGGTTTGGTCAAAAAGTTTCCATCAAAACTTTTTGGAGAGAAAATTGGATTTTCAGCAAACCTGTCTTCTTGCCACGGAACATTTTGATTTTTCATTGAAAAAATAAACAACTGAAAATGGAAATATTTCCATTTTGAAATGGCACCATGTTGCCTCATGGGAATTGTAGTTTGGGTCCCTCCTGCCCTCATTCGCTTTCATGAGTTGGACTCTCCAGCTGGACTACATCTCCCATGAGGCACCAAGGCCTTATAACTGCCATGAGGCACTGCCTCACCTCATCAAGAAGGGCCAGTGGGCCTCCATGGTGTATCATGGGAGATGTAGTCCAACCAGGGTGCCCAATCTATAGAAGAAAGTGGGATTGTGAAACACCTGAACTACAAGTCCCATGAGGCACTGAGGTGGCCTTTCCAAATTGAAATATTTGGGATTTTGATTCTTCATTGAAAATTGAAAATTTTCCATGGGAAAAAAAATTCTGACCAGATCTAATTTTTCTTAATCATTTAAGTTTCTAGAATCAAGTGATCCCATGAGAAACTCAGTTTTCATTAAAACAAAATAAGATTTCTAGCTCCTGTGGTGAAGAGAAAAGTTGGAAAATATGACCCCAAAAAGCTTAAAAGACAGAAGGCAACTAAAAACGGATCCTGAAATTTGTTATTTTTAAAATCCCAGGGGCGTTAAAGCAATTTCATTATTTTTCAGGGCATTACTCCATATTTTTTAGCACTTGGGGTACTGGAAACTCCCTTCCCCACCCCCTCTTTGCCACATTCAAATCCTGCCTCCAAACTCACTTCCTCTCGGAAATCAGAATCATAGAAGATTAGGGTTGGATGGGACCTCAGGAGGTATCTAGTCCAACCGCCTGCTCAAAGCAAGACCAACCCTGACTAAATCATCCTAGCCAGGGCTTTGTGAAGCCGGGCCTTAAAAACCTTGAAGGATGGAGATTCCACCACCTCCCTAGGTAACCCATTCCAGTGCTTCACCACCCCCTGAGTGATTTTTTTTTATGTCCAACCTAGACCTCCCCCACTGCAACTTGAAACCATTGCTCCTTGTTCTGTCACCTGCCACCACTGAGAACAGCCTAGCTCCATCCTCCCGGGAACCCCCTTTCAGGTAGTTAAAGGCTGCTATCAAATCCCTCCTCATTCTTCTCTTCTGCAGACTAAACAAGCCTAGTTCCCTCAGCCTCTCCTCATAAATCTTGTGCTCCAGCCGCCTAATCTTTTTTGTTGCCCTCCGTTGGACTCTCTTCAACTTGTCCACATCCTTTTTGTAGTGGGGGGCCCAAAACTGGACACAATACTCCAAATGCGGCCTCACCAATGCCAAATAGAGGGGGATAATCACTTCTCGCGATCTGCTGGCAATTCTCCTACTAATGCAGCCCAATATGCCATTAGCCTTCTTGGCGATAAGGACACACTGCTGAGTCATATCCAGCTTCTTATCCACTGTAACCCCAGGTCCTTTTCCGCAAAACTGCTGCCTAGCCCATCGGTCCCCAGTCTGTAGCAGTGCATGGGATTCTTCTGTCCTAAGTGCAGGACTCTGCACTTGTCCTTGTTGAACCTCATCAGATTTCTTTTAACCCAATCCTCCAATTTGTCTCGGTCACTCTATCCTATCCCTCCCCTCCAGCGTATCTACCACTCCCCCATTAGTGTCATCTGTGAACTTGCTGAGGGTGCAATCCATCCCAGATGTGCCCATGGTTCAGCGAGTAGCTGGGGTAATTGTCACCTTTCTGTGTCCCTACAGCACTCAGCACAATGGGGCCTTGCGAGATTCTAGGTGCTAGTGGGATGCAAGAGTGGACATCACTAATAAAGAATGAAGACAGGTTAATTTAGATCCGTAAGTTGGCGAGCTACCAGCATGGCTGCCGAAGGCTTAGAGAGTAAACTAGGAGCGAGATGGGATTGTCTGGAGGTCTGAGCCAGTCTCACAGCCCGTTCCCTTCACCTGGGAGTCACAAATTTCAAGGCCAGCAGGGACCACCGGGGTGACCATCTAGTGTGACCTCCTGCCGCTGCTTGATGTGGTCTGCCAACAGTGTGTGAGGGGCTGGGGGTGTCCATCAGAGACATCACATCTGCCTGCCCCTGTCCCCCAACCCCACCAATTCTGCCTCCCAGCCCCATCGGTGCTCCCGCTGCATCTCCTTGGTCTCTTCACCCCCATCTCCCAGGTCTGGGGGTGCAGCAGGGTCTCCTCCCCCTTCCCAGGTGGGGATTTTGGGGGGCAAGGGGAGGAGCAGAGGAACCGTCCTGTCCCCAGTGTCCATGGGGGAGGGGACAGAGTCATCCTAAGCTGCTAGGCTCTTTGCTCCCTCCTCCCATCTCCCCTCCTCAGAGAACGGTGTCAGCTCCCGAAGGGAGGGGGGCTGCTTCCTGTGGGGATCTCCCCCCACCCTCTGGCAGGGCTGATGGGGGCCTCCCCAGCGACCAGGCTCCAGCTGTAGAAATTTCATTTGCTGGTTCTGTGACCCTTTCCAGCCAGGCCCCGTTCAAGCACTGCCTCCTGCGCACAGAGGCCAGAGGGTTCCATCCAGTCATTGCTGCAACCGGCCCATATCTTGTGGTGGAGTTATGAGTGCGTCTGGCAACAGAGGGGTCACCGTGTTAGTCTGTATGCAGCAAAAACAACGAGCCTCCTGTAGCACCTTAAAGACTAACATATTTCTGAGGGCATAAGCTTTCGTGGGCTGCAGCCCACTTCATCTGATGTATCTGACGAAGTGGGTTGCAGCCCACGAAAGCTTATGCCTGCAGAAATTTGTTAGTCTTTAAGGTGCTACAGGACTCTCGTTGTTTTTGGAAACAGAGAAACTATTTCAGAATAAAATCACTTTTATTTCAGAATGGAGTGTCTACATGGGGCACTATCCTGGCATAGCTAGAGCAGAATAATTAGCCTGCTTTAGCTATGCCAGTCAATTTACCCACCTAGACAAGCCCTAAGTGCCAACTGGAATCCCCCAGTTCTCAGCTTTTCATTTTCTTTCTTTCTTTCTTTCTTTCTTTCTTTCTTTCTTTCTTTCTTTCTTTCTTTCTTTCTTTCTTTCTAGCCCTGCTTTGCCCATGCAATTTGATCAGTCTGTTCTTGGCATCTTGCCCATCTTATTAAAAGCTCTTCTGAAGACACACACATAAATTTAAAAATAAAGAAGACGACGATGGACAAAATGGGGTGAGAGGAGACAGAGAGCACCCTTGTAAACAATTCCTCCTAAAACAACCCGGGTTTGTTTTGCAAGCCGACTAGGGCAATGGAAAATGAAAGGAATTCCTCGCCCCAAATGGATCTTGCTTCACTTTCACTGCCAGCTGGCACGGGGCATTTTGCATCAGCTGGCATGAGGATAAAAGGGGAGCAGCGAATCATTTTACCAAGAGCCACAAGTTTCTGCAGCTTCCAGGAGATTAACCCGAGGAGGGTGGTGTTTGTTCCCTTGTTCCTCTCTGTTGTGACCATTAGCTACCGTCAGTAACTCCTAGAGTGTGGCCCTGTGGTGCTGGATGCTGTATAAACGCACAGGAAGAGACACCCTGTGCCACAGAATTTACCATTTCAACAGAAAAGGGGACTTAATTATCTTAATTTTCCAGATGGGGAAGTGACCTTGAGAGATGAAAGGACTTGCCTGGGCTCAAACAGGGAGTCTGTGGAGGAGCTGGGCATGTACTGTAGATAGATGCACACGGCATACCTGACACAAACCCCACAAAGTTAAACCACCTAGCAGCACCCACCCTCTGTCCCACAACACACATCTTACCACTACCACAGCTAACTTACACCGGGGACTGTACACCACACCCTTAGTTCTTCTCCTGACCAAAGCCAGCTTCCCGGGACTTACCCGTCTGCACCCCATTCTTTACCGAGCTCCCCGTTCCCAGCACAGCCAAGTAGGACACCAACAGCCTCCATCACTGGTGCCAGGGAAAAGAACCTTGCAAAGGAGGTACCTGCGGATGGGTAACAATGAGGGGCGGAGATAAGGCTGCGGTGCACGAGCTGTGCTATGTGTTAGCTGTGGTGGTGGTACCGTGTTTCTCCGAAAATAAGACAGGGTCTTATATTATTTTTTGCTCTGAAAGATGGGTTAGGGCTTATTTTCAGGGGATGTCTTATTTTTTTCCATGAACAACAAAGTGTATGGGGACCTTTACTTGTGAACCGCTTGTAAACTGCAACTAGGGCTTATTTTTGGAGTAGGGCTTATATTTCAAGCATACTCCAAAAATCCAGAAAAATCATGCTAGGGCTTATTTTCGGGGTAGATCTTATTTTCGGGGAAACAGGGTAGGTGTGTGCAGTAGTCACGGGAATGTGCTGGTAAGTGTCTTCACTATTGGGGGGGCACCCCGACCTGCTTCACAGCAATATCTGTGTGTGTGTATTGATGAATAATAGTATTTAGTGCTGGGTGAGAACCTGAGCAGAATCATTGCCCAGCATATCGGCAACTTCTTAATGGATTGTTGCTGTCATTGCACCACCCGTCCCCAGAGTTTCATGTGATCAGAGCTTTGTCTGCACTGTTGCTCCTTTTGACCCAAGCGGCTAACCACAGTTTGGGGCCCTGTGGGGTTCCAGGCGGGAGCGGATATCGGTGGTCACCAGGTATTTCTTTGATCTTGTCTATTTACGAGGAATGGACAAAGTCCTGTGTCTCTGAACACGGCAGGACCAAGCTCTTTAGGCAACACCAGACCCCGAAACTCTCTCTAGCTTTTGGTCATGCTGCCTTACAGGTTCCTGCACTGCTTGGTTTCTCTTGCCTCTTTCTCTTCCCACAGTCTTCTTGTCTGCTCCTTGCCTTCCTAGTTCCTTTCCAGGGGTTCTCTCCCACACCCAATGCCCCGGTGAACGCTCTGTCCCCATGGTGCTGTTTGTGGGCAGGCTCTATCAGGCTTCGTCTGAGGTGTTTCTTAGGGCTGGTCTACACTAGGGAATTAGATCGACCCAGCTACATGCTCAGGGGTGAGTGATGTAGTTAAACCAACCTAAATCCTGCCGCTGACAGCGCTAGGTCAAAGGAAGACTTCTGTCACCCTGGCGATTGCCTCATGGGGAGATGGATTAACTGCGCCCGCGGAAGGACCCCTCCTGTTGGCACAGGTAGTGTCCACACTGAAGCACTGCAGTGGCCACTGTAGCATTTCAAGTGTAGCCAAGCCCTTACTCTTACAGCTATCAGAAACGAAGGACTCGGTCACGCATCGTCTTGAAGGAGGTTTTAACTCAACCAGTAACAAAATGATGAGGGGGCTGGAGCACAAGACTTATGAGGAGAGGCTGAAAGATCTAGGCTTGTTTAGTCTGCAGAAGAGAAGAATGAGGGGGGATTTGATAGCAGCCTTTGACTACCTGAAAGGGGGCTCCAGGGAGGATGGAGCTAGGCTGTTTTCAGTGGTGGCAGATGACAGAACAAGGAGCAACAGTCTCAAGTTGCAGTGGGGGAGGTCTAGGTTGGACATTAGGAAAAAGTTTTTCACTAAGTGGGTGGTGAAGCACTAGAATAGGTTACCTAAGGAGGTGGTGGCATCTCCATCTTTAGAGGTTTTTAAGCTGAGGCTTGACGAAACCCTCACCGGGATGATTTAGCTGAGGATAGTCCTGCTTTGAGCAGGGGGTTGGACTAGACACCTCCTGAGGTCCCTTACAACTCTAATATTTTACGATTCTAAGGTTTCACCCAGCTCATAGCAGCACACACATCAGTGGGAAGCAGCTTTGGGGCCCATAACCATGAATTAGCAAACAGAGTGGAACAATCTCCACAGGAGAGACCGAGACAGACCCACTCACCCCGGGGTCCAGAAGTTGGGATGTTCACCTGGGAGACCTGGGTCCAAATCCCTGCTCTGAATCAGGCAGCAGGGGGGGATTTGAACATGGGTCTCCCTTCTCTAAGGCAAGTGCTCCAACCCCTCAGCAAGGGGGAGAGGGGTACCAGCACTGCCTCTCCTCTTGCAGTGGTTGGTGTCTGGTTCGGTCTTCTAGACGGGGCCCCAGAGCACCTCTGCCAGATCAGGCCCCACAGGCAAGGTAGGTGGGGGCATGCCAAATTCGAGGCTCTCACCTGGGCTTAGGTGCCACGCTGCTCGGTGGCGTCAGGATAGACTCAGTTTGGTGCTCAATGCTTTGTCCAGCTAGTCTTGGTCACCCTGCTGCACGTCCCCACCTGTAACACGGGCCGTCGTGACACTACGTACGGCAAAGACTGTGAGGTGCGCAGGTGCTGTGGGAACGGGGATCACATAAGTACCTGAGCTGAAGACGCACAGTGAGCATGTTGGCTCCAGGAAGAACTAGCCGCAGCAAATAGTTCCTTTCCAGTCCACTGGCTCGGGCACGCGCGCGGACGAGCGACGCAAGCCCGAACAGCAAACGCATTCGTGAACCTGAAAACCTTGCCCCGCGTTTAGAGACAATTTGCAAGCAGCAATTCCTGGCCAAATAAGACGCTTGTTACGAATTGTTCACCTGTCTCTCTCGTGTACTTCTACACTGCGGCCAGGAGCGAGCCTCCAGCCCATCTAGGGCCACGCATGCTAGCAGGGTGTGAGCTAGCGTGCTGAAAATAGCAGCGCGGCTATTGCTGTACGGGTGGAGGCTGGGGCTAGCCACCTGAGCTCTGACTGGGGGCCAGGTGGTCCAAACGCATTGGCTAGCTCAGCCTCTGCCTGGGCCACGATGTCTAGTGCAGTAGCTGGTGCCCAGCTAGTGCGAGTCTCTGTCCCTGGGCTGGTAGGCTCACTACCAGCGGCTGTGCAGACAAGACGCGATAGCTAGTGCAATAAATACACTGAGAATACATTTTGCATGTTTTCCTTTTTGATATACATTCAACATCCCCCCCCTTTTTTTATTTCAACCTGCTCTCCAGGTGGAAAAAATGCACAAACATTTCACTGAATTTCTTCATGATTAAAAAACAAATTGTCAGCATTTTACAGTCCAAGACAATTTCCTCCAGCTGTAGCCATAGGTCAGCTCTGAGGCCCTGTTGTGTATCTCGGGACAATTGCCGGCGATGGCCCAACGTGCTACAGACAAGAGACCCAAAGGCACAGTTTCTACTTCAGTTCCTGTGTTGTCACTCACACCACAGGGCATAAAGGCCCTTCAAATCAGGATTCTCCACTCCCTTGCCCCGTGGGAGCCGTTCACACCTCCGCTGCACACTTGCTGAGCAAGGGGGAATCAGGGTCTATTATATAAATCGCAAACGCTTTTGCGAATGTTCTTCTGTGCTAAAGGCACAAGCCCCTGGCACGTGAGCTAAAGGAGACGGTCTCTAGGTAACAGCGGAAGTAGGTCTCCAGCCTTTCTGGGGACAGCCACGAGGGAAGAGTATTGCATTCACACTAATCAAGTAGGTTGCAAGATAGTCTGATCGTCAACTCCTAAGGGCCTGTCTACACTTGACACACTACAGCGGTCAAAGGTCCTCCCTTCGGTTTAGTTACTTCACCTCCCCAAGAAGCGGTAAGACGCTCTACACCGGGGGGTTGGGCTGGCTTAACTATGTTGCTCAGGGGCATCGATTTTTCACACCCCTGAGCGATGTAGCTGGGTCGACCTAACTTGTGAGGGCAGACCTGGCTTTACTGTCAAGCTGGAACTCAAAGGGAAGGTAACGTGGAGTCTTCTAGGGTCTTAAGTCTGGTCTACACTAAAAAGTTCACTTAACCCAGCCACGTTGCTCGGGGTGGGAAAAATCCACACTCTGAGTGACGTGGTGAAGCTAACCTACCCCTGCATCTTGGGGAGGGGGATTGCCTACACGGATGGGAGAAGCCCTCCCGTTGGCGTAGGTCGTGTCTACTCTGAAGTGTTTCAAGTAAGACAAGCCTGTCTGATGCATTTCAACCCTCTGTCATCATTCCACCAGAACTCCTATGGAAAAAGGACAGCCACTGCCTGTCTCCATAGCTTATGTCATCAGTAACACCGTGTTATTGTAGCCCTGACATCTGGACACGGGTCATGTATCTCGTCAACTCAGGGCATTAATTTTTAAACCCTTAAGCAGTCGTAAGACAAACACGCATCCAAACTCTGCAGATTGAAGAATTACATCCATTAAGTCATAGATTTGTAGATGTTAAGGCCACAATGTACCACTATGATCACCTAGTCCGACCTCCTGTGTAACACAGGCCAAAGAATGTCACTCTCGTACTCCTGTACTGAGCCCGATAACTTGTATTTGGTTAAAGCAGATCTGCATTATAACTGAAGCTGCATTATAACATTTTAGGAAGGGGTGTGAAGAAAACACGAGACAGTCCAAAATATTTGCTCCCCAGGGTGCATTTTGCAATCATGATAATTAAAGTCAGATTTTTTCCCCTCTTCAAAATACTCTAGAAAAATCCAGTCACTTCACAGATCAAAATAAGCATTCCCAATTAATCCTCTAACTGCAAGCCCACAGCTTGTAGAGAACTTGCTCGCACTCTCTATTTATAAATAGTTTATTAAAAAATCTGTGAACGATCAGTAAATGTTATAAGCATGTTGCATACATGAGTGGTGTGGGTGATAGATAATTCTAAGCACAGCCGTGGAAGTTGGTATAGGTGGTTATATGCGCACTCCATGACGATGATTAACCTTTTATTAGGACAACTGTTTCCCTTTCATAAACTATTTTTGAGTGGAGCCTTACCATGAAGCAGGCCTGACGAACTTGTCACCCCGTGCAGAACTGAAAAGTCTGGTTCTGCCTTTGTTACATTATCGCTACTGCTCACTGCGGGACAGAACTCTCCAGACATGAGGAGCGCGTGCAGAAAGCTGCCTGATGGCAGCACATCGGCTTCTCTTCCCTACTCCTAGCTGCTAAACTCCATTAAAGGAAGTTAGCACTGCAAAGAATGCCTTCCCGAGTAAGCACGTCCTGGAGCTGCCAGAGAGGGGTGCTGTGCGACGGTGAAAGGGCGGGGAGGTGTCCCCACGAGGAAACGTGGGGCCCGTTCTAGTAAGATGTGGACCCATCCTATGGAAGTGTTGGTGGCTTTTGAAGCCCCCCCCAACCATCGCTGAAATCAGAGATGCTCCCAGCAGATAAAACCACTGATGGGGGAAGGAAGCGCTGCGTAGCGGGATTAGCGGGAACCCTCATGACCCTGCTTATCTCGACCCCGGCGCAGGCTGGCTGCACATCCATCCGACACCCAAGGCCCTGGACGCAGGGTTACGTGGGGTTTCGCCGGGTTGCCTCTGGAGGGGCAGAGCAGCACAAGGGCGCTGGCAGCAGTGCTGGGAGTCAAGGGCCGCACTACGGAGCCCGGCGCAGAGCACCCGGGCAGGGTGGGCATTTGACCTGTCTCTTCACCAGCTCTCCCCACTTGTCCTTCTCTGTTTCCCCAGGCCCGCTCCCCTTCACCCACAAATGTGAGCGAGTCAAGAGGCGGGAGACCTCACCCCGTTGGAGACAAAACTGCAGCCCCAGGGGACCCCAGTGCCCAGATTTAGCATGGGTGCTCAAGAGAGCCAGCTTTGCCTAGAGACATTCACGAGGGGATGCTCCCCATGCCCCACCAGGGAGCATGGCACAGTGGCTCATGTGCAGAGCTCCCTAGGCATAGGCTGCATGTCCGAGCCCTGTCTCTGGGGTGGGGAGTTCCCTCCTCATGGCAATCTGTCCTCTTTTCGTCCGTGGCCTTTCCAAGGCCCCATGGCCCAGTGCTGCTCTAAGGGGATGCTGAGCCCAGGGGCTATTTTTAGCTGGAGATGGGGATTTGGGTGAGACGCAGCAGGCGCCGCACAAGCTGATTTGCTTGCTAAGCTGAAAAGCCAGGGGACTAGCGAGAGGAAAGGCTGCTGCCCCCGGAGCTGGGATGGGAGAATTACCAGGAGCTGGAAGGCAAGAAGGGCAGAGCCACCACGATCAGCTGGGAGGGCTGGGATGGGGTCGCTTGGGCATTGCACCGTCAGGCTTTGGGATCTACTAAGGGAGAACATGTGGCAGGTTTATCTCCCCACCCTGCCCTCTGCAAAGCGCTTGGGGAGACACCGTTTGTAAGAGGCATAGCCTGTCTGTGTGGGGAGCAGCATCATTCTGGGGGCACTCGTGCACGGGGTACCTGGGGTGCATGCAGGGTGCATACAGGTGGTGCGGGGAGATGGTCACAACCTGAGGTTGTGCTTACAGAGCTGCCCCGACGTCCCCCCAGATCTCCTGATGCCATGAAGGGGAGGGAGACAAGAGGCACCGGGAGAAGCCCATATTGCATGGCACCTCGCGGGCACCATTGCAAATAGGGACATTTATCTAAGTTTAGGCTCATCCACTATAAAAATCACTTTGCACTTTTTGTTTCTTTGCCTTTTATCCGTGGAAAACTTTCATTCACGAGCAAACCTCCCGGGGAATGAACCACCCCAGCCAATCAGGATCCTGCCCCAACCTTCTGCGTAGCAAGTGGCAGACAGGGATTCTTTGCAACGGTGGGTGCTGACTGGCAGCCGGGGGGGAAAGCGAGGCGAGGGCGAGCCATGGGGCGGAGAAGTTCGGCAGAGGAGTCTGGGCTGGGGAGGGGGAAGAAGCTCTGAGGAAAAGCTCTTACAAGCAGGAGTGAGATGTAGGTTGGGGTAAGAGCCAGCATAAAGTCAACCATTTCAGTTCCCAAGGGTTCCCATATTAAACCAATTTCATTTTTGTGGAGGGTTCTTAACCCCTGAGTTTCAACATCAGCCAGTCCCATGAACGCAGATGCCGTGGAGAAGTTCTGCCTGGTTTGGGGTCAGAGACCGGCCCCACTAGCAAAAGTCCAAATCCAAACCTGGATTCCCCCAAAGCTTGAGGATGTTCAGAGCTGGATTTCTGGTGCTGCCCCATTTAGTGGCCAGCTGCAAAGTCTGGCCTTTCCTTCCATTCATCAAAAGCTGGGATCCATGGCTTTGGTTCCTGGCCTTTCTTGGGTCAAAACTGTATGAAACCACAGTGAGGTTTACAGAGTTTCCACTCCCAGCCAGAAATCAGCCCAAGAAAGACCTCACCCCCTACTCTCTAGGAAGGTTTGGAGAAGTGGCCCAGATTTGGGATTTGCAACCAAGTTTGCAAGCCAAGGAGCTGCATCTGTTTAACCCCCCCTCTAGTTACCGCTCTGCTCCCTTCTAATGTTTTGCTCCTGATTTCAGAGAAAGAGAGCATGCTTTCCTCCCTGGGTTGTTTTGTCAAGATGGTGGCCCTGCAAACGCTGTAAGCCAGGGGCTGGTAGCACTGACAGTGTGTCAAAATCCAGAACTAATGCCCCAAACCTAATATTGGCTTGGAACTGAGTCAGCCTCACTAGGTGAATGGAAATAACTCCTTCTGGGGGTTCACTGGCAACCAAAATATGCACCTGGTCACTTCTGTCCTTACCCTGTCAAGACAAGGAGGGGTGGGCTGTTTGGCACATCTTAGGTGGCACAAATCCCAAGCCTGCTGAGAATTTTTCCAGGTCCCTGATTACACCCACCTGTGCAGGAGGCAGCGTTCTCTAGTGGATGGAGCAGTGGTCTGGGACTGAGGAAAGGCGGACGCTGTTCCTGGCTCTGCCACTGACCTCGTGTGTGACCTTGGGCAAGTCCCTCGGTTTCCCCTCCCAGCTACTGCGGGGCAGGGACTGTTTTACCATGTCTCCATGCAGTGCCCAGCACAATGGAGCCTGGATCTCAGCTGGGTCCTAGAGGCTGTTACCGATCCACACAGGGTAACATCAGTATTGAAGGTCGTTGAGTGGTGAGCACGCATGATTTGTGGTGCTCTATGGGGGTCTATATTCCCCGCCCTGTCATCCCTTCTCCCATGATCGGGATTGAGGATTCACTGCTTGATATTATGACTCCCTGTCTGCCTATAGCTCTAATGAATTAGAATGAGAAATGCCAGGCTCCATGCTGCTAAAATGGGCTGAAAGTGGGACGAGGGGGCTGGGAAATGTCCCTCCTGGAAGCCTAAGGGGCAAGTCTGCCCAGAAGCGCCGCTGGACAGCAGGGAGCTCCTTTCCTGCACAGCCAGTGCTAAAACAAGCCAGAAACTGGCGGCTTGTTGACACCAGCACAGGCATATTCCTGATGCAACCTCTGAGCCATTCCGCTGCGTCAGCGCTGTGCTGCTCACGCCAAGTCACCTGACCGTGCCCGGGGGAGAGATCTCTGCTTTGTGAAGCCAGCGTTCAGTTAAATGACAGACTGCCAGCCCTGACTAGAGACAGGGCCAGGGGACAGGTGGCTCTGCGAACCACTCCATTGCAGCTCTGCGGATGCTCCTCTGCCCCCATCCGCAGCCCCCTGCTCTCTTAGTCCCGGGCTTTTCCACCCACAGCTCCGCTGATGTCCCTGAATCCTGATCTTCAGCCCCCTGCTTTTCTAACTGGGCCCCCTTCAGCTCTGTCAATGTCCCTCCATCGCAGCCCGCAGCCCCCTGCTCTTTCAGCGTGTGGCCTCCCCTGAGCAGAGGCTGCCAAATTTTGGCAAATTCAGCCCAACTGGTTTTGGGAAGGAACAATATGGGGGAAAATTCATTGACCCTTGTGATCTTAGCCAAGGCTGATCCCAGCCTGTTGAAAAGCGGCTGGATTGAGTCCATGAGTGTCTCATTGTTCATTCATTCTGGTCTATCTTAATCCCATTTGGAATGAGATTATGGAATAATCTGAGGACATTAGCAAGACCCTGGCCCTTCTATCAGAGAACAGAAGAGGCGATGGCCTCGGTCAGACACTACGCCCTGTCCAAATCTCCTCCCCTTTCAGCCCCTCTCTTTTCCTGTCGGCCACACGCAGCCCTCCACCTTGTGCCAGAACATGGGAACTCCCCGTGGCACTCAGCTACCCCCGAAATGCCAGTTGGCCTGGAACCATGTCTTCAGCTTGCTTTTGGCATCCTGCCCCATGACTGTGCAAGGCCCAGCTCCATCCTTCCTGCGCACGCTTGCCATGGAGCCTTTTCACAAACCCACACTCCTTTGGCACAAATCTCACCCTGGACTTGGTCTCAGAAACCAGCATTGGAGAGGAGGGAGCATTAAAGAACTCGCCTGGCCCCTCTTCCTTCTGCAGCTTCTCAGAAGACGATGCAGTCGTTGAGTCTGTTCCTCCAGCGAAATGATTTGCTGTTACACAACCGACTGATTTATCACCCTTAATAGCTCCTGTGGTCTTCTGAGCTGTGCGGGCATCCCTCCACAGCTCCAAAGAGACAGGAACATAGAGCAAGAAGCAAATGGGAACCATATCTCTCTATCACACTCAAACACTCCCCCTTTATAGAGTCTTTCATTCCAAGAATCTCAAATCACTTCACAAACGGGACTTCCTTCAACTTCATTACAGGCTCCATCCTCCCGCCAGCAAGGGAGGTCTGTGTTACAAGAATTCAACAGATGGGGAAACCAAGGCACAGAGTGGCGCAGTGACTTGCCCAAGGTCAGCGAGTCAGTGGCAAAGCCAGCAAGAGAGCACAGGAGTCTTGCCTCTGGGTCCTACGCTATAACTTGTGCTAGGCAACCCTGCTCTGGAGACAGCGAGGGAGAGAGACAAGCTCCCAGCATGTTATGGACCCAGCATGCTCTGCCCAAGGCACAGCTCCTCTCCTGGAGAAGAGGAGGATGGTGAGAGTTTTGCCCCCTGCCCCACCACAGGTGGTATTGGCGATGGCTCCCCAGTGCCTCTTGGGTCCCAGGGATTGGGTTACAAAGAGTGGCGTGCGGCACATTCGCCTCGGGTACAAACTGAGCCAGATAAAGAAGTTGGACAGATCAGCACCCACCAGGTGACACACACGTATCTGCAAAGACAAAGCCCTGACGCTGCAGTGGGAACCAAGAGTTAGACGGGTATCTTGGCAGCACAAATCCGGCTACCCAATTCCAGGTGCATCCAGCCAGCCTTTGGCACAAGCAGCCATCTGCCTTGCTACCAGTCAGCCCCCGGCAGGCTGGCTTGGCGTTGCAAGGAGGTGGCAAAACCAGCCAGCTTCATGGGCAGGAGACAGAGGAACCAGGGAATCTCGTGCTATGGCAGGACAGCTGCGCCACGCAGCGTTAGAGTGGGTCAGAGATCACAGTGGGACAGGGTGCAGTGTACAGGAACCAGATGCGCCAGAAATCACAGCTCCTTCACTGGACGTGTCCTGTTAAACCACCCCAGCACTTGCTGCAATCTTGCGCCAACAGGCACAGAAAGGGGCAAGATCAGGAGCTGACCAATGAAAGAGACAATTGGCTACTCAGAGGCACAGGCCTGGCCAAACACAGGCAGCAACAGGAAGGTAAGGCAGAGTGCTGGCTGGTAGAGATGGACCAGCGCAGGACACCTGGATTCTCTTCCGCTGGCTCCGTGGGTGAGTCGCTGCAATATCTGATTTTTGGCATCTCAGGAAAGGGCTGGAGCAGGGGCATGTGCAAAATGGAAACACCTGCCCAAGGTACCCTATCCCCACTGCCATAGTCCCTGTGCACCTCACGGAATTTGTCCTACAAACCAGTAGGGCTGGTATCCCCCTTCTGTACATAGGGAACTGAGGAACAGAGGCTCAGATTTATTTAGGTCTCTAACTCCCTTTGCTCTTGAATACCTTGGTCGACCTGGGTTTAAGGAACTTGTTCAAAGTCACATCTGACTGACAGAGCAGGGAATAGCGCTTCCAACTTTCAGCGCCCAGGCTAGCAGGGCAACACACTGGGCCAAGCTTCCTCCATGCTTCCAGAGTCATAGCATCCAATCATCAGGGCCATCTAGTCTGACCCCGCTATAAGGCAGGCAAGAGATCTACCGGCAGTGCTCCTAGGGTGGATCTTTTAGAGAAACGCCCACTCTTGATTTAAAAATGGTCGGTGATGGAGAAGTGTGTCTCAGGGAAGCCACTGGGTCAGAACCATAGTTGCAGACAATGTGAGTGCTCTTGTCATCTGAGCTAGCCTGGGCCACTTTTCAAAGGTGTAAGGATGGTCCAGGGTCTGTTCAGACAACGCCACCACTTGTCGTGATCCAGCGGGCACAGAAAGAGGCACTCCCCCCATGCAGGTCTAGTCTCCAGAGGGGGGAATGATTTAAATGGCTTTGCCCCATAGGATGTTTGTGGTGGAACCCTGACTGATGTCTGGTGGGAGCCCCTTGGGTCAGCCGCTAGAACCCAGTGCTATAACCCTCCCCATTAAACTACATACACAACGTTACTCTCAAGAAAGAACAAAAAAATACTTTCCCAAACATACCTGCTGTCGGTTGCTAGATACATTAATATTTCCCACTGAACCGCAACCTTTCAAATGTAAATACAGCGATACTGACAAGAAGGAAACAAGAGTGATTCCCAATCCACCTTCGCAACAATTCATGGGGCAGAGTTAAGGTTATTGGGCAGGAAAGACTATCCATTGCTAAAGACAATGCATTTGTTTGCTAAATGAGCCACGTCAGATTTACCAGTGTCCTTCCCCATTCATCTCCTTGTTTATTTACTGCTGGGGTTTGGCAAATGATGCAACCTGTACATTGCTGTCTCCTAGCAACCTGGGCTGGTTTCAAAAAAGTTTTCTTTGTTTTTTTTGGAATATGGAAGAAACTCACCAGGAAATTTATGAGCCAGACCAGGATTCTTCCAAATACAAGGTCCCATTCCCCTCGGGAGACACAGCACAAGGACTTGGCCAATTCCCTTCCAACTCTCTGTTAGCTCGAGACCAGACTTGGGGATTTTCAGGCCAGTATAAAGTTAGCGAGGTGGGGAGCGGGCAGGAAGCAGCACTCTCAATGGAAACCTTTTACAAGGGGTGGAGCTGAGGGTTTCATCTCAGCATAGAGGAATCGGCATGTGCAGGGGAACAATCTGGACTGCTCCATGGACCTGGCCAGGTGGGGAGAAGATCTGATAGCAAATCAGGAGCAGGTTGCTGGATCTGACACAAGGGAAGCAATGGCAAGTTCTTGCCGCCCAGCGAGGGACATGCTAGAGAGCTGAGTTAGATGTGGTGGACGCTTGGGGTCCCTCCGAGAAACATCCTGGAGGATCTCAGTCCTATTCCTAGTGGGCAGGGACCCACTTTGTACAAACCACCCCCACTGGGGACAGCCTCAGCAGAGGGGCCCAGGGCCAGAGGGGCCATGGAGGGGGCCCAGCCTAGAAGTCAGCGCTGAGGGGCAGCGTGGGGGCCATTGCCCACCCTGGGATTGTTCTGGGGAGGACAGGGCTGGCCACATGTCCTACTCGCACTCAGAGGAGGAGCAAGATAAACCCTCCAGCGTGCCGGCTCCATCCACGCCATTCTTGTGCCATGCAGAGATATAGGGCCAGATTCTCCTCCTGGGCCCAAGGAGAATCCTGCAGGCTGGGGAGCTCTCGGCTGGAAAAAGCTCTCTTGTTTTCCTCTAGAATGGGCCCTACAGCACCCAAGGGTCTGCGCACACGGCAGAAGGGTGATAAGCAACCCAGCTAACGAGCTAAGGGTGGGTCAACTGCCTCCCATCAGTGTAGGGAGGGGGGTATCTGCTTAGGGTCCCGCTATGGCCCCCAGCACCCGAGCATCTTGTCATCTTTAATGTATGACCCCATGGGAGGCAGGGCCATGATCTTAGCCCCATTGCACTGATGGGGACCAGAAGCACAGAGGGCCTGATTTTTTAAATCAATGAGAGTTAGGTGCCTAAATACCATTACAGACCTGGCTTTAAGGGTACGTCTACACTGCAGTGTGCGCCCAAGGTTCAAACTCAGGCTCAAGCCTGATCCCCCTTCTGTCTACACACCAATCACACTAACCCAGGGCTCACACCCAGGAACCAAGGACTCCATGGGGGTGAAGTGTCAGAGCCTGAGTGAAGCTAGGACCCAGGGTTTAAGCCCTATTGCTTTGCAGCTGTAGACGCAGCCTCACTGGGCTCCTGCTCTGGGAATCCGCCAAAAGCATCCCACAATCCCACGGGCCAGCTTTCTTTGTCCTCTGGGCAGTCAGGTTTTCCTGTACGGCACCACTGACCAAGGGCCAGAGCAGCCACATTTTGGGATGGCGCTAGGAAGTCTGGGATATGAGGGTTGGACTCGGACCCGCATAGTGAAGTGTAGACACCGGAGCCCCCGGCTGGGACCCAGGGTGCAACAGCTCTTCATCTGGGGTTACAAATAAGTGTAGGCACTCAAGCTCCAGGTTAACAAACCCTGAAACCCAGAATCTGCTATCTTGAGTTCTACTTCCCCCAGGCTTACACTGCAATGTAGACAGACTATCTGGGACTTACCCAAGGTCACAGAGAGAGTTTGTGACAAACCAAGGAAAGAACTAAAATTCCTAAATCCCAGAGCAGTGCTCTAACCACTAGGCAGCCATTCCTCTCTGGAGCAGGAATGAATGTGAAGGCATGGGGAGCGACAAAGTGGAGATCTGCTCCACCAGCTCACAGCTGGCACCTGGTCTGATAGGGAGCCAATGGGCGTAAATTAGAGCAGCCCCTGGACTACTCCAGCTTACGCTGGGGCCGGAGCTGCTGCAGCGTGTGAAGCCAGCAGCCACGCCCATGTTGCTAATATCCTCACGTCTGAGCACATGCGGGCAGGAGGAAAGAGTTGGCCCTGTCACACGGATGCTGCCTGATTCCCTGCCATGCCACCAACCTCCCCAGACGTCTTTGCTGCCCCGATGTGGTTACTGTCAAACGAACACCTCCCATGTGTTAAAAAGCCACATTCAGGCAGGAGGGAAAAGGCAGGAGTTTATAAACAAATGCTGAAGGTGAATGGCAACCACAGGAAGTCAGTTATTAATTCAGGCAAGACATTTGCCCCTTTGATTTCCTGTAATAGCGAGTTTATGGAATGGAGGGAAGGGTGGAGACAGCTGGCCTGAGCAAAGCGGGGGAGCTAGCTGGGGAGCTTGGGGGGGTCTGGGTAAGAGCTAGGGAGGGGCCGAGGTGAAATCACTTTCAGCCCTGCATTAAATGTTTGAATTTGAGGCCCCGCAGGCTTCTCTGGAAGATACTTTTGCAAAACAAGTTATTGGGCTCAGTCCAGAGGCAATGGGTGAAATTGTTGGGCCTGGGCCGTGTGATCCCATGGACCTTTCTGGCTTTAGCTCGATCAGTCTGTGACAATGGGGGTTCCAGCCCCACCCAAACGCCAGCTGACTCCCAGCCTCAAACCTGAACCCAACCTTGGCCTGGCTGAGTCTTGAGGCCTTCCACAACAAGCCTCAAGTCCCAGTTTCTCTCTCTCACTACAAAGCCAGCCTCACTGACCAGCAATTAGGGTGCTGAGCTGGGACTGGGACATAGACTCCTGGTATGAGCTAGTCTCGTAATCATTCTGTGCCTCAGTTTCCCCTCAGTGGAATAGGGATAACAGACGCATGGCCTTGCTGCAGGGGTGAGAGGAGGGTAAATGCACTTTAGCCTCACTCCACCCCTGTCCTGTCCGCCTTCCCTTTTCTTACACTTAGCTGACTCCTAACTTAATCCACCCCAAATACACAGGGCACGGTTATGCTATTTGCTCCCCCCCACCTCCAATCGCCCTGCTGGGGTGTCCCTTGCCCTGGGTCGGCTCTATGTAGATTGTAAGCTCTCTGGGGCAGGGACTTTTGGTGCAGCGCCTAGTGCTGGGGGCCCTGTTCCTGGCTGGCCCTTAGGCCCTGCTGCAACACACGATTACTGATTGTGGGCCGCTCAGAGACCACAGTGATGGGGCCACGTAAGTACCTAGGCTACGCAGACAGACCCCTAGCCTCGCAGTGGGGCCTGGGACTGGCTCCCCAAGGATTCTGGTTGAAGTCCCAGGCCGGCCCATCTGTCACCCAAACCTCCAAGACAGCCGTTTTTGGATCATTTGCTGTTTCTTCCCCCCTCACTCCCGTGGCCTAGCTTTGCCTGCTCACATTTGCCTGGTTCACGTGGTAAGAGCAGGAATCAGCTAAACCTGGGGTAACACATAGCACTCCCACAGCCCCAGGCCTGAGCGGGGAGCCAAGCACCTTCGAAACATTCATCAGCAAAATCTCGCCACAGCATTGCAAGACAGGCGGTCCTATTCCCACGTTACAGCTGGGGAAACTGAGGCACAGGGAGGCGAAGCCACTTGTCCAGGACCAGGCGGTGAGACGGCAGGTCAGCATCAGATCCCAGCTCTATCCCCCAGTTCTGCACCCAAGCAAGCCTGCCCTTGTCCCTGAGATGCCATTCACTGCTTGTTTTGCTGCACATGTGGAATGAGGCCGATGTCCCCGTCACCGCTCATTTGCCTGGTGGTGGCAGTGGCGGAAGCCACGGCTACAACACCCTCGTGGAGAAGGGACAAAAATCCTTGTGCTCTTTTCAGAGCGGAGCCTGGGAGAGCAAGTGAGGGGGTGTGTGTCCCTGCTCCTGCATACACACATCCGTAACGTAGCGTGTGTGCATCCATGTGTGAATATGCATGTGCGTGCATGTATGAGCGCACACGTGAGTGTGCCCGTGCATGCACTGCATGTGAGCACGCGCGTGTGACTGCACGCTGCACTGCAGGGTGCAGGGATAGACACAAGAGGACATCACAAAGCACTCAGAGCCCTGGAGGATCAGTGGAGTTCCCGTCACGTCCAAGTTTCCTTTCTCCATTGTTGTTCTGGCTGTTCTTGACCCAGTGAACTTCAGTTGTCCGTGTCCCCCCCCGTCTGATCAGAGCCACAGCCAGGCCCGGGCTGCATTCAGGGCAGGGCCCAGGTCCATGTGGTCATTCCTCCTAGGCCAGCCCTGACCCCTTCCCAGCCAGAGGCCATGTGGCAATCAGGAGATGCTCTGACCCTTCCACTCCCAGGCCGGGCCGGAGGGGGAATGATCTGGCCTGAACCTCGCTCTCAAGGCTGGCCTGGAAACGCTTCTTGGAAAAGCCCTGGAAGGGGGAGCGCTCCGGAGTGGAGGGGGCTGAGCCCCACCTCCCAGCCACTCCCCTGGCTTCAATTGGCTGGACGGTAAATAAATAAAAGGGAATTAAATAAACAGAGGCAAGTTGGTTTATATAATCACTGGTACAGTTTGTACTGGAACTCTGCACGGATTAGAGCGCTGGCACCGGCTGTGGGTCATTAAACAGACGGGCTCAGCCCTTCCCCTCCAGAGCTGCCGCAGTGGAGCGAGGTCCCCAGGGGCCACCTCTCCCAGAGCCCCGGCTGCTGTACCCATAAAAGTTAGACAACTATTTATCTAGCCGGGTACTTTTTAACAAGCAACCTTGGGGAGGTGGAGGGAGGCTGCAGACTTCGCCCCAGTCACGCTTGGGTCCTGGCAGGGGTGCCAGGCTGGGAGATCTGGCTGGCACCCAGCAGCAAGGAGGCAGGGAAGCGCTGAGGTTGCGAGTGAGGGGCCAGGACTCAAACGTGGGGTGCAAACAGCTCTAACCCGCCCTCCCCAGGCCACCCCTGTAAGGTCTCTTGCGGGTGAGGAGAGACAGAACTAGGCGGGTGCCCAGGGGAGTCTGCACTGAGACAGACCCGGGGATTCACTGGAGCTCTTCAGCCCCCCCGCCTAGGGGCACCGCAGGGTCTCCTATGTCCTCGGGTGGATTTTACAGCCATGGAAGGGACACAGGGACCCCCACATCAGTCCCAATCGCAGGAATGAACCGAGCTGGACTCCTGCTTCACAGCAGCCCTGAAGGCCAAAGCAATACTTTGTGGCAAGAAAATGTGGGGGAGCCTTTCACGGGTAAAGGCCTGAGGGGCACCTCCAGAGCTGGGGATGGGTCCAGTGTGGGCTGAATGTCCAGCCCGGGGTCCCCTAGCAGAGCCGTGCTGACCCCGGGTGGGGCAGAGGAGGGTGCCCAGACGTGCCCAAGCAAAGTTGATGCACGCAGGCAGTGGTCTGGAGGCAGGCCCAGAGGGGACTGGCAGAGAGGCTGACGGGACGCTGACAGGGCACTGGTGTGGCGTAGTGGCTGCTGAGCTAACAGAGGGGGCATCTCTGATCTCTGGTGTTTGCAGGTGGGATGCACAGGGGGGCGTGTTAGTTAGAAAAATAGAGGCAAAAATATCTTGCCAGGAGCCTCTGATTTTTAGCACAGATCTCAGGAAAACCCACCTTGGAATTTCTTACTGGCTGCGGCTCTGGCGGCGTCGCTCGGAAACCAGACCGGAGCAGGGTGCCGGCTGGGTTCTGTGTGACGCTGCCTGACTTGGGGTGGGTGGGGCAGGGGTGGGGAGCGGCCCCCTCTCGCCAGCTGGCAGCTGGTTACTGGCGGAGACCCAGCCCAGGTAGAAATGGTGGGTGTCTGGCAGCCATGGGGCCAGTGAGTCTGAATTCTCAGTGAGGAGTGGGGCTGCCTCCTGGAAACCAGCCCCACAGGCTTAGCAGAGAGGCAGAGGGCTTGGAGACAGAGCTCCCCTCCCGGCCCCAGCTCAGCGCCACGGCACCATGAGGCGGACGCCTGCCCTGCCACCAAGCAGCTTTGCGCTGCAGCTGGTGCCAGCTGTGAACCAGGAAGGCCTCGGGGCCTTGAGGTGTGGCATGTAGCTCTGGGGATGAGGGCTGTGGGCACGCGGAGCCCCGGATCTGTGCAGGCCACCGGATGCTGCCCTTGGGGGGTCTTGGGGCGCAGAGATTTCTCCCAGGCGGCTGGCGAGAGAGAGACCAGCGCCGCAGGCTCGTGCACGTCCTGGCTCTTTCAAGGGCCAGCTAGGAGTTTCCCGGGCTGCAGCAGGAGGGCACCGAGGACGCGGGCAGGGCTTGCGCTCCAAACCAAGGCAGCCTTTCGTAGGGGAGGCCTCCGAGCCGACGTATTTGTTCCTGTGCCTTTTACTCAGCGCCTGGTATATGGGATAAAGGTCACTTCCCGTGGGCGCAGCTCTCGGCCGCGATCACTATAAACATTTTCAAATTCCGATTCCTCCAAGATCCGGCCTAGGCCCCGGAGAGCCGCCCCCGGCAGCACCCTCCTGCTGCCCTCTGCAGGCCAACCGAGCCCCACAGCTGGGACGTCTGCATGGCACGGGGGCCCGAAGGACGTGCTTTGGCAGGCTGTGCCCGGCCCCAGGCGCGGGGGGACGGGTGGCTACGGGCCTGTGCTCAGACGCAGAGAGCGTGCAGAACTCGGTCGGAGCTGCTGGCACGCGACGCCGCTGGAAAGCGGGCCGAGGAGGCTGGGAGACCGGAGAGGACTGTCCAGGCAGAACGCAGGGCCGCCTTGGGGCGCTGTGGGCAGCTGGAGAGAAAGGCTGAGTTCGAGTCAGAGTGGCATGGGAGGAAGCGGGCTCGCGCCCAGCAGCCGGGGCTCGAGGAGTTGGAAGTCGGGGCGAGGGGGGCACCAGCATGCAAATGAGCTGCCTGTTCGCGAAAGACAGCGAACTGCCAGCGAGCTTTACTTAAGCCAGGACCTTTCAGGCCCTGCCTGGCCCGGAGGCTGGCTGGCCGTCCGCGTAGTCTAGCAGTTTGGTAACATCTTGGGTCAGCCCGCAATGAGCAAACGTGAAAGCTGGCCCGCTCCAAGGATCCTCGGTCACCCTGGTCGGATAAGCAGCGGTGGGAAAATTTTATTCCCAGTAGGCGCAAATGTCTAAGTAATGTGTGGCTATTGCAAAATAATATTGGGTCGCCAGTGTTTCAGTTCAAAGTACTGGGTCCTTCCCTATCCCGGCTCTCCTCTGGACAGAGACTTCTCTTTGTCAGCAGCTGCCTACGGGAAGCGGCAGATAACGGATGGCCTGCACTCACTGCGTTTGCTGCAATACACCAGTAGCAAAGCAGTAAACCTGGAGTCTGCCACCTAGCAACACAAGGAAAGCATCCATCAATGGGAGAGTCTTGCACAACAGTCAAACAGTGCAAGGTGATATTCACTGCCAACAGGGGCACCAGAAAAACACCCGCTCCTTGCACCAGCTCCACTCCCACGAGCCAAGCAGGGCCCACTCCTGTGGGTCTATATCTCTGGGGCTGTACGCCTTCCAGGACTGATCTGGGGGGTCCCCTGTGGGGAAGACATTACTGTGCACATACCCATGGCAAAAGATCACTTGTTTCTGCAGAATCGCCGTGCCTGGTTTACCTGCACCACGCCTCCCATTAAATCAGCACAGCGTCACACACGGGATGCCTCAGAAGCCTGGAATTTGAAGCCTGGTTGGGAATTTTCCCACACCCCTTCTACCCCGTCACCAGACAGGAGCTGTGAAATTAATCCCATTCTCCAGCCAAACATCCACCAGCCCCGTGCTGCACAAGGCCTCTCTCCTGACATGGAATTCACCTGCCTAAAGGAGATGGGCACCTTTCCCCTGGGAAATCCTGCCAGGCAGTTCTGGTGGGTGCCGGGCATCAGAAGCATTGAGTGTCTTTCCAAAGGATCTGCCGTAGCTCTGCTGTAAGCTATGGGCTGTCTGCGGGGTCCTTGGGCAAGGTTCCCTGGCCTGTGCTCTGCCAGGAGGCCAGACTAGATGATCAGATGGGTCCCTTCTGGCCTTGAAATCTGTGACTCCCAGGACAGGGATGGGTAAGGAAAGGGTCCCAGGAGGGAGCGGGAGAATGGCAGGTGCCATGTTTGTCTAAAGCCACATGACGTGTGGGCTAACGGCGACCTGGCCATGAAATGGGTCTTGGACTTGGAGAAAGACAAGGCAGAATCACGAGGCCTATTACAGCGGGCTGCTGGGCAGAGAGACCTCTGGGCCAGCTGCACAGCGAGAGCCCGACAGCCAGAGAGCACCTTGGGTGAGGACACAGTCCTGTGACGTGCCAAGACGTCATGTGGGGTGTCTGTCTGCAACCCCACTGGGCACACTGGCCCCTCGGCACCCCCACCCAATGGCTTTGTGGTGTCCCTGCCTGGCAGGGGATGGTATGTCACTCCAATACTTCATCACCAACCTGCCCAGCTCCTAAAACCAGGCTCTCCCAAGACTCTGCCCCTGCCCCAACTTAGCTGGGCCACAACCGTGTGTGTTCCTGTGCTGCCATCTAGTGCCTGCTCAAGGCAATGTGGCAGGCAGGGCCATCCCGCCCCAGAACCCAGGCTGCTCACTCCACTCAGGGTGGCAAAGGGGAATCCAGCAACCATGGCGAGAATAAATAGGACAGAAAATCCAACCCACCGGGCGCGGCGGGGTCACCGCTGGGGACAAGCCACCGCGAGACAAAGACACAGGGGAGCTTTTCCTGCATGCTTCTCATCTATGGTTGTGCCAAAAAAGCCAGCGTTTGCACATTTTTCCTTGGGCTGTGCGCTTTGCCCAGCGCCAGTCCCGCCATGCAGCGCTATCAATGCGTTCGCTGCATGTCTCAGGAACCCAGCAGAAATGCTTCCGGCTAAGTGCTCTTAACAGATCCTTGTGCCTCCTTCCTGACTCCAGGAGAAAGTGCTTTTGTTTAAAACAAATGAAGAGGCGGCCCGGCCTCTCACCGCGCCTCCTGGCCACACGCACGCTACCTGTTACCAGCTCCGTGGGAAATGTTCGTGGGCGCCCTTGTTACAATCCTGGCAGCACATCCCTGAGCAAACGCCACGTTAACACACAGCTGTATCCCTAGCTGCTTTCCTCAGTTTCAGCTGGTTTTCTCAGCTAACCTGGGACTTCTGATGTCCATTCCTGGCTCTGCCCAGCTGGGTCCTCACTTCCCCAGGCTGCAGCATCCCCAACTGTGAAATGGGGAGAATGCTGCTGCTCTTCCATCCCAGGGAGCAGCTGAGCGAGAAGCCCCTTGAAATCCTCAGATCAAAGGTGCTACGGGGGGGGGAGGGAAGGATTCCCACTGAGAACTTGCCAGAGTTTACGCTGGGGGATGGTAGAAGCCCTGGGCCTAATTTTCAGAGGCGCGGTTACAACACAAAAGTTAGCTGTGAGCGTGTCTCCCTTTACCCTGCCCTGGCAACTCCAGCCCTCTGCCAGCAAAGAGGATCGCTCCCTTAACGCAGGCAGCTCAGGGCTGGGCTTTTTGGTGCTGAAGGGTCCCAGGTGCAATCCCTGCTAATGACCCCGTTGTGGTCTCTGAATGCATGCAGCCAGGGCTCACCCATGGATGCTTCAGGGGCTAAGCACCTCTGCGAATCAGGGATCCCATCTCCAGCCCTAACTTCCCCCTGGAAAAGGTCCTGGATATTAGTCTTAGCATCGTCTTAGAAGTATTACAGTGTGCCGAGCGCTCCCCGCTGAGCCAGCTGCTGTATGGGACGGCCGCATATGGAGAGACAGGCCTTGCCCCCAAAGAGTTTATGGTGTAAACTGGAAGGTGCACCCCCAGTTTACCGACAGGAAACTGAGGTACAGAGAAATTCAGCAACTCCCTCAAGATCACACGGGCAGTCTGTAGCAGAGGAACAAATGGAAACCAGATTGCCTGAGTCCCAGCCCAGGAGCCTAACCTCCTTCCTCCACTGCACACCTTGCTCCCTCTTCGCCCCCCCGGCTTGCCTCTCCCCTGGGCCCCAGCTATCCAAGCAGTAACATGCTGCATTCACTGGTGCTTTTCCCACACGGCTGACCATGACCCTCCCGCTCACCCTTCCTCCAAGGAGACAGCCTCTCAGTGCCCCCCTCTGAGCACCAGCTGTTACCAATTCATCTGGGAGCAGGGTCATTAGCACAGCTAAGGGAACAAGCAGACAAGCAGTCATTTAATTTTCCACTGGGTCACATGGCTCATTATTTGTCTGCGATCTTTTCCTGCAGAAACTGTTCACCTCCTACGAAGAGGGTGGGAAGGGGTGTGCGGCAAGGAAGGGGAGATTCTAGGTTACTGACATTCACCGGCCGAAAGGAGAGGCTGGCAAAATGCCCCAGTGTCAGATGGAGGGCAGGGGAGGGCGGAAAGCAAGAGAAAGGTTCAGGAAAGAATTTGGGGGGCTGGGTGCACCAGAATACATGGGTCAGGCCCAGAGCTCAGTGCTGTCCCCTCCTCCTTTTCCAAAGAGGAGGAAGGGAAGAGAAACGGAGGGCCGGTTGTCTACACTCACCTGGATTAAGGTGGGGTGTGAATTGAAAGCACAGTAGCTATTCCAGGATATATCCATGTGTGGACAAACCGGGAGAGGGAGCTGCAGTGAGACAATAGCCACGCAGCACCTGTCCCAGATGGATGTGGGAACTTGCCTCCACTAGGCAAGGAGAGCAGCTGTGACCCATGGAGGGAACATCTGGCCAAACTAGAAGCGGGGTGATGTGGGGCTGAGCTGCGTTACAGAGGAGCCAAACGGAGCAGAAAAATAACTGCTCAAGCTAACAACAACCAAACAGCACCGACACTTGGCCCTTCCAGGGCAGATTCCATCTCTAGAGCGCAAAGGGCTTTACATTTTACCAGGGGAAATCAAGGCATGGGGGGGACGGGATTTGCATAACAAGTCGGGGGCAGAGGCAGGCCTAGAAGCAGAAGGCCTCCCCCTCGACTTCTGCCTTTCTAATTTGGCTGTGTGTGCTCCTCTCTCAGCAGGGCCTACTACGAACAGACGTGCGACCACAGACTGATGCTCAGGCTAGTCCGGTGTCCTGCCCCTGTCATACAAGCACAGATCAATGATCTATCTACTCCGGCCTCCTCTCACCGGCACAGACCAATGGTCCATCTCGCCTAGGCAACTATCCCCTCTCCTTCTTCGCCTGCCCCAGGGCTCAGAATCAACTGGCACGCCCCAGGGCTGGGCGCCAGCCCCTCTTGCCTGCCAGCACCGTATTCCCCAGAGTCCAGAGCTTTCACCTGAAAGAAAAACTCAGTCTCTAGCAGAGATAGTCCCAAGTGTAGCTCGTGCAGCAACCAGGACCAGTAGAACAGGTGTGAACCGGCCCCCTCATCTCCCTGTGGGCTGGCTCCCATGTCAGCGAGACCAGAGCTGCAACGTGACTTTCGCTGCTCATCCGAGCGTGTCAGAAAGACAAGGGAGGGGCAGGTGAGGAGGATCTGCCCAACGTACCATGTGGCACAGCTCCTTAAGGCACCCTGAGCGGGGTGCTTCTGAGACCCCCACCCCCGGAAGTGTGACTAACAGACGGATCAGAAAATGCCAGGAGGGCGTTGTGGAAAATGTCAACTTTTCACCCAGAGCTAGAATATTTTCCAGCCGAATCCCCGAATTGTTCTTCGATGAAAAGTCAGAATTGCCCCCTTCTGCCCAAATTCAATCGAAAACCAAAATCATTGCACCCACTTCTGGGGAGGGCAGAGCTGATTCCGTGGGCAGAGCTCGAAAGACCAGCGCCACGGTTGTTTTCCAGTCTGGCCCCAGGCCTGCAGAGACCCAGACTCTGTTTTCCGGCCACCAGGCCTCTGACATATCCATGCAGGTTGTTTGTCACCCGGCCGTTAGCCACACAGGGGAAACCAACGGCGCAGCTGCTCCCGCCGGCAGGAACCAGGGCCGGCAGCAGCCACCTGCCTGGACGCCTGACGAGCATGACTGGCCTGTGGCCATGCGGCCCCATGGACGGGGAGAGGCAGAGACCAGCTCCAAAGCCCAGCAGCTGCCCCACTTTGACGGCTGCTCAAAGCATTTACTGTCCGCTCACACCCAGCCCTGCTCCTGGCTGGTCCAGCCTTCCCTGACCCCAGGTAACCCGGCTCTGACCTTAGGCGCCCATTCCCGAATCCAGCTCTGACCCTGTGCTCTGGCTTCTGACCTGGGATCCTATTCTCATAGACTCATAGACTCATAGACTCATAGGTCAGAAGGGACCAATATGATCATCTAGTCTGACCTCCTGCACAAGGCCGGCCACAAAACCCTACCCATACACATTTATAACAACCCCGAACCCATGACTGAGTTATTGAAATCCTCAAAA
>ML675700.1:3303129-3388793 GCA_007922155.1 Mesoclemmys tuberculata
GGATCTGAATGAAACCCTGCTCTGTTCTGCAGGACAACAGCTTTAAGGGAGGGAGGAGGGCCTTGAATGACAGGTGAGCCAAGACGGGTTTCATTGACAGGATGAAGAATATCTGTGGCTGTGTTTAAGGCACTGGCTAAGACTGTGGAGAGCTGGGTTCAATCCCCAGCCTAGTCCCAGACTTCTTGGATGTGCTTACTCTGTGCTTGCGTTCCTCATCTATCAGATGCCCCAGACCTCCTGGGAGAAGAGGGGCCAAGAGAGTAAAACCCATTAATTATGGCAATCTAATCAGCTAGTGCAGTAGATCAATAACTTGGCAACTGGTTGCTTAGACAGGTTGTGGGATTGGGGAGCTATTCATCCCTTCTCTCCTCGAAAACCGGCACTTACCAGCTTTGCATCGGTGTGGAGCTATGCACATGCAGTTTAATAAAAAATAAGTTTATTTAAAAAAACCAAAAAAACCCCCAAACAACTAGTTAAACTTCCAGTAGCTTTCACGGCACAGGTGGCGACATGGAGACTTCTTAACCCAGTCCCTTGGGCCAGGGAGTTCTTAAATTGTTTGTCAACATGTTCTTTCCTTAGACCCCCCCCCAACCCTGTGGAATCTCTGGTTCCCCTCCGCTTGGGATGTCATTTACGTCAGTGCAAAGTGGATGTAAAACGACCAGAGAAACTCCAGGCTGGATCAGTCCCAAGGTCCATCAAGCCGAACACCCTTGTTTGGACAGTGGCCAGCATCAAATGCCCCAGAGGAAGGGGTAAGAATCTGATATTGGGTAGATGTGGGATAATCTGTCCCAGAGAGTCTCTTCCTGGCATCAAGATCCTGACTTACACACTAAGGCCTGCTCTGTCCCTAAAATGTGGCCCAACCTAGCTACGCTGCTCAGAGCTGTGAAAAATGTCACACCCCATGTAACATAGTTAGGTCAAACTAAGCCCCACTGTAGATGCAGCGAGGTCAAGGGAAGGATTCTTCTGTCGACCCAGCTACCACCCCTTAAGGGGCTGGATTTGCTACGACAGAAAAACTCCTTCTGTCGCAGTAGTATGTGTCTACACCACAGCGCTGCAGCTGTGCCACTGGAGCAACTGTAGTGTAGACACACATGACAAGGCTACGTGTTCGCTACAAAACAAGGTGCATGGAGAGGCCTAACTTGAAACAGTTCCTGATGCAAAATCCTAGTGGAGACGAGCCACTGTAGTGTTTATTTCATGCAGCTAGTTGAGGTCAGTCCCAGGTGGGAGGTATAAAGTTGACCTAGACTAGCTCCGTCAAGGTAGAAATGACCTGTGCTTTGTCTCTGCTAAGATTTTGACTCTGGAGAACTATCTCCAGTGGTGTAAAATGCACACCATATACCGCAGTGAATCCAAAACCAGATTTGCACTGGTTTAACTAAGAGCTAATCCACACAGCGACTGGGACTGAAATAACTATGTTCACCCCCTTAGTGATTTTGGGTTAAGTCTGCATGTGGACTTTCTTATTTCTATGTAAGAGTTGCCTTTATATCGATCTAGTTAAACGGGTAAGGCATTGACTTAAATGAGATTGAAATAGGACACACGTAGTGAAATAAGAGAGGACACACACTGGCTTATACTGAAATCACCAGTGAATGGTGAATGACAAGCCACAGAGTTAGTTGTTCAGACAAGCCCTTCACATGTGGATGCTTTGTATGTGGATGCTCTTATGTCAGTTTCAACCTGGTTTATATCGTGTTGGTAAATTTACAAGTGCAAATGTAAATGGAGAGAACCAGATTTTAACCAACATAAGATGTTTGCACTGGTGGAAGGAAGTCCTTCGCTATGCAGATTGCGTGCTGGGATCATTATTTTGGTTAGGAGGGTGTCTTACCCGGACACTTTACGCAATACAAGACTGCCATTGTAAGGGTGCTAACATCCAGTATTGCTATTCCCGTATGGGAAAGGGAATAAGAGGACAGACTCATATTGATTCCTTTTAGCCTTAGAGTCAATGAACGAATCCATAAGGCACATTGATACCAGAGTAACTGCATCCACATAAGGGGTTGTGCTGGTCCAACTACATCAGTAAGAAATCATGCCTTAACTAAATAGTAATACCAATGGAGTCAGGGGAGGTTGAACGCTCGTAGCACCGCCCAGATAATACAGAAAAAGCCAAGCATTCATGTTTAGCAGAGGGAAGCTGTTCTCCCCATTATGAGAACTAGAGAAATTGCAAATTTCCATTCTCCAAGGGCCTGATCCTTTGCGGCACTAAATGCAACTCCCATCCCACCCAGTTCTGAGCTCCTGGGCGTTTGGGGCGCTCAGAGCTGTGTTAGGCCACTTCTCAAACATAAGCAGGGATGGACAGTGTCTAACAGCTGTCAACCACACCCACAATGCAAATGCAGACACAAAGTCCCCCCGCCCCACACAGAGTTTCTTTACACACACATACACACGAGCGCCCATGCACACGTATGCCCAAGGAGAAAGGCACCTAGCTCCTGTTACATTTTAATGGGATGTGGGTACCTAACTCCCTTAGGGTCCTGGAAATCCCAGCTGGAGCCACTGCACACACATGCACCCACACACCCAGCAAGATCCAAGGAAAAAAGACGCTTGCAATCAAAAGATTAGCAAACAGTGGGTGGTGTAGAGGGCCACTGAAATGAAGTGGAAAAGCTGGCGAGGCTAGTCGGGAAGGCCCCATCCTACTCCAGCAATGAGTGGAGAGTAAACAACAAGGGAACTAAGGGGACTTTTTGATGAACCCCAACAAACCCCAATTGTTCCTAGCCTGGCTGCCTCTCTCTGGAATTGAGCAGGTTTCCCGGGGACATACCCGTACCTCCACACTAGAGTCCCTCCTCGTAAGTTTTTTTAGTCACAAATGAAGAAGCCCCGACCGAATCCCGGTCCCAACTCACCATCCACCAGGTCTTAGCAGTCATGTTGTAGCACAGCTGCCATGTCACCGAGCTCTTGGCCCCTTTGCCAGTCGTGGATGTGCTAGAGACCTCCATTGTGCACCGGGGGAGAAGGGACCAGAAGTTGGCTGCTTCAAAGAACAGCAGGGCTCTGGAGCTTTGCCGCCAGTGCTGGGCGGTCAGCTCCAATCACCACCATCCAGTGCAAAAAGCCAAAGCCCAAGTCCCAAAACCAGAACTAAAAAGTGGAGATGTCTGTCAAATCAAAGGGGCGGGAAGGCTGCGGTCGTAGTAAGCCTGATCAATGAATGAACCATGCCACTAAAATCATCTGATCATCGAATTTTATCTCTATTTTCTCCACTTCCATTCTCCCCCCGCAAAGCAGAGAAATGCAGGCAGATTGGCTAGATATGCGAATCCAATTCACTCTAGTCCGGTCTGGGTTTGGGCTGCATCCAAAGAGGCTGTCCTAACATTATCGTATGGTGCTTGTGTGTCTGAGTGGGACGGAACCCACCGCAAAATGCTCTCCAAGGCCGGATTGTTCTCGCTGCACTTCACGCCCACCTCATTTCTGAATGAAGAAGGGAGAGAAGCGTATTTGTGACTGACTGTTGGAATACATGAATGAAGGAATGCCTGGCCTCCACTGTAGTGGTTTGTGGTTTCAAGGCTTTGTGGCTTCCTTTTTCTTTATTTCTTTGGAAACTCTTTTTTCTTTTCAGTGCTGTGGGTGCCAGGCAGCTTTGGAATACACGCATGCATACACACACACACGGATGTACGATATATGTACATCTAGAAACATACACACACACAGAGGCTTACATATACCTATCACACACACACAGAGGGTAAATCTACACTACATTTGGGAGCATGTTTCTCAATTTGGGTAGATAGACACACTAGTTAGCTGGGGGTAGCATGGTGGTTGCTTGGGCTAGCCACGAAACCAGGGGCTGATAGGGTGATCAGATGTCCCAATTTTATTGGGACAGTCCTGATATCCAGAGCTATTTCTTACATAGTTGCCTGTTACCTCCCACACTCTGTCCTGATATTTCACACTTGCTACCTGGTCATCCTACCAGCACAAGGACACCAGAATGAGAACTGCCCTCTCGGTGGAGAAGCGCGTGGCAATGGCCATGTGGAAGCTGGCAACTCCAGACTGCTACCAGTCGGTCGCTAATCAGTTTGCAGTCGGGAAGTCCTCCGTTGGAGCTGTGTTATTGCAAGTGTGCAGGGCTCTTAACCACATTCTGCTACGAAGAACTGTGAGTCTTGGAAACGTGCATGAAATAGTGGATGACTTCACAGCGATGGGATTCCCCAACGGTGGCAGGCGGTAGATGGCACGCATATCCCAATTTTGGCCCCAGACCATCTTGCGACAAAGTACATCAATAGAAAGGGGCACTTCTCTATGGAACTGCAGGCACTTGTGGATCACTGTGGGCACTTCACTGACATCAACACAGGTTGGTCAAGGAAGGTGCATGACGCACGCATCTTCAGGAATACTGGCCTGTACAGAAAGCTGCAAGCAGGGACTTTCTTTCCAGAGTGAAAGATTCCATGGGGCCAATACCCATAGTGATCCTGGGAGACCCAGCCTCCCCCTTACTGCCATGGCTTATGAAGCTTTATACAGGCAACCTGGATAGCAGCAAGGAGTGCATCAATAACAGGTTGAGCAGGTGCCAAATGACCATTGAATGTGCTTTTGGCAGATTAAAAGCTTGCTGGTGATGCCTTTATAGTAGGTTAGACCTAAATGAGGAAGATCTTCCCATGGTTATAGCCACCTGCTGTGTGCTCCATAATATTTGAGAAGCTAAAGGTGAAAAGTTTCCCTCTGGGTGGAGCGCAGAGGTGGATTGCCTTGCAACTGATTACGAACAACGAGATTTCAGGGCTAGTAGAGGGGCACAATAAGGGGGCGGGATTCGAATCAGGGAGGCCTTGAGAAGCCATTTTAACAATGAGCAATAATAAGGTGTGTTTGCAAACAGTGCTGTGCCATGCTATGACTGCTATCCGCTTGCACTGTGTATCAATGTGAGCTGCAGTCACCGTGTACAAGAGACAAATAAAGATTGCTTATTCTTCACAGAGGATGCCTTTATTAAATAAAAATTATTCACAACACACACAAAAAGCTGAGCTGGTGGGGAGAAAGCAGCGAGGGGCAGCTATGACAGCTGGGTGAAAGTTCAGCTATCGTTCTGGAAGCTGTCTGAAGGGATGGAGTGAACGTGGTACCGAGACAGGCTGGGAGTTTGGTAGGAACGTGTTGGTGGAGTTTGCGGAGGGCATGGAAAGCAGTTCTGTATTGGCTGCAAGCCGGGGGGGAAGCATGCATGAATTCAGTCTGCAGTGTTATTAGTGACTTTAGCAGCTCCGTTTGCTCCTCCGTGGCTTTTATCATGCGCTTATGACCTGCTATCACTCGCTCCTGGTTTTCCCTCCTCTCCTGCCTATCAATGTTGTGATTTTCAGACACTGTCTCCATGCCCTTTTTTCTTTTTTTTTTTTTTTCCACCTCAGAGGACTGGAAGAGTTCTTGGAACATCTCCTCTTTGCTTCTCCATGGTTGTTTTCTTATCAGTCGCAGGCTCTCGGCAGGTGTGGAGGGGTTTCCCTTCAAGGGCACATCTGACGAAGCACAATAAACAATGAACAGAAGCATGACTGTGAGTGCAACAACAGCATTGATTCGTTACTGTAAAATAGACCCGTTTCTCACTGTCCTCTGGCAAGCGCACAACTCAACAGGACAAGATGAGTTGTGCCTGGGGGCACTCAAGATGGGGAAAATGTTCTGGGCGGTTGTTTGAGGGATTGAGTCAGGTAGATAGCGACAAAATTTCAAATTGTGCCACCGTGTTCCACAGGTGAGGGATATCTCACTCCTGAGAGCAAGCAGGGACGCTAGGGTGCATCTCCTCCGTGTGAGCAGCTTCAAACAGGGTCGCTACGCTGCTCGCCTGTGTGCCAATTTGGTCTGCACAAGTGATTGCCGTTTGGCATGGGAAAGTTTCCTACAACAGGGGAAGAAACAAAGCAGCTCTGCCCAGGAATCTCCGGCAGAGGATTGGCGAATACCCCAAGGAAAGTTCCCTAGAGATCTCTCTGGAGGATTCCCGTGAAATCTTGGTGTGCATTAACACATTTTTCTGCCACACTACTTAGCTGCCCAGGGGCATGGGAAGCACACGCGAACACAGCTACTTTTGTGCATTTCCATCCCTTCGACCAGCTGTATAATGCAACAGAGCAAAGGACAGCTGTACCTCACTGAACCAAGCAGCATCAGCTCAAAAAAATCTTTTGCCCAAGCTCCCCTCTCCTGCATCCTGCACGTCAGAGCTGGAGCCTGGCTCCCCATGTCAGCAAACAACCCAGTGCCTGCTCTGCATCGTCCCCCATCTCAACCTCCTCCTCCACGACTTCTTTGTCGGGTCGAGTCCAGTGTTCGCTTCCTCCAGGCCCGCGGAAGTATCCAGGGGTCTCTTGGCGGTGGAGGTGGGCTTGCCACTGAGGATAGCTTCCAGCTCCTTATAGAAGCAGCAGGTCTTTGGCTCTGCACCAGAGCAACGGTTTGACTCCCTAGCCTTTTGGTACCCCTGCCGCAGCTCCTTGATTTTCACACGGCCTGGCCGTGTGTCCCATTCATAGCCCTTCTCCACCCTTAAACGAAAACTTTTACCGTCCGTATCAAACTTCCTTCGGCTGGAACACAGCTGGGACTGCAAAGCCTTTTCTCCCCCAATGCTGATCAGCACCAGCAGCGCTGGTTTGTTCCAAGAGGGAGAGTGGTGCGTGGAGCCGCCATGGCCAGCGGGGAAGATGAGATGTGAGCTCTCCACACCAACCAAGCAGGAAGTGGAATTTCAAAAGTTCCCAGGACTTTAGCGGAGGGAGGAGCAGAGGGCTTCAGGGCAGCAGAGTTCAAACTGATGGCTAGAGCAGTCAGAACGGGCATCGTGGGACACTTCCTGGAGACCACTTACCGCAACATAACCACGCACAGTGTCTTCACTGGCACTCTTTTGCTAAAAATTTGGCACGAAAAGCTCGCCTCTCATTGAGGTGGTTTTATTTTGTTGCAAAATCAGGGGAGTTGGGTCAGCAGAGAGGGGATTGCAGTGTGTGCACCACCACTGTTTTGGCGCAAAAAGCTGCCTTTGGTCAGCAAAAGTCTGTCGTGTAAACCAGACCTTAGGTCTAAGAAGCGCCCGTATACTTAGCTACCATCAGCTGGGGACGTGGAGTTCCTACAGCGAGAGGAAAACCCCTTCTGTCGCTCCACAGTGGGGTTATGTTGGGATAGCTACGGCTGGGACAGAGGGGCTGGAGCTGTGTGCCCTGCTGGGGACCGGGTGCTGGAGATCTTGTGGGGAAGCAGCTGAAACCGGGCACAGGCCCTGCAGCCTGAGAGAGGCGCTGGGGCACCCGGCCAGCAGCCAGCTCCGCTCTGCGGGCTGCTGCAGGGACCCAGCCTGGGAAGAGAGGTTCAGACGTTAAATGACAGACCAAGCCCCTCCCAGTATAGTCTTGGGAACAAAAAACTGCATGATTTTGGGGGGAATGATGGATTTTTGTGTCTCTTGAGGTTGGCACCACTGGAATTGCTGCCGGCTTTGGGCAGCCGGCTACCAGGTGCCATACAGGCATCGTTGCAGCAAGGGCGAGGGGGCCCTCGCAAGACACACCCGGGAGGATCCTGGCCAGGGAAGCTGCGGGTCCCCATAGCCACTAACAGAGGAGTGACTTTCCTGCCAGCCCTAGGAATGGTCCCATGTGTCCGAGAGCTCCCTGGGCCCCCCCAGTGCTCTCCTCCAGGGCCAGCTGGCCCTGGTGTTGATGAGCCTCTGGAGAGCCGTGGTGCCCGC
This sequence comes from Mesoclemmys tuberculata, assembly GCA_007922155.1. Classification (NCBI taxonomy): domain Eukaryota; kingdom Metazoa; phylum Chordata; order Testudines; family Chelidae; genus Mesoclemmys; species Mesoclemmys tuberculata. Next base: position 3,310,964 of record ML675700.1, read on the forward strand.
CCTGTGACAGCAGCCGAGCTCATCACACTTGGATTCTATGCTCTGGGCATTGAGGCTGGGGCAGGAAATGTGTAGGCGGGGGCTGGCTCTGCAGTGGGACCGCTACGGCCCGACCTCCGGGGGGGTCAATGACGCGGCTGGTCGTTCACAAAGAACGAGGCTGCCCAGCAACGCCCACTCAGCACGACAAACTCACTAGGGTATCTGAGAAGGGGGCTTCCCCCGAAGTGTCGGGTGGTGGATTTGATGGCACAACGGCCTGATCCCACAGGGCAGCTTGCACGTTAGCCAGTGAAACCCAGCACCTCGGAGTTAATGCTGCAGTTAAGGCTCAGATCCGGGTGGGGCTGTGGGGTGGCAGGGCTGGAGGGGCCCTCGGAGATCACCGGATTTCTTTCCTAACAGGCAGCAGGGGCTAATGCGCTCCAACCCCACTGTTACTATTTGCAGCGTGGCAGTGCCTGACGGCCCCACCTGAGATCAGGGCTGCGTGGTGCCAGGTGCTGTACATACCTGCACAGATAGTCTCTGCCCTTGGGAGCTTACCATTAGAACTGGGAGAATTTTTTTTTTCAAATTCTGACATTTCATAATGTGGGGGTGTGGGAGGAACAGAAGCCACTATCCTCCCCCGTACTCCCACCAACTCTACTGAAAGCCAAAAGGTATAGGAAGTGTGATTTTCACCATCACTGATGGGGAAACTGAGGCACAGAGGGATTAAATGACAGGGCCAAGGTCTTGCAGGGAGTCAGTGGCAGAGCTGAGAATTAACCCCAGGTCTCCTGAGCCCCTGGATAGTATTTTAACCATAGGGCTAATCTCCCTCCATTGCTCCACGCTGCCTTTGGATGCAGAGATTGATTTCTCAGTTCTGAATAACTCTGACCTGTGTGTTTGTGTAGACCCTTGGGGTGAAAAGCGCTTTACAGACAACAGGCTTTGCTGGTCCTTTCCGAGACAGGCTAATAAGAACAATCAAAACACTAAGCACTCCTACAGCACTTCGCAGCAGTAGATCTCAAAAGGCTTTATCCCCATTGCACAGGTGGAGCAACTGAGGCCCAGAGCCGGGAAATGACTCACCGAAGGTCACAGCGGGTCCTTGGTAAAGCGAGGAAAAGGAGGCTGGGCCTCTGACTCCTGGCTCTGCGCTAAGGCGGCTGGCCCACGCGTCTGTTTTGTAGCATGCTCCGTTGACGGCAGGTGGGAGCTAACGGTGCTGTATGGAAAGGCAGGTTCTCTGCAGCTCTGCAGGGCAGGCCTGGGATATGTCTCGGCAGCACCTAGGCTCTGATTCTGGCCAGGGACCTTTGAGCGCTACCGAGCTATTGCTCTGAATAGCAACTAACGTGTCAGTCACCAACAGCCCCGCCAAAGGACTGCGGAGAGTGTCATTTTCCCTGTTAGCCAACAGAGGGAACTCCCGCCCCACAGAGCAGCCCAGCTCCTCTCCCCAGGAGACCCAGCCAGGCCTGGCTAGGCATTAGCGGCTCCTACGTTTCCAGCTGACAACATGGGATCAGTGCAGGGGTCTGTCAGTCCTGCCTTGGGCCCACAGGGCCCCGGCCTGGGGCTCGTCACGCAGGGCGCCAGGGCTACGAGGCCAGGCGGAAAGCGACGAGGCATCATTCATTTCGTTCTCCTGCCAAAGCTACCGCGACGCAACCGCCTGGCTGCACGTGCGAGCCTGTGTTTGCGGCTGGGTGGGGAGGTCAGCACATCCCGGAGGTGCCGTTGGGGAGGCCCGGAGACCGGAACGAGATGGAGGGAGAAAATAGGAGCCTGGGAGAGAGAGAGAAGGGTGGGGCGTGGAAGGGGAAGACGAGGAGATTCGCGGCGGGGGAAAGGCGAGAGAGGGAGGGAGGCAGGTCGGAGAAGGAGGGGCGGGCTGGTGGGGAAAGCACCGGGCTGGCACTCAGGAGAGCTGCGTTCAGGTCCCCGCCTGGCCACCGAACTTCACTCTCCGCCCGCGTCTGCCACACGGGGAGAAGAGCCCTTCCCGTCCGTGCAGCCTGGGGCAGGGACCGTCCCCCTCCCTCGGGGGCTGCGCAGAGTCTGGGACCCGGGGCCTGGCTCACCACGGCCTCAGCGAAACATCCACCATCGGGAAGGAGAGAAATGCAGCGAGCGAGAAAACGCCAGAGACCCCCGTGCCCCAGGGGGGCCTGTCCCGGGGGCTGCCCCTGCCTCGCTGGGAAGCGGGTGTGGGGAGCATCAGAGCAGCAGGCGAGCTGGTCCCAGGCAGGAGTCTAAATGGACCTAGAGGCAACCCTGGGGGGCTTTCCCCTGCCTGTGTGGGGGGAGGGTGGGCCAGGAAGAGCGAGAGGAGGGCATGGGCACCAAGATCAGGGCGTGTCCCCTTGGCCATCACCACGTTCTCTGTGTAGCCCCACATGGCGACAGCCACGCGGCCCTGAGCAGTCGTGGGCAGCGGTGCCAGGCAGCGAGCGCCAAGGGCATGTCACTAACGGCAGCCTGGGGCCTGGGCGCTGCTCTCTCCGCCGAGCTGCAGGGAGCCGAGCCGCCGTGCTGCCAGCCGTGCAGGTTCCAACCCCTTTTTTAACAATGAAGTGTTTAAGCTAATTTGATGCTCGTTAATGGGAGGACCCACCCCCCTAAGCACGGAGGGAGGGGGGAGCTGCGTGCTCTGCCCACACACTGCACCCCCTGATATTCCATTCCTGATCTGCACCCGAACCCGCAGCCCCCTGCTAGCCCAGCCCTGGGCTTCCGCCCCCACAGCTCTGCCGATGCCCCTCCACCCTGACTGCAGCCAGGTCTGTCGGGGCAGGAAGGTGTTCAGGGAATAATCTGACCCTGGCCAAGCTAGCCAGTGTAAACGGTCCTGGCGATGCTGAACGGGGCCAGTGGGTGTAAACACTCCCCCCCGGGCAGTCCCCCCGACACACCCAGACTCTAGACGCCCCCTCGCTCAGACGCAGCCGCACAGACAGCGCTGGCAGGGGAACGTTGTCAGGCAGCCCAGAGAGCTCGGCTGACAAGCGCTAGCTGGTTTAAAATCCAGGACTTGAAACGAGACTTGATGGACAGATTTGGCCTAGGCAGAATGAAAGGCTCCGTATGTCAGTGTCTGGAAAAACCAGAGAGAGATTCTCCCCGGTGAGGGACCTGGGAAGTCTCCAGAGCCTCACGTGGTGGAATTACTGTCCTTCCGCTGAGAAAATCACCCCACGTTCTGCAGCGGAACCAGCTCGGAGCAATGCCGAGGGCTGGGACAGCCCCATGGGAGGGGAGGTCAGCTCAGTGGCAGATGATGGGTTAAAGCAACCGTTCTTAGCCCTGTCCGTAGCAGGACCCTCTGTCTACCCCCAGCCAACCAGAAATGACCCTTGCTCATGACCCCTTTGGCCCCTGGCTTGCGACCCCCAGGTCAGAGCCAGGCAAAGCAAAGCCTGGCAGCTTCAGTGGGCCGGGCCATCAGGACTCACCCAGCAACACAAAGGCTGAGGCCATTGCTGCGGAGCTGGAAGAGACCTTGGATGGGCTGGCCTGAGCAGTTCAGAGCCGCTAGCTCCTTGGCTCCAGTCTAGTGGAGGACACAAGTGCCCCAGGTGGCTGCCTGGTGGGCCACGGGTGGGTAGATGTGACAAAGTGGAGATAGTCTTTGATTTCTTGGAATACTGTGCGTGTGCCTCAGTTTCCCCTATGGTTTACTATGTATTTTGGTGATGGGACCAGGGCGTGTGATCATTGCAGAGACCACTAGAGGGCAGGGGGGCCTTCCTCTACCTACACATACACTGACAATGGCCAGGACAGGACCCCTCTTCCCTCGGGCCAAGCGGCAGCGACAACAGGCAGAAACAAGGAGAGGTGCCCACCTTGCCAGGGAAAGAGACAAGACAGGGGAGGGGCCAGGGGGCATGTCTGAGGCTGGCAGCGGGGAGGGCCGGGCCCCAGTGGGGGATCCCCGGAAGCAGAGCCCAAGAATTGAACTTCCCCAGGTGCTCGTTGCTGTAACTTTCCGACTCACCTGCTGACGTCTGTGCTGCACCGTGTTCCCGGGAGCTAATAACCCCTCTGATCGCCGCGCTGGCTGTGAAGGCAGGTGCATGGCCTCTCTGGGGCACGTCAGGCTCCCCAGGCGTCGCAGCCAGGGGACTCGCTGCAGGGACCTCACGGCGGGGCAGGGGGGCTGACTGCTCCGGGGCCAGATTCAAGAAGCGGCTGCCTTGGTGCGAGGGGCCCTGGGGAAGACCTGCTCCCCTAGAGACCCACCTGGCTTCACGCCGAGAGGCTCCAAAGCCCTGATCCTGTGGGACTCCGGCTACAGTCCCGCTCTAGGAGACAGGTGCCCACCTCCCCATTGGAGAATGGGCGTGCTGCTCCCTGGGGCTTGTCCCTACGGAAGGGAATTAGGCCGTCCCCAGTGCTGCTTCCCCACCCTGTCTTGCCCATGTTAAACGCCTTCAAGCAGGGCCACAGCATGGCCATGGGCTAAAGGCACTGGACTGGGATCCAGGCTCTCTTCCCAGCTCTGCAGTGAGCTTGAGCAATCACTCCCCATCTCCGGGCCTCGGTTTCCCCTCCCGCCCTTTGTCTGTCTCGTCTAATTGGATGGTGGCGCAGGGGCTGTCTCTCACCCTGCGTCTGCAGCGCCTGGCACGGCTGGGCTGAGCCAACGGCTGCTGCTGCAGCAATCATCACGCACGTGGATGGAGCTGAACAAATCAACCGCAGCCCAGGCTTGGCCTGACTCCTTGGCATTGATTTGGGTCTTTGCCCACTGGCAGAAGCCTTTGGAGTCATTCCTCGTGGAAGCTGAGTCACTCGCTTCTTCTCCCCCCGCGGCTCAGGTTTCTCTACGCGGCAGAGTTAATCCGAGTTAGGGTCATCACCTGGGCTACACCTCAAGTCCTGTCCACACACAAAGCCCCGCTTACCGGCGCTGACGGGCCCAGCAGCAGGTAGAAGTGGCACCTGGAGGGGACGTGACTTGTCAGCTGCTGACACGCCTGCTCCGTGGTCCGATGGCTCCGTGGGCATTTCCAGCGGAGCGAAGCTACCTCATGGGCAGCCCTAGCCTGGGCTCGGCAAGTCCTTCCCGCAGCTGCTGCTGGTACCAGAAAAGGCCGGTTCCATTTCCTAGTGGGCCCGTCTGAAAACTTAACCCCAGCTCCAGCCCCCCCCCCCCAGAAACCTGGGAAATTAGAGCTACCCCTGGGCACTCTGGGCGGGTCAATACGTCCCCGCTGGCAAGTGCTGAGTCCTGGGGTTGAAAAGAGACCTCGCGAGGTGGGGGCCACCCGCAGAATGAGCGTGGGAAAGGTGGCAATGAAGACATTCACTCTAGTAAGTAGGACTCTCCCCCACCCCTGGGCGTCCCAGCCTCGGTTCTCCCCCCGCTGGGAGTAGCTGATGGGCTCTGACCTCTTCCCCCGCCCCCATGCACACTTTGTTGTCCTCGTTCATGGAGCCCAGGGATTCGGGCAGGTCCGTCTCCAGCCTTTACGCCTCTCCCCAGCTGCATCTGTCTGCCGGTTGGTTTGCGACCCCTGTGGCCCATTGCCCACCTTCCGTGCCCGACCAGAAAGCAACAGCTGTATTCCAAGGGCACGCCCAAAGGGAGCCAGCCAGGACGCCACTGCACATGGGCTCCAGTCCTTTGTCCACTCCCTGGAGCCAGGGCCGTGCCCTCCATCTCTCTGCTCGCCCGCAGGGCTCCAAATGCTTTGCAAAGGGAGCTCAGCGATGTGAGTCCCTTTCACAGCCAAGGAAACTGAGGCACGGACCACAGATGTGACTCCCCAAAGCGTGCCCAGCAGGTCTGTCAAAACTCAAAACTGATCCCAGTGCTCTTGGTCCCTAGGCCAGGATGTTACCTCGTTTTCAGTCCCCCCGCCCCCCAGCCAAGCACGTTCCTGGAGCTAACAGGCCCTGACCCTGCGGCCGCTGTGCCAGGAAAGCCCCACGTGCTTTGCAGCCCTGGCCGGCCAGCTTCTGCCAACCCAGCTGCTTTTCGAATCTCCTTTCTCAGCAGCATCTGCCAGCGGGGAGTGATTCCTAGCGAGGCCAACTGCTCAGCCTCTCCTCCGCTGCAGCTCCCTCCCAGCAGGGGTGGCAGAGCTGGGGCAAACCAGCCAGACTGGCAGAGTCCCCCATCTGGCCCCTCTCTGCAGCAGGGGGCGGGAAAGTCAGTCTCTCACCTTGCAGAGGAAGCGAGGCGTTTAGCCCGGGGGGACACGAGGGCGTGCTGCCTTTACTCAGCCAGCTAGTCAATGGCCACAGCAGTAATAAATGCCCAGTGGTTTGCAGGGTGCTGGAAGGCAGATTGTGGGTGGCTAACACGGGAAGGAAGATCTCCACAAGCTCTTAGCAGTAGTTGGGCTTTTATCCACCTTGTAGACTTCAGCCAGCCATGAGGGAGGACCACAGCCAGTGCTCCCTGTGGGTGGGCCAGGCATCAAAGATTGCAGCATTGCATGAGCGTGCATCAAAGACACCCAAGAGATGGCATTATATACGTCCCCTCAGCTAGGACAGGCTCCTCTCTGCACAGCTGGGGAACATGGGGAGTCACTCCCAGGACACTGATGTGAGAGGAAGCCAAGGCACCCACCCACAAGCACCAGCTCAAAGGCATCAGGATTACAAGCCAGGGGCCTTGGGTTTAGGCACATTCATTGCTAACTCCTGTGTGGAAGGAGATCATTGCTGATCACACCCAGCTCTTCTCAGCAGGAGATCTCAAAGCATGTTACAAGGTGTGTGTGTGTGTGCGCGCGCGCATGTGTATTATTATCCCCATTTTACAGATGGGGAAACTGAGGCACAGGTGTAAAGGGGGGGCGTAACTTGCCCAAGGTCACCCAGCAGGCCAGTGGCGGGTCCAGGAATAGCATCCGGGTCTGCGGAGTGCCCCATCCAGGAGGAATGGGTCCTGTACAGCTTGGCTGAGGGGGCGCTGAGACTGGAGAGCAGCAGCCTCACGCTAGCACCCTGTGCAAAGGGAGCCGGTTCACATTGCCTAATGAAGCCCAGTGACTACATCTCCTGGGCGTTCACCGCAGGGGCCAATTGCCAGGCGATGGCTCATAGCGGCCCAAGGCTGGTCTCTGCTGGGCGGATTCTCAGCCCGGCTCAGGAGCATATGACCCTGTCTCCTTCCAGTGGCTGGGAGTCCACAAGGATCGAAGTCCTGCCCCTGGGAATGGCGACTCCCCATTGGCTCAGGTCAGGGCCTAGGGGCCGCATGTGGACAGATGCTGCTGGCAGCTGGTGGCAGCATGGGCTAGTGGGGGGCGCGGCAGCCTGCTGCATAGGAAAGATGGATTCTAGTCCCCCCCCTCCTTTATCTGTGCTCGGTCTGGGACCTATGCAGAGCACGCACCGCCTCTCTGTGTCTGTGCGGGGCCCTGGCTTCTGTCGTGCCCCTGGGCTACCGTAAGCCAGATAATAACATCCTGGAGGCTGACCGGCAGCCGTGCTCACAGCCCTGACGCCTGCACTTTGGAGACCAATGCTGGGAACGATCAGATGGCAGAGTACGTTTGGGAACAGCCCGATTTATAATGTTCCATTGAGAAAACCTAATTACTTCCTCCTCTGTCACGCCTGGTGCTTGCCAACGAGCCTCGATGCCTCGCCTCCGAAGTCTCATCCGTCAGTGACTCAGGGCCAGTGTCCCGAGCAGACACGTCCAGGCTGCTGACACACGGCATCCCTCAATGGCACTGAGCCAGACGCACGAGCTCTGACCTGCTCCCTCACCCCCAGGACGGGGGAATTCAGAGGCTGGCAAACATGGTTAGGCGGTTTCCATGTCAGAGAGGTGTTTTCGGGGTAGTTTCACCAGGGCGCAGGTTGGGGGTGCTGGCTGCCATCCAGATGGCACCGAAACCAAGGGATCTTCCATTTTCCCCTGATGACACAAGGCAATTACATTACATGCTTCCCCAGGGGGCTGGAGATTCGATTTGGTGTTTGTTAGCGAAAGCCAGATGAGAGAGAGGCGCTGGTTTTAATGCTTTGCCCTTCACATTATGAGCTGCACCCCCCCAGCCCCTCCAGACAAGGCAAGGGGCCCTGCTTTCCTGGCTTGGCTGTTACCATTTGCAGAAAAACTTTCCGGAGGGGGAGAGCTCTGTCTTCGCCAGAGCCCATTTCTAACGCCTGTGCCACAGGACCCATCCGCGGTGACTTGGGCATTCGGTGGTTTCCTGCGAGATCCAGTAGGAGCTTCATTTTGGACCCGGGCGGGCATCTCCCCCATTGCTGCGCTGCCGTCACGTGGCAGACAGCTTCCCCCCAAGCCCTTTTCCAGCTCTTGGGACCAGCCCAGGCTGTGCCTCCTAGAACATCCCAGTGCCCTACCCCCAACCTCCCACTTCGGTGACCATGCGATACCTGTGCTGGATTAGGGGCGTGATTGGGGCGTCAGGGCCAGGAGGGTACTCTCTGTGTCCCAGTCCCACCTGTCCATATTCCTGGGGATGGCGTTTGGTGGAGGAAGAGCATCTTCCTAAATACGGGGCTCCCCACCTACGTAGGTGGCGGGAATTCCAAGTGGGGAGCGAGGCTCAGATCCTGCCCCAGTCCACCACTGCAGTGTCGTCTAAAACCCCCCTTATCCGTGGGGAAGAACAGTCCTGGCATTTCGGAGTGCCCCCCTTGTGTCTGGGGCTGGGGCACCTCCAGAGGCGTCTCTGTGACCGATGTGCCTGGCTCAGGGACCAGAGATTTCTCGCTGCACCTCCGCAGATGCCATGAAACCAAATAACGTTCTCAGTCGTTCCCCTTTGCACGTCCCTAAAATGTGCCACCCTAGGACGGAGCCTGGGAAGAGGACTGTCCTAACAGCATTTGCCATGGGTTCAGCTTGCCCAGCCCTCTCCGTGGGATAAGGAGAGATGATCCCCGTTTTACAGGTGGGGAAACTGAGGCACAGGAGTGAACTCCACTGCTAAACAGTGAGTCAGAGCTGGGCCTAGAACGGACGCCCAGTTCCCACGCCTTTGTGCTAGCCACTAGACCTGGGAGGAAGGCACCAAATTATGGGACCACCTGATCAGTCCAGGAGCCTCCAAAATTTGCCAGTGTTCTGAAGCAACGGTTGTTTGCCCGAGGGGCTTCTGCCCTGGGTGGGTAGGAAGGGAGCTCGGAGGGTGGCCTTAACGGGGTGGGTAATTAACCACCAGACCAAGTTACCAAGGGCTCTGGTGGACCTCCATCACTGACAATTAGCAAATAGAGACTGGGTGTTATTCTAAAAGACCCGCTCCAGCTCAGCCTGGAATTCACCCAGGGCCTGGGCTATGCCGGCTGCATGATCGCAAGGCTCCCTCCGGGCCTTAGAATCCATGAGATATCTGGGAACGGAGCCGAGCCTTCCTGCTGAGATAGGAAGCTGGGCCCAGGACTTGGTGCTTCAAAGCCTGCTGTGCCCCAATCCGGGCATGACTGACAGGGTTACAGGTAGTGGAGATCCTGATTAGCCCCTTCCGACACCTGGAGGGGATTAGACTCAGCTGGGGAGAGCCAGGCTGGATGGCTCCTATAAAGGGGGAACTGCAAGGCTGCTGGGGGGGATGGAGAGAGGGAACTTGCAGCACTGAGTGCTGAAGGGAGCGGGCAGGGGCAATGGGGTTTCAGGGAGCTGCACAAGGGATCTGACGTCCTGAGGGAGAGGCATGGAGCGTGTGCTCCTGGGAAAGGTGCTCATGGTGAGGGCGAGGTAGGAGCAATCGGGGGGAGCAGAAGGGGTTTGTAAGGGGTAGGTTGTAGCTGCTTAAACATGGGGGCCCTGAGCTGGAAGCCAAAGCAGAGGGTGGGCCTGGGGGCTCAGGCTGGTGCTGATGACCCGCTGCTGCTCGTGGGACGTTTGGCCTGTGGCGGGGTGGAGGTTCGGGACGACCCGGCCAGAGGGCTGGAGCTGTGGGAAAAGCCTGACTGTCCCAGCACCAAGCAGCCGCCGGGTGGGGGAGTCTCCGGTGTAGTCACTGCCCAGCTGTGAGGGGCTGTGCCGGCTGGGGTGCTTGCTCTGTTTGAGGATCCCAGGCCCCAGTGCGGGGCCGGGGGTGCTGGTCCCCTGGGCGGCGCCGCCTCTTGTAACCAAGTGGGAATTTGCTGTAACACTTTTAGGACGTCTCTATGTGCCTCAGTTTCCCCTGTATTTTTACCTGGCTGCCTGGTTGTGGGGAGGAGACTGTTCTGAGGGCAGGCGAGGAGACCTGGGTATGAATGTCTCCTGGCAGTCTGTGTCAAGGCCACCCCTGTACCCGTGCAGGATCTGAGAGTACAAAGAGGGGCCCAGACCCTGTGACGCTGACCCCCAGCAACCAGTGCCCCGGAGGGAGGCGGGTTCCCCGCCCCTCAGCAGGGAAGCTGAGCAAAGATGCCGGCAGGAGACCGAAGGGGTGAGGAGGGGGATGAGAGGTGGCTGCTGGAAGGGGCTGTCACGGGGGAACTGAACAATGTGGTGGGGCACTGCGCGGCCGGGCTCTGGGCTGACTGGAAGGAGCCGTGCTTTAACCTTCCTTTGCCGTGCTAACCTAGGCCTTCCGGTGCTGGATGCCAGCTGACTAATGAAGCGACTGCTTTGCCAGCGCTGCGTGAGTCTCGCTGCAAGAGCCTGGCGAGGCGCATTTATCCTGCCGGCTGCACGCGTCTCTGCCAGGAGCGTCTCAGTGGGACTTGCTGAGCATCACTCGCAGGGTAAAGCAGGAGTCAACGTAAGCCTGGCCACGCTGGGTCAGAGCTACCATCCATCCCGCCCAGGATCTTGCCTCTGACAGTGGCCGGTGCCAGATGCTGCTGAGGGAATGAACAGAACTGGGCAGTTCATTGACTGATCCATCCCCTGTCGTCCAGTCCTGGCCTCCGGCTCTCTTAGAGGCGTGCTGGAGCCCCAGAGCATCCATCTACGGAGGTGGAGAGGCCGCGTGGCCCGCCCTGTGCAGGATGAGTGGGACCCCCTTGGGTCTAGCACACTGCAAGGGCGGCTAGAGACCATCCCAAAGCTGGGGGTGCAGCACTGATCTGGTGGAGCCATGACATCTCTTAGTGGAGGCTCAAAGCCAAGGCTGCCTTTGCTCAAAGCTCACAAGAGCTCTGGGGTCCTGGGCAAATTCCGTTTCCACCCACCCAACTCCAGGTACTTCCAGCTGAATAGGATGTTCAGCTTCCTTATCCCTGGGGGAGCATCTGCTGAGCTGCTGCACGGGGTGAGCAGTTGCTGTAGCACTGGAGTCCTTGTTTATGTGCATTCCGGTAGCCCCAGCCGAGACTGTGCCAGTGCTGGACAGCCGAGACAGCTCCTGCCCCGAAAGAAGAGAGCAGACTGACTCCGGGCTAGGAAAAGAAGGATTTTGTTCTCCCCATTACACAGCGGGGAAATTGCGGCACAGAGAGGGACTTGACCAAGGTGCTGCAGGGAGTCAGTGGCAGAGGAAGGAATTGGCCGGAAGCTTCCTAAACATTAGCTTATCACCTTAACCACAAGTGTAGCCTACCTTTCTGTACAGGGTGGGCGGCTTTACCACGCCGCAGATCCCATCCCACTTCGTTGTCTCTTTGCCAAGGAATGATCTGACGCAGGTCAAGCAAATGGCAATGAGTCACTGTTTCAAGATGTTCCCCCTTCTCAGTGGAGGCTCGCTCTGCTCTAAAGGAACAATTGAGAGGGCTGGGAAGGGGGGAAACTGCTATTATCTCCCTCAAGGGCCATCCACATTCATTAGCCACAAGACATTATAGAATTACAGATGAAATTCTGGTGAGGCATGCATGCCTGTCTGGATGGCTTGGTTCATAAACTCGCAGGAAACCTTTAATGAAATTATAACAAGAAAACTCAGGCAGGGCTGGGCATTTAAAAGAGATGTTGATTTGCCAAGCCTTTCCTACATGCTCCCATGTGCTGAAGGTGTAAGTCTGCTTTCTTAAAGGGCTAGAGGCAAGGAAGGTAGCCTTAGCATTTAGAACTTGGCTTGGAAATAATCTTTCTATTAACATGAGTTTATCATGATTTTCTTCAGATTTCAATGTTCTTTTCTAAAATAAATAGCTTTCATGATTCCAGAAGCCCATGGAGGCTTCAGGTGAGAGTGGGAGGTCTCATTGTGCAGGGTGCTGTACATACCCAAGGGTGAGAGAAAGTCCCTGCCCCAAAGACCCTGCAGTCTAAATAGCAGAACTGGTCAAAAATGAGGGGCGTGGGGTTGTGTTCCTGCAAAAATTTTTGATTACATAATATTTTGGTCTAATTTTCTGCCAAAAATTTCCATTTTTCAGCAGAGGCAAAATGGATGAGGTAACTTCTGTTGGGGAAAGAGACAAGTTTTCAAGCTATGCAGCGCTCTTCTCGAAGACCTGAGGAAAAACCTCTGTGTAGCTCCGAACTCCACTCTTTCACCAACAACAGTTGGTCCCATAAAAGCTACTCCCTCACCCACCTTGTCTCTCTGAAGTCCTGGGGCTGACATGGCTGCAAACAGTTTTTAGCAGCTTTTTAATGCCCCCAAATTTAGGCTGAAAACCAAACAATTTCCTTTTCAGCTGAAATACTTTGTTTTTACATGGGGCAGGGGGAATCAGTGAGCTGAAACACAGTTTCAGTGGAAAATCTGTTTACCAGCCCTATGAACTAGGCAAAACCAAGGACACTTTATAGATGGGAACTGAGGTTAAGAGAGAGCGAGTGACCTGTCCCTGGTCACAGATAGGATCTGAACACAAGAGCCTTGTCCCCCACCTCTGTCCTGGTTCTCCAAGTGCAAGTAACTGGCAATCCAGACCAATTTCTTTGGTTTAGCTACTTCCAAGATGTCTGGCTGATGTATGAGTTCAGCCTCAGGGTCTAGTCTTAATTGCTTTGCACGTGGTCTCATCATTCATAGCTGTGCAAAGTGGATGTGAAAGCTGCCATTCTGACCTGGTAGTATTTGACTACCAAATAAATGACTGCCCAGAAGGAAAAGTGGGCAAAATGACTGGCCAGAGTACAGGCGGTGGAGCATCCGGCCTTATTATCTAAACTAAAAACCCCAGCAAAGTTACTGCCGCCATCGTTCTATGAACAAAGGTGACGCTTGCCGACCCATCTTGCTGATTTCCAATAAATCTTTCCTCCTCCAAATGCTGAGGGTGAGAGCATGTCAGAAGGATACTGCAATGTTCTTGGCTTCCTCATTGCTGGCACAAAGACTGATATGAAATTGGGCAGATCAATACAACCCGTAATGAGTTATGGATTGTCTGGATTAACACTTTCAGACTGGTGCGGTGGTTTCAGGTTTAAAAAAAAAAAAAAAACCCCAAACAACCCACCCTCCAATTTTAATTTGCAAGTGGCTCAGACGTGAGCCAGGCAGGATGTGACAGCTGTGAAGGGTGGGGTGCACGAAGACTAGGCTGTGCTGGGCTGAACCAAGACGTCATGGATTCTCCATCACTTGGAGAATTTGAATCAAGAAAGTCTTTAAAAGCGATATTCTAGCTCAACCACAAGATATGGGCTGGGTGTAGGAGCTGCTCCATTGAATTCTCTGGCCTATGCTGTGCAGGAGGTCAGACGAGATGGTCAGAATGGTCCTTCTGACTTTAGTGTGTGTGAACATGACCCTTGTATAGTAGCTACATTTTAGAGGCTAATTCTGCCTTGCACAGCCATTTACACATTTATGGTGCTGCAAAGTGCAAAGCTGTGAAGACTTAGGCCCCACATGTGTCACTTCCTTCTCATTCCTCATCAATTCATTTCCAGCAGCTTCCTGTGAGCCAGCAGGAAGGTGGAAATTATGCAGGTTTTTTTTTTTAAATCTAGCTTAAGATTCCCACATCTCAGCCGATTTCTGAAGCACTGCCGCCGGGGTGAGCCAGATGAAACCCCAGTGTCTCTCTCTACATCAGGCCGTAAGAATGCATGGGGGGAATGAAAACTGTCTGAGTCCCTAGGGTGCATCTAGACCAGGTTATTAACAATCAAAGCTGTTGCCAGCCATTGGGTGTCATGTGGAACGAAGGGTCCAGTCTCAGCTATTTGCCTAGTGGTCGGGGCTCATGTTTTTAGAAGGCACCAGTGATTGTGGCTGCCTCAGTTTCTAGGGCTGTGACACGAAATGCTCTAAAGGCACTGGATTTCCATCAGGCGGGGGTTTGGCAGGTGTGAAAATCAGCTCCTTTTTAAGCTCCTCATGTTGATCCCCCAAAATCCTGAATCATTTCTGCAAGTGTTAGGTCCCAAGGACACCGCAGGGGTCCCAAAGAGACCCCAAGTCTTGTGGTTATGGCCCCAGTGGGCCTCTGATCATGTAATCTCTCTTCTCTGCTTAGCAAATGAGGGGAACCTTACTGACCCCCCAGCTTGTGAGGATAAATGAATTCATATGGGTGAGATTCAGACAGTGCAGCATTGGGAGCTATTTAATCATAGAGCTATGTGATCAGGGGTAAGAAATTCAGGTCATCAGCCGAGTAACCCAGCCAGACCCCCGATGGAGACCTTCAGGGAGCTGGGCGCCAGCTACTCAAGAGGCCACTGCGGTGCCCTGGTGGGTCAGTACAGCCTTTGAGGGCAAACCCTGATACCCAGCCATGCAATGGGCTAGTGGGGCTAGAATGCCAAGGCAGCGGTGGGGGAGAGGGGTCCGAAAGGGAATGAGGAATAAGGGGTTCCGGAGAGCTGGCTCTTCGCTAAAAACGGCACCTTCTTGCTCAGGGGAGTTGCCGCCAGGCTGTGAAACTGGCCCCTGTGCAGAGGGCCGGGATAAAGGCCGGGCACGCACTAAACCCATTCCATTGAGCTAGAATGGACTTGGTCCCTGGCCCTGCAGCAATGGGCAGCGCTTACAGTGGCCTGAAGAACGGGGGATAAACTGGGAGCGGCAGCTTTGATAAGAGAGCATGGGAGACATGCAGCCCCGTGGCCCTGTTTCCTCCTTCTCTCTTTTTTGCTGGGTCTGTGGCCCCTGGTGATCCCCCAGCCTCCCTTGTAAACCCTGGCAATGGAATTGGGCCTGGAGAGCCTGTATGGTTGATGGAAATGCACCAGGAGGAAAGAAGCAGCTGTGGCTGGGGTGCAGCACAACCTGGCAGCCCCAGACAGAGACCAGGACACATTGTGCCAAGCACTGGACAAAGAGCCGGTCCCTGCCCCACATGGGTTACTGGCTCTGCGTGCTCCGTTCTCCCAGCCACGGTGGAGGGGTGTGATGAGGACACGATAGCATCTCCGGGGGCAGGGTGTGGGGAGGGAGGGAGGATGTTCTTGTGACTAACCCGTGGACTAGGGTTCTGGAGACCTGAGATCAACCCCAAGAGCGGCTACAAATGTGTGTGACTGCGGCTTCCTCCCACTGCCTCAGTTTCCCTTCATTCAAATGGGGAATGATGCTAATACTGGCCCATCCGGAAGGGGCAGTGGGAAGCTAATGTTTGCGCGGCACTCACAGGGCACCTCAGAGCCTGGGAGCCCCAGCCTCTTAGCTGGTGGAAAGCCGCAGCACTTCGCTGAAGAAAGCAGATCCAGGCTGATTTACATGAGCTGCCACTCGGGCCCTCTCATCTTGGGGGCTGGGGGGGTTCTTTCTACTCCGGAGCTGAGCCAGTCTGATGTGGGATGAGCACTTCAGCCAGACACGCCTCCCTCTGATGCTCTTGGGACAGGGTCTTCCTCAGAGCCAGCCCCCCCTCAACTCCCCTCGATCCAGATACCAGCCCTCCCCCCACACAGACACCCGCAGAAATTGCACTGGGCTGTGAATCCCAGGGGGAAATGGGAAATCAGAGACCTGACCCCAAAATCATTTCACCTGACCCCAAAGCATCGCCCCAATGGTGTGCAGCGAGGAAGACGGCCCGTGGCCGGCAAGAGCTTTTGGCGCTTGCGAGCCCAGGGGATTCCATGCCTGCGCATTATTCACACAGACCCTTTCTCTGAAAGCTGGCGACAAGCTCGGGTGCCTTTAAGACCCCACCCCGGCTAATCAGGTGTCCCCAGTACCCCCGCCTCCTGCCTGGCATCAGCTTGACGTCAGGAGCTGTCCATAGGCCTCGGTGCTGAAACAAGATGGCTGGCTGCTAGAGACTGGGGAAAGGAACAGCCCACACAGAGGCAGATGGAGCAGCATGCAATTTTCTAGCAAGCACACACCCTTTCCCAAGCAGGCACCCAGCTAACAGCCCACCGTGAAGCTGCGTGGAGCCACTGTGGTAGCAGACAAGAGCACGTAACATGTCTTTGCTCTGCGTTGGAGGTAAGGAAAAGAGCTGAGCATGGGTATATATTTCTATATCTGGGCACAGATAGTTGCTGGATACGTGTCTAACATGCTGCTAGATTTCTGAACAGCTGGGTCGGCGATTGTGTGTGTTGCAACCCAGTGGCTTCACATATATATGAGCACACCTGATGTCTGCAGAAATAGAGCATTAGGAACAGACGCTAGCAGAGAGAATTTGTCGGGGGGGGGGTGTGAGCAGTGGTGCTATTTAATACGTGAGCCACTCTGGCTGTTTAAAGACCATTTCCTTCTTTGCCCCCTTCAGCCCACCTCTAATTTGAGGATGTGCATGTGCCTGGCTTTCTGATGCCTTTGTGATAACGGGGGGAGGCTGTGGAAATCATTGAAAGGGCCACAACTGTTTTTTGCATTGAATGGCTCCTGTTTGCACTCGTGTAGTGACAGATCAGTGGGATTTGTTTGGAAGCGATTATTGCGAGTGGATTGGGTTGGTATTTATTAGCCGTTAGCATCTAACTAGGGATTTAAAGAGGGTGGTTGACTGGTGACTTTAGAGTTTCTTTCTCTGCAATGATGGTTAATCCTGGGCCAAGCATTTTCACTGCTAATTTATACCAGAATTGATTTTCACTTTCTTTGGCAAGCTATTTTCAGAGCAAGGCGTGATTTGCACCTTTTCTTTAATGCACTGATTTTTCCCCCCCACCCCTCCTTTTGAACCTGTATTAATTCCAAACCTGTCTTTCTAATACCATATTATTCATTTTGAATTCAGCAAGGTGAGAGGTGACATTTGTAAAGATCGGCTGTCAAATGCCAAGTCTAAACTAAGCAATCTGTTAAATGTGGCGGTGTTCTTGTTCTGATCCATTTCAAAAGAATTAGCGATGTCGTCATAAGGGCACTGGGAATAAGCTAGGGCTGAACTTTTACAGATCTGGAGCATGGAATTGAGGTGCCTTTTTAATGATTTTTAAAAAGGTTCCCAGTGGTCACAGGCTGGGGAGGGAGGTGGCTGGCTGTCGGTACTCCTATCTTGCATATGCTAATCCTGGTTTGAGAGCACTGGGTGGAACAGCGTCCAGGATTTACACAGGTTTTTATTTTGCAATGCTAGATTGTTTTGGGGGAGCGGTGGTCCCCCAAGGTGCTTGCTTCCTGGGTGAATATCTCGCTGCGTGGAGCTCTTCTGAAATCTTGAGCACTCAGCAGTGTGTGAGCCTTCTCCACATCTTCATTCACAAAACCCAACCCAGTCTAGAAAATCCGTCTGGCATTTTTAGATGGTCTCTGCGTATTTGGCAGGTGCAATGAAATAAATTGCACCGGGAGGGGGGGAGGGATGATACACATGACGTCCTCTGACCAGTGCTGGTCCCAGCAGACCTTTCAGGAGGCGATCGGCTTTTAATTAAAAGCTGGGTGGATGTCTGCCTTTGGGTGAACCCTGCAGAAGTGCTAAGGAGCAAAAACCCTCCCTTTGTCCACCTTGCCAGCTGGAAAGAGGCCCCCCTGATTCAGTTACACCACTCTATTTATCTGTTCCATTGATTAGTCCCCAGAGCCTTGGGCATACAACATATGCATGCAAATTAATAAAGAGCCTGATCTAAATTCATGGGGAAATAGCCTCCTGCCGCCCTGCGGCGCACTCTGGATTTCTGCGCGGGCGGGGTGTGCTGGGAGGGGGGGTTATTGTTATTATTAAAGGCATCTCCTATAAATCGTGGCCACACACGGAGTAGCTTGTTGAGTGTGCTCCGGCACCATGCTATTGTTGATAAGAGTTTATGAATGAATTCGTTCCGGCGGGATGGCTTCCTGTGGTTGGCTAGTGGTGCAGCATTCGATTTCTGGCTGACTGCGAGTGTGCCATACAGGGAAAGCAGACGTTGCACCTTGGGCCCCGAGCTGGCTGGCAGCTCCTCCCTGGAGCCAGGAGCATGGGTGACTGTCTGGCGCGTTTCATATGCTCCCCTGACACCTGCCTCTTCTCCATAACGTGCACCAGGCTGCAGCCCCTCTTCCCGCTCTGCCAGAACCTCTAGCTTGGGTGATCGCACTCCCCGCCCTTCCGGCCCCATAAAGACCCGAGACTTCCTCCTCCTGGCACCATCCAAGATGGCCGTCCATCACGCCAGGAAGAGGGAGCTGGGGGTTGCTCTACATCTGGGGGGCCGACTGTCCAATCTGAGCTGGATTCCTCTGGCCAGTGTCCGCTGGCTCCTTACCCACCTTGGAGCAGTGGTAGGCGCTGTTCCAAGCTGGCTGCTCTACATCCCCTTCTGGCTGCCTGAGTTTTAACCTTTGACCCTCACTCCCATCCCTGGTTTATTCATTTGCTGTCCAAAGAATTTATTTGTGACTTGGGCTCAGTGATTTCTCCCCCTCCCTCGGCTGGGAGGGGGATGTGCCCATCCCCTTCTCTGCAATAAATATCCAGCATGAATGGTTGCCTATTGCACCTTGATTTTGTTTTTGCCCTGGCATCTCCCTGCCATTCTTTCTCTTCCATGCGGTTTGCAAGTTCCCCTTGGATCTGTGTTTCAAGAAGCACAAGTTTGGAAGCTTCAGAAATCAAGCCCAACCTTTGCTAAAATGCTCTTCTCTGCCACTGGCCTTTTTCATGTCACTTCAAAATGATCAGGAAAAAATAGGGCAAGGTACCTGAAGGCACATATTTACTTGTTATGCATTGGGATGGAGGATTTAAACAGCAGCGGAAGAGCCACACCCCGTCTGCTTTTCTAATGAAGATTGACAACTCCAAACATCTTTCTTTAATAAGCACAGCTTCCAGGGTGCAGTCAAATTGGCTTAAAATATCATTTATTTCAGAGCCCTCCAAGGGCCTTGTAGCTCCAGGGTGGAACAATCGAGTTTGTTTGAATGCACTAGCTTAATTAACAATGAACTCAGCAGGGTTCACCTCACAGTTTTATCTGAGCTGGCTTCCGGGTAGAAAAGTATCGAGGCCAGATTCTCAGCTGGGTTAAATCGATCGAGTTTCAATGGTGCTGCCTCCCGGACACCAGCGGAACCTTTGGCCCCAGGTCTTTAAGCAGGTTCCAATACACTTGCTGCAACTTTGGGAGGTAATGTCACTCCGATCCTCCGGTTTTTGTGTCTATTTTTGCTGCCGTGTCTCATAGATTCAGTTCACTCTCACCTGTGCCTCACCGCTCCGAGTTGTATCTTCTCCTCGAATGCTGCATCGGAGTCCTAAAAGATTCCCTTATTGCACAAGCGTTGTCTAGTTTCTGGGCAGGGGAGCCAGAACCATTGAATGGGGATGATATTCTGCTCACCATTGTGGGTATGGGATGAAATACAGCATGATATATCGCAGAGCAGTTTTAAAGACCGGCTCTAATAGCCATGGCTGCAAACTGCTTCACGGGTGTTGAGTGAGCCCCTGTGAGTGCAAGAGACACACAAAATCCTGGCCAGTGCTAATTAGTGGTCTAGTCTGAAGAACATAAGAACAGCCAGACCCGATCAGCCCAATAGGTCAGCTAGCCCAGGATCCTATCCTCCACTGGTGGCCAGAGCCCGATGCTTCAGAGGGAATGAACAACACAGGGCAATTATCGAGTGATCAGCGAGACCCAGCTTCTAGCAGTCAGACGTTCAAGGCATGTCCAGGGCAAGGCCACAGCATGGGGTGTCATCCCTGACCATCTTGGCTAAAAGCCAGTGATGGATCCATCCTCCATGAACTTCTCTAAGTCTTTTTTTGAACCCATTTATTGTTTTGGTCTTCACAACATCCCCTGGCAATGAGTTCCACAGGTTGACTGTGCATTGTGTGAAGAAATACTTCCTTATGTGGGTTTTAAACCTACTGCCTATTAATTTCATTGGGTGACCCCTGCTTCTTGTGTTATGTGAAGGGGGTAAATAACACTTCCCTAGTCACTTTCTCCGTACCATTCATGGTTTTATACACCCCCTATCATATTCCCTCTCAGTCCTCTTTTCTAAGATGCACAGTTTCAGTCTTTTTAATCTGTCCTCATATGGAAGCTGTTTCCTTTTCTCCCCCTGGGTAAAATCCACCCCTGTGAGGAAGGCACTGTGTGGGCCCTCTGCACATGGAGGAATTCCACCCCCGAGCCACCCTTTTCTCGGTGAGTCTATCAGAAAATGGATTCTCACATGTTCAGCTGTATATTGCAATGTATACTTGCTCACTAAGGTCCTGCAATCTGCCCTGCCCATTAGTCAATGGGGGTCCCCTTGTAGGGGCCACGATGCAAGACTGGAGGCCTGCGCTCTTGAGAATAATGAGCCTGACACAGTGACAGCCCCCGGTAATATATTTAGCAACAGCACGACGTTGGAGTCATTTCTTTGTGCATTCTAACTTCCAGCAATCCTATAAATAGGAAACTGGGGCGGTGGTTTTTTGTTTTTTTTTTTGGATGTTATTAAAGGCCTCCCTGAAGTGTCTGTAATGTGGGGATGCTGGAAGATGTTTGTTCAAAGCCTTCATTTTGAGACGCTTAAAACAACTTCAAGTGGGTCAATTAAACATTGAGATTGAACGTCGCAGCAGGGTTGGGGTGGAGGAATCTCGAGGGGCTGTTCTCCCACTGTGGGATAAAAGGCTCTGGGCTCCCTGGAGCATCCTTTCGCAAAGCGAAATTAAAAACAAAACCTAGCAAAGCAGGTTGCTTTGGCATGAAAGGCTGGGCAGACCCTATGGGATGGCATGGCCCTGGAGACAGGACGGACAGGAGGGTCTGAACTCGGCTGCCTCCCACGATCTCTGATGGTGTGGTCTGGCGCAGGGCCCTGCTCTCGGTAGGAAGTTAAGCCCGTCTCTACCTTGTGTCGTCAGCTGTGCAAAACTCCCTGTTTGGTTTGCCAGCAGGGGCTCCGGTGACCTGGATGCCACAGGCCATGTGGCAGGGGAGACCTGGCTAGCGTTTCTCCAGATCAATAACACAAAGCTGGGGAGCCAATTCCTCAGCTGATCGAAAGCTGCATAAGTCACGGCCTTTGATTGACACTGGCTGTGGCCAGGCAGTGGCTTCTCCCCCCCCCTCGGGCTACATCTATAAGGACTTGCTCAGTCTGGGTCCTTCCATGGGGCCTGACTCTGCTCTCCTAGTGGGTTTACACCAGTGTGACTCCACTGGCTTCCAGGGTGAGAGGAGAATCGGGCCCTGGCTTGCTCCTCAGCTCTACCCCATCCCACTGACTCCAGTGAAACCTGATTCTGGATTTGACCCCGTTAGTCTTGGAGCCCACGACTGGGGCAGCTGGGTGGCTTTGCGAGGCTTAAAAAGCTCAGTAAAAGACCAAGGCCCAGATCCTTAAAGGCATTTAGTCCCCGAAGTCCCACTGAAATCAACAGGCGTTAAGCACCCGACTACCTTTGAGAATCTAGGGCCAAGTTCCTTGCTGCTTGTAGCTTTTCCTGGCACCTAGGCAATGAGAATGTGATCACTGGAGAGGGCCTGCGCATACAGGCAGGTCGTGCGGCTCGTCTTCGCAGCCACCAGGTCCAGGATCTGTTGCATTTCTGTAGGCAAGTGAATTCTAGGGGCGTGGGCCTGGCTCCCAAATTCACCCTGCGGCCGCCAAGTCCCAGATTTCTGGGGACAGGAGCGGATGGTGGATCCGAGCGTTGGTGGGTTCTCTTCCATGCTCTCTCTGGGCCCCAGGTGTTAAGCTGCCAGGAGCACAGAGTGCGGGGCGAATGGGGCTCCAGCCCTGGGAAGCCTGGAACGTGCATTAAAGGCTGTTGGAGTAAAAGCTGGGACTCAGCAAAGCGCGTGTTAGCCTAGAGACACGTGCAGAGGCATTATCTGCAGCCCGAGCTAGCAGCAGCTCTGTCTAGTCACGTGGAGCACACACCAATACTAACCCATGTAATAAGAAGGGAGCAAACATGGGCACGACTCTCTCTGAGACGTTCCTCAATGCTGCCCGGGCTCTGGGCGACACGGGTGAATGGGCAAAGGGGCACGGACCCTTCCATCTACTGGTCACCAGGTCCACAGAGTCAGTGGCAAGCGGGATCCTGTCTCCCTTTGCAGATCACAGCCTGAGGGTGGGGTGAGAGGCTAAATGACAGGGCGTCAGTTGGGGGATGCCAGGCAAACTTCAAGATCCCAAGCTGGGAGCTCCTGGAGAATCAGGAATGCACAGTGCTGGCCCGTACTTTAACTGGCTCAGTGCGACATCCATGGAGCTAGCCCCTTTCCTTGAAGATCCCAGTGTGAACGGGCCTGTTGGCTCAGGAATTGGTGCCATGGTCCAAAGGAGCAAGCCAGGACCGAGAGTCAGTCAGCCAGCAAGTTCCAGAGTGGCTCTATGTCCCAGGGTCGCTTCCCGGCTCTGCCACCCATGTTCTTACATTGCCAGCTCTTTGGGGCAGGAGCTGCCTGTTTGTACAGCCCCCAGCTTGGAGGGAGGAGGATTCAGCATGCACCATTAATAACACCACAGACTGGTTGGAGCCTCTTTTCACTTATGCTCAGGCCCTTTTCTGCCCCCCTGGCAGCGTAAGGGGGGGTTGTAAAGCAGGCAGGAATGGCCCTCTGCAAAGGCCTCCCCATCTGCCCTCCCACTCAGCAAGCCCCGCTCTCAGCCCTTTCTGGAGCAGATCTGGGGCATAGCCACAGCCCCCAGCACCATGGCCATTCACTGCCCCCCAGGGCCAATGGGAGACCATAAGGTGGCAAAGCGTATATTAGAGCAGCCCTGAGGCTGTTCTAACTTACTCCAGTAGGTTCAGGGTAACTGGGAGTCAGACTTCTTGTCTGCCTGTGGGCACATTGTGTCCCTGCTCTGTGCCTCAGTTTCCCCATCTGTAAAATGGGGATACTCTTTCTCTCCTGGTGAGCAGATTAGCTAATATCAGCAAAGCTCTGTGTAACTGCTAAATATCATTACGTGGCTGAGATGACTGCTAAATGCACGAGCTGTCAAAGGACGTTTTTGCTGTGCGCCACCCCAGAGGTGGCTGCCTCTCAGCAGCAAGCGAAATGCCTGGGGAGCCGATGTGCTCGTGAACTGAAATTGGCATTTGGAGTATGCTAATTTTGCACTCCAGCTCTGCAGAGGGGAAGAGGCTCTGGCTCGTTACCACATTGCTCCAGGCTTCCTTCCCGCAGAACAGCGTTAAAGCCTCTTTTTAAAGAACAGCATTGATCATTCAGGAGCTTCCAGAGGCTCAAAGCCAGGTTGTGCTGGATGCTGCACAGCCTGAGTGAGGGACAATCATTGCCCTAGAGAGCTTCCAGCTGAAAGACACAAAGGTTGGCAGGGGAAATGGGCACAGAGACTTGCCTTGGGTCACCCAGCAGGGAAGTGGCAGAGCTAAAATCAGAACCCAGTTCTTCTGCATCCCTGTTCAGTGCCCTACCCACTACACCACACAGAGCTGGAAGCTGCTAGCAAATGTTGCAGCCTCTGTGTACCAGACCTTTGGGCTCCAGCTGCAGAAATTCACCAGCCCAGATGCCTTGCACTTACCCCCAGCTCAGCACCCCGCTTTCCTGCTGATGGGCTGATAATCCAACCACATGTGCATTTACAAAAGGCTGAGCCTGTCTAGGCTCAGAGCCAGCCAAAAGAGCCGAAAGAAAGGACTCGCTTACCCATGTCGCTCGCTTTGATGTCTTTGCTCGAGATCTCGGGGTAATTCCCTTTTCTTAGCAGTCGGGTGAGCAGGCGGCTGAAGATTGGTGGCTTCAGAAAGCCACACAGCGCGTGCTCTGCCGCGTGCCGCTTGCCCGAGCGGCTCATTAAACATCCCCTGCCAAGGTTCTCTCTCCGATTATGGTCGTGGAGGGTGTTGAGAGCCAGACTGCTCAGCTCGCTGATGGCTGTCTTAGTTTCTAGCGCTAACCAATGCCTGCTGTAGTCATATCGCTGCACAGCTAGGTAGGGGGCTAACAGTTCGCACCAAAGCTAATGGAGCAAAGCTTTGCAACTGCTGGCCTGGGCTCTTTCTTTCACACCATCAAAGCCCTCGGCATTGTGTTTCTGAGTGAATGTCTGCTGCCCAGGTACTGTGTCGGGGCCAGAGAAATTCAGTGCATTTCTCTGCTTTTAATCTTCTGGAATCCAATTGTACTTGGAGAAACAGTTCTATAATAGGCCTGCAGGAGGGAAGGGGAGAAATTTCATCACATTTCAAGTGCATGGGTAAGAACGACCGTACTGCATCAGACCAATGGTCCATCTAGCCCGGTATCCTGTCTTCCAACAGTGGCCACTGCCAGGTGCTTCCGAGGGAATGAAGTGAACCGGTAATCATCCACCCCTGATCGCCCAGTCCCAGCTTCTGGCGAACAGAAGCTAGGGGCACTTCACGACATGGATTCAGCCTGGAAAACAATTGCTAAGGCTAGGAAAGGGCTCCCACACATTGCACTCCAACTCCAAAGCTGCTCTCTTTTGTCCTTCTTACAGTACATTGCAGACCTCCGTGAACACGGCCCACCCGGCGAGGGAGGGAGGAATTTATAACCACTTTACAGTGGTATTGCATGAAGCAAGGAGAAGCAAAATAACCCCCCTCCCAGCTGGGCTGACAACCTGGCATCCGGACTCTTTGCCCTGTTCTAACCACTCATCTCACACGTCCTGCGGCCCCTTCTAACCCTGTGACTCTATGCCCAGTGCTCTCTAACCATTCGGTCACACTTCCTTGTCACAAACCCTGTCACATGGGGCTCCAGTGTCTGGCGCCATGCATGACTGTCTGGACCGGTGCACAGCGGGTGTGAAATCCCCCCTTCAGATGTGGTTGGGCTCTGCGCTGTCGGACAACTGGCAGAGAATTGCTGAGTAAGATCTCGTTGGATCCGCTGTCACAGCCGCCTCTCCCAGCAGTACAACTGGCTCAAATGGCAGCATGGATGAAACCCACCCCCCACACCCTGAGCAAAATGTCCAGTGGATCTGGTTCTCATCTCACCCGCCCCGCTGGAGAGCGGGAGGAGACCCTCTGCTGGCCGTGGAGTTATGCTGGCCTAAGCGAGCAGAGAGTTGGCCCTGCTGGGCCTGTTTAAGAGGCAGCGTTGTCTAGTGGAAAGACACTGTGCTGGGGCTCGAGAGACCTGGTTTCTATGCATGGCTCGCTCACTGACCTGGGGCAAGTCACAGCCCCTCTCTATCCCCATTTTGCAGATGGGGAAACTGAGGCACAAAGTCCCTGATCTCCTTTTTGAAGCTCTGTGAGACCCACTGACCAGAGCTAGGTGTTGTTATTATTGTTTAACAACCTGAATGTGCACCGTGAAAGCTGAGCTGTTTGGGAGCCAGCCCTGGGTCAGATCATGGGTGCCCGGAGTGGGGAGCTGGTGCCCCGAGGCTGCTGCATTCCTCTCTGTGCCTTTCAGAAACTACCAGTGTTAACAATGTACGTGGTGGTGTGGGGGAGAGGGGGATAATGCAGCACACTAGGCCGTGCCCATCCCCACTCTACTGGCCCAGCACGTGGCTTGCCAAGAGAGCCACAGATATGCCCCGACCCCTGTTCACTAAACTCCTTGGTCTGGCACGTACAGTGCCCCCAGCCTCACCCAGGAGAGCTGCTTACAGCCGTACAAAGCAGGCTGGACTGTCCCAAGCACTCGACCTGCCATGTGCTGTGCTGGAAGCCCAAAGCCAGTGGCTGACCCATTTCAGGATCGCCTGGCCCCTGGGAGAATCCCAGCTGGCATGTGGCCTGGCTGTAAGGAAGCCCTAGTGGCTGAAGTAAGGGGGCTTTTCTATAGCCCGAGGGGCGCAGCCCCTTCTGGGGGCCCACTGGCTTCTTCCTGCCCTTGCATTGCTGCCTCTCTGCTGCGGGCTTAGACCCCCTCTGAACCTCGGTGCAAATGCTCCTTCTGCTGCGCTGTGCTCTCATGCTGCCCTAAAAGCTGGGCCATCCATGGCTTCACCAGCTACTGGCAACTCCAGCCCCAGGGTGCGTGGGTGGGCGTTAGGGGTCCCCACCAGCTTTCCATTGGGAGCAGGAGGCTTCAGGATCCAAGGGGGGTGCTAGGGAGAGGACCCTCCCCTTCGGTCCCTTCCAAGCCTATGGCTCTAGGATCCCGCTGGCCAGGTGCGTGCTGCGCTCCCCTTTGCTTGTGCAGAGGGGGGCATTTGTTCCGCAGCTGATGGAGCAAAGGCCCCTCCAAACCAGCTGCACAGCACACAGCCCTGGCTTGTCACATCCCACACAGGAGCCAGGACCTGCCCCCCGCCCCCCAGCTGCGCCCTTTGTTGCTGTCTTTGTTTAGTGTCATGCCTCCAGTCGCGAGATCACAGCAGGGAGGGCGCGGGGGGGTCAAGGAAGGCAGCATCGGAAGCTGGCAGATTTCGTTCTTCTCGCGCCCTCGTGGCAGGGTCCCCGGCAGATCTCCCGGCGCGAATGATGCGCAGAACAAAACACGTGAAAAGCTCGTTGGCTGCTGGGCCGGACCCACGGCAGCGCGTGGCAAACTGCCAAGTGAGGGCACAACGGGGCCGGGGAGGGGCCAACACAGCGGAGGGGAAATAAATGAGAGCGGGGGCGGTGGGGCCAGGGAGGGCCCTTGTGTATGAAGCTGAGGGCGGCGTGCGTGGGGGGGGGGGCAGAAACTTCTAATGCAAGCAGGGGGGAGCTGGGTTTCATTGTCACTCAACCTGGGCAGCACTCAGACGCCGGGGGCTGATTCTCCTCTCAGGCGGGTGTAAATCAGGAGTCGGTGGAATTAGCCTGATCGGACTGAGGGGGGGTCACTTCGGAATTGCACAGCTCCTCTTTGCGCTCGTCAGCCCCGCTCTCAGGAGGTGCACCCCAGGGGTCCCTGTGGGCGGGGGTCCTCTGGACTCAGCTCTGGGCTTTGCGGGGTCGACCCCTCCCGCCTGTGATGGTTGGTGCTCTCGGAGGCCCCTTGCGAGGACATATGGTAACAGAGCTAAAAATATCGGGGGGGTGATTTGTTCTAGGAGACTGACAACGATTGCAGGCTAGAGGCTCTGGGAGCTGAGGGCCAGGGGTATGCAAGACATGTCGGTGGGGTAGCAATAGTAAAGGGGCTGGTCCTGAGACCCGCCCCACCCCCAGTCCCAATGGAAGCTGGGGCTGTGCGAGACATCTGGGCCGTGAACAAGCTGGGAATCGAGCCGAGAGGTGGAAGGATGGGCTGGGATGCGAACGAGGCTCTGGAAGTCAGCAGGAACTCGTGTCTGGGGGTGATCTGGAGTCCCAGCGCTGCCCTGGAATTGCTGCTTAATGCCTGGCAAGTCACTTCCCTGCTTTGTAGCTCAGGTTCTCCACCTGTAAATCCATAATAGGGACCCCCCCCTTTGTAAACACTTTGGAGATCTCTGGCCCCCTGCTAGGACCGTGTTGCATAGGGATGTGGGTGTATTTCTGACCTCCTGGAAGTGCAGGTGGCCCTGTGCTGGGCTCGGAAGTGGTCTGTGCCCCAAGGAGCTTACAGCTGATGCATCCGGAGGGTCGGGCAGGGCAGGGCTGGCCAGGGCTGTCCTAGGGGTGACTGGCAGCGCCGTTGTTGGGGGAGCGGCTTGAGGGCTGAAGGAACAGAGTGAGTTTTGAGGAGTTGTAGTGGGCTGCCAGGGGACAGGCCACAGCGAACGGGGAGGGTGCCCCAGGTGGCTTGGGGGTGAGGGTGGGAGCAGGGGGACCGCAGTGGGTTTGGCTGACTGACTGGCAGGAGCGTCGCCATGGCCATGTGGCCTTTGGTTAAGGATCCATCCGTGGGACTCAGGACTCCTCGAATTCCCCGTACCAGTGTGGCCAGGTCACTGTTCCCCGTCTGTAACATGGAGATAATGCCCCACAACCTCGTGGCAGTGCCAGGGGGCTCAAATCCACCGGCGACTGGGAGGCGCTCAGAGGCGGTGGTGAGGAAAGCCAGATGTGTACTAGTTCCCAGGTGTGGCCTTGATTTATTTCATCGTGATGGCTATTTTAATGATGGTCTTCATCCTGCCACCACGTGAATCAATACAAGATTTTGTCCCTTCGTTTTACTGGAATAGGGGATCTGGCTCATTTCCTTTTTCCAAGACAAACCCTCCCCGCCCTGCTCCAGCAGAAAAGGGGAGTGGCGGGGGGTTGCCAGCCGTGGCCCTGAAACCCTTCCTTCCCAATCAGCTGCCCTCTCCAGCGCTAAATAACACGCCAACAGCAGTGACACCGCCTGCAGATCGTTCCATCCCAGCTGCTAATTGTAGGGCCTGGAATAACCCCACGGGGCGGTGAAGAGGAGTCGGAGGAGAGTAAAGAGGCCCCTTTGTAAAGCCTGATGCATTTTAAAATAATCCACCATCCACACCATGAAAGCGACATTTGGGGGAAGAAATACAATTCCACTCTGGCAGCGCTTCTCCTCCTCTCAGACCAAAGCAGCCTGGCTTATTTGTTTTAATTGCAAGCTATTTCCTGCCTTCTGCCATGCCAGCGCATAAGAGAGACACCTGAAACAGGCGCTGGATCTGTGCTGGAGCGTTCACACCTGGACTGGCGTTAGGGCCCAGAGCTTTTAGACATCCAGGAGCTATTGATTGACTGTATCGTAACCCCGCTGCCTTTTCCTCCTCATAAGCCATCTCACATCCACTTTAGCTGTCTCGCTAATTTCACAGAGGTTCATATAGAAAGAAAGCGCCCCATGGCTCATATGCTTCCGCTGACAACCTGATTTTGGCAGCTGGCCCACGGTGAGGGGTGCATTAACCAATTATCTATGTGGTTACTCTTTCCAGGGCTGCCACAGTTAAGGGTGTCTTGGTATTTCCTCCCCAAACCCCTGTTTTAAAGGTTTATTGCAACTTATTCCCAATTGGAAATGGGTATAAAATGGTCTCACTGCAGGGGGAAATTTTGCCTTTGGTACTCATAGCTTTGAAATCAGCCTGAGAATTTTTAAGTAGAATGGGTCAAATTTCTGAGCAAAGGTAGGTTTATACCAAAGGTATGTGGGATTTTATTATTATTTTAGACATCTGGTCAGCTGTCGTGCACAAAGCACAGGGTTGCTGTGTGTTTGTGGGCGGTGGGGGTGTGAAAAACAAGACTACAAAGGTTCCATGGAATAAAAAATGTGGCTTTTATATGGCCTGGCTTAACACACTCACACCAGGAAATTGTTTGGTTTTAGGGTGTTTTTTTCTCAGCTTCCCCCACCCCTTTGTGTGCCATATGGAAATGGAAGACCCTCTGGTCCCCAAATACTCAGAAATGTTAAGGATCTGAGGGGCAAACAACTGGGACATTTATCAGGCGAGAGGGACTTTCAAACGGAGCTAACGTAACGGGGTCCTGATCCTTCAGGCCTAGATTTTTCAAGGTGTTTAGGTGCATTTCAATGGGGGTAGCTGTCTAAAAACCTTCCCAAATCAGCCCCTTGGTGCCTAGCATGCTGGAACCCCGAGGTGCTACCATAATAAAATAAATAAGAGAGAACAGCCTCTCAGCGAGGATGCTAATTTCTGACTAAAAATGAAATCTCTTCATACTAGATTTGCATGAATCGTTGGTGGTCAGCCAAGATCTTTGTTTAAAGACCCACTTTCCACCCTCCCCCTTCCTGTCTGATGCTGAGCGGAGGCATTACATGCCCTGACTTTGTGTTGCCATCTCCTTTTCCATGGCAACAGACTGTGGTATCTCCAGCGAAGGATTACGACTTTTGGCAGCAGAGGAGCATGCATCGCTCGCGGAGTGGGTCACATCTCGGGCTGGAGGTCAGCATATTGGGCTGGCGTCTACGCTCGGGCTGCGTTGGCTGACTCTGAGCGTGTCACCACCCATCTTCCTCTGCCTCAGTTTCCCCCACTATATCGTAATACCGCCACGGGGCATGAGAGAGTTAACACACCCTCCACAGAGTGCTCTGAGGTCCCTGCCTGACGGGCCCTGGAGGGGTAAATTCTGTTTTATAAATCCCAGTCCAGCTGTTTGGCTCCGGATGGAGCAGTGCATGCTGGGAGCGGTGGTCTCCGCCGGTGCACCTCTATGGAAGATGGGAGCGGCTCAAGTCAGCCCTCGAGGAGCCGCTAGGCGCATGGCACTCGCTTATATAGGTGCCTAGGGCTGACTGCCCTTTTGGGGATTTTCAAAGGAGCTTAATGGAGTTTGGTTTCCAGATTTCACTGGAAGCCAGTGGGATCTGGGTGCTGAACTCCTCTAGGCTGCCTTGAAAATGCCAGCCTAGGAACCTCGCTGGTTTTTGAACATCTGGGCTGTAGATTCAAAGAGGGGAGGCGGTGGCTCTCTCTTTGCCATGGCATCAGGTTTAGTCCCGCCAAAAGAAACAGGCAAAGCCAATGGTAGGGCCAAGCTAGCTGTGGAGAACTCGCCTTTCATTCCTTCCTGGAGCCCACCAGGTACCGGGAGATCCTGGCCCCTGTTAGCGTCCCGAGCATTTGACCAGGCAGTGGCAATACATTAGCTGTGAGAGCTAGGGCAAGGGTGGCTACAGCTCCCACAGTACCGAAGAGCAGCTCCAGACGGCTGCAAAAAGATGTCTCAGATCAACAGAGACGACCAAGCAGAAGGGACATGTGTTCTGTGGGTCACTGTTGCCGTCTGCTTGGTTTCTTCTTGCTTGGCTTTGCTTGGTCTTGGGAGGAGTGTCTGGCTAGCTAGACAGCAAAGGAAGGAGGTGAAGAACTGCTGATGGTCTCCCTACTCTAAACACCTGAGGCTCTCTAGCGTGTTTACCCTCCCAAGCCACGGGGAGGCAAGGCAGTCCAGGCAGTCCCGTTGTACAGATAGGGGCTGAGGCAGAGAGAGATGGAGGCCCAGATTTTTAAAGGCTGACATTGCATCACTCAACGCCTAATGGAATTAGGAGCCTACGAGACATTTGCAAACCTCACTTAAGCACTAAGGAGCCTTGAGAGTCCCTGAGACGCAGGCGTGGGTGAGTCAAGTCGCAGCTGCAACGCTTAGCAAAGCAGCATTGAAACACTGCTAAAAACCTGGGCCACGTGACTTGCCCCAGGTCACCCAGGAACCAAGCCCTGCCTGCCACGCTAGTGCTGTGACCACTGCACAATCCTGCCTTTCTGCTCCCAGAATGAAGCTTAGGCCTGGGGTGTTCCTGGCTTTGTAGCTGCGTGTGCGACTTGGAGGAAATTCTGGCCACTCCATTTACATGCCTAAAACGGGAGCTGGGCTCCTCAGAAAATCAGGGTCCGATCTGGGGTGTGGAGCACTGGGAAAGCTGCCCTCGGAGGATGACCGGGCTGTGATGTGCCAGGTGCTGCAAGTTGGGGAACCGTGACTTGTCCTGATTTCTTCCCACTGAGCTGAAGCTACTGAATGCCACTGATGGAGATGGCAGTTTGGCATTTTCCAAAGCAGCCTCTGATTTCGGGTGCCTGACGAGAGGTTCTCCTGGGACATCCACGAGGAGCGGCCATTTCTGGGCCGGTGGGCAGTAGCGCAGTGCAGTGCTTCCTGGCCGTTGTGTTTGAAGCGGGAGGGGCTGGTATTTTTCCCCCATTGGCTCAGGCACTCAAATGAGCCGCACAGAAAACGCGGTGAAGAGGTGGACGAGAGACCATTCGTAAGCAGACTTTTCAGCTGCGTGAGCCCATCTTTGTCAGACTCCAGCATCCTGCCTGTGCAGCGCTGGCGTGTGGAGCAGTGCACCTTGATTGCAATAACTCTGACAATCCCTGGCTGAAGCTTGCCACCCAGGTGGGGAGCTCTTTGCTCTCAGTCGCTTCCATGTCACTGCCGCCTTCCTCCACGGAGAGAGGAAATGAATTTCCAACCAGGCAGCGTAGCCCTTTTTACCTCCACAGAGGCTCACTTTGATGATCTGCTTCTCAATAAGCAAAGGGAGGCTGTCAAGATACAAACCCTCCTCCCTTAGAAAACGGATCTCTACCTCTCTGGCTAACGGCCCCGATCCTGCAATTAGATGAGTTCACCCTTATGTCCGCAGTCACACTGAAGTCCATGGAGGCTTCCAGCGGCCCAGATCCAACTGCAGGATCAGCACCGTCGTGGCAAGAATCACACAGTTACTCAATTTAGGTTGGATCGAGCCGAACTTTAATCTTGACAGACACACAGAAGGAGCACGTCTCTGTGCTGATCTCTGGCACTTCGCTGCGTTTCAAGTTACAGAGGGCTTATATCGGTTTATCAAAGATCACATATTACGTACAGATCCTATAATGGCGTTTCCAGTACTTATATCGGTTTATCAAAGATCATATATTACGTACAGATCCTATAATGGCGTTTCCAGTACTTAACAAGTCATTTACTACATATTGGGCACTTATAACACATAATGGGATTCTCGGGTGCCAGTAGTTCCCGGTGGTTATGCAGATGACAGATATTCCTGAGACACATACAGTCTTTAGTTATCACAGGAGTTCCTGGCAGGGCATGGCTGGGTGCGGCTACAGGAGCAGTTAACGTCCCATAACATAGCCCAACGAGTTAGCATTTCTATTGTGGTTCCAGTCTAAGGCCTCCTGCCTGAATTTTTTTTATTCCACAGGACCTAGACAGTGGCTCCTCACCCTCTGCCACTGGGAATTTCGGGGCACACTGGGGTGGGGAGCTGGCTTTCAAAGGTAACCCCAAGATGAAACTAAATAAAAGTAGTTATCGCAGATGTTCGCCCTGGGCCATGTTTCTGGCATGTGAGTGAAACCTGGTTTGCCTCAGCTCTCCGAAGAGTCCCAAGCCAATCTACTGGGAAAGGAGAAAGGATGGACACCTGCCTCTTCGATTACCAGCAAAGAGAGAAGGTTGGATTCCAGGAATGTAGCCCTCAGCCTGGCACTGGGGGAACATGTGCAGGCGGGAGGGGAGGGGGTAATTTTGGGGAGATTCACCCCTCCCCCAGCCACACAGAGTTTGAGGAATCACTTGAAGGTGGGACAGGGTGGTCTAGTGGTTAACCCAGGGCTAGCACTGGGAGTCCTGACTTTTCTACCCTGCTGTGGCTGGGCAGGAACACGAATGAGTGGCTCACGCGCTCTGTGCCTCAGTTTCCCCATCAGTAAAATGGGTAAACGTAACAATAACGCTCCATCCTTCCCTCCCACAGGGTGGAGTAGATGTTTTTGGAGTGCCTTGAGATCCTCCGAGGAAACTGTCTGGGAAAGGCCCATTTATTAGTGCTACAGAGAGATGGCTGCCCGGTGTGTCATATTCCTGATCCCCCAGTGTCCCTGGTGTTAGGAAACCCTCCTGCTTTGCAGTCCCTCTAACAGATGCGGACGAGGGCCTGCCTATGGAGGCTGCTAAGCAGCTTGTGTCACTCTGCCTCTGCCCCTGTGCGGATAGTGAAAAGCAGCTAGCTATCTGCCCGCTGTGACATAAAATTACCTTTGATATTGCAAAGGGCTATTTTAGGCCCCTTCTAGTCACCTTATTTTTCTTTTACAATAAAAAAGGGCCCCTCTCTGCAGGGTTCATCATTTTGTCCTTTGCCAGCTGGAAACTCTCTGGGCCCAGTTCCCTGAGCTGAAATACAGCATTGTAAGACGATGACCGTGGAAATCAAGGCAAAGACGCTACCTGACGTGTGCGTTCCCGGCCCCCACAGGTAAAAGACAGCCTGTTTTGTGCGGCGAGCGAGGCCGTCGTCTCCTCCTGCCCTGCAGGAGAGAGGAAGGAGCTGGGAGCTAAAGCCGGGAGCTCTAATCCCAGGTTTCCCCAATATTTCCGTGCACTCAGTAACCAAGGCCCTGGCCATGCGGTAGCTAACAGAGGTTGGACGAGGTCCCTTCAGGGATGGAAGCAGGATTCTGACAGGACAGACTCAAATCTCACCCGCTTTGCGCGCTGCCTTGCAGAAGAAATGACTCTATGACGGGGGAGCCTTTGTCCCTCTCCAGCGGCCAGCATAAATATGAGGATTTGGGATACAGCTGCCTCCGTGCTGGCAGAGGCCGATGCCCGTAGGTCCAGTGGCTCCAGATTCAAGGCCTGTAGAAGATGCAAACAAGGCCGGGGTTCCCCTGCTCTGGGCTGCTTCTCACACCAGGCCGTGCATGGGTCCCAGCGGAGAAAATGAGCATGTGATCACGTCGTCGAAGCCGGCCGCAGGATGCACGTGCAGAAGGGGGTCAGACAAAGCCTGCATGGGTGCCCTGCGTGCAGGTGTCTTCTGACTTCTGGCCGCTCGCTTTTGCAACCTGAACCAGGTTCCTGTTGAGGGCATTTTGGGGTTGCTCTGCACGTGCGTGGCTGGGGCCGCCATGCATGTTCCTCTCCCTCCCCCGGCCCCCTAAAGTACTGGGATGGCTCCAGAGACTGGAGGAAGCTGCAATTGTGCCTCCCACCAGCAGAGCCACTCTGTTTGCCTGTGGGGCAGGTGGGAAGAGCTGGAAGGGTTCGGGGGGGGGAGGGAGAAAGAGACTGTGGGGAGAGAGAAATGGGAGGCTGGCAGGGGAGATGTTGGGAGTATAGGGGATGTGAAAGGGCAGCGAGGCGAGGCTGGGAGGATCAGGGAGCATGAGGGGGGAGAAGCAGGGTTTGGCGGGACTGGGGGGGGCGAGGCTGGGGTCCAGGGAGGGGAGGAGCAGAGGGGAGGAGGCATCACAGGGGTTCGTGGCGAGTGGGCCGGCCGGGGCAGCGTGGAAGCACAGCGCAGGGGCTGTGGGCTTTGGCAGGATTGGAAATGCCTCTCTCTGCCTGGAGGCTGCAGCGGCTGCAGCAGGAGCCAGTAGGGAGAGCTGGGGCTTTGGGGTGGGCAGCAGGGAAGCCTATTGGGGGATGCAGTGAAGGGGGCTGGCTGGGCGGGTGGGGCTGCAGGGGGATGTCGCAGTCTCCCTCGCCCGACACGTCTCAGCTCCCCGTCGTGTGCAGACACCCCGTGTGCTCTGGGCCAGCACACACTGGACCTTGTGCCTTACCAGGCGAGAGGGGGACAGTGACTGTCCAAAGGGCTGGTCTGGGAGATGGAGGAGGGTCTTCCCAGGCCACCACAGTGCACAGCGTGCAAGGGTCCGTCAGCTTCTGTGTCTGCATCCTGGGGGCAATCGAGGCAGAAAGGGGGCAAACCACACGCTGGTGACTTGACACCTCACCTCTTCCTCCTCCTCCGTCATGTTGTCTTGTGCCTCTTGTACGTCTGAGCCGGCTGCAGATCGCTTTGGACTGTGCATTGAAGTGTTTCTTCCCAAGCAGGAATCTCATGAAAATGCATCACTTCCCAGGAAATGAACGAATGCACTTGCAAAACCTGCCATCCCCGCAGAGAGAACCTTGTAGCCGGCCGAAAAGGGCCAGCTCTTCTGCTTAACGAGATCCTGGCAGGTCAGATTTGGCCCCAGCTTTCGCCGTTATAAACATAAGTTTTGGCAAAAACGTAGCTGTCTAGAAAGGCTCTGCCCTTATTTTAAATTGCAATGGAAACCGCGTCGAGTTTTGATGAACCCGCCACGCACAGTTAAGCGTTGCAATATCTGCATACCCCTCTCCCCCCCACACTGCAGCCTTGCGTAGGTGCAGGGAAGACTAGCTCGAAATCCTGAGCGAGCTCAAAGCGGGAGAAGTCTGAAATCCAGCCCTGGGCTTGCATTTTGCAGAGCTAAGACGCGATCGATA
This sequence comes from Mesoclemmys tuberculata, assembly GCA_007922155.1. Classification (NCBI taxonomy): domain Eukaryota; kingdom Metazoa; phylum Chordata; order Testudines; family Chelidae; genus Mesoclemmys; species Mesoclemmys tuberculata. The sequence goes on from ML675700.1 coordinate 3,346,718, forward strand.
GCCAGCCCTGTTCCGGGGGATAATGCAGCTCAGAGTGGATTTTGCTGGCGAGAGGGCAGCGGCTTTTTAAAAATGCCCAGTAACGTTTTCGAAAGCACCAAATGAGCCAGGCTGCGGTGGCGGTCGGCGTAACTCCCTGCGTGGTGGCTTTTGTGCTGATGAAAGGGGTTGGACTGAGAGCCCTGGAGACTGACTCCCTGGAGCGGGTCCTGTCTGGCAACTGGTGCCGTGCACCATCAATGTGCCTTGGCAGGGACCCGCCTCTAAGGCCCTTCTGTCTCAGGACTATTTTCTGCAGATGCCGCCAACAAAGGGCCCAATTGAAGCCAGCAATGCTGTGTCCTGGAGGGCAGGTTGGGACACCCCAACCCCTCTCACATGTGACACAGCCACTGGGGGCTGCCTGTCTTTATCCACCCACCCTGAATCTGATGGTCATCCTTTCTGGGCCCATATACAGCGCGATCTTGTGCCGATGGTCAGTGCTTGTCTACACGGCCCTACACTTTGGCCCAGGGGTGTGCAAATGGCAGCGTGAACCGGCATGCTGTGCTGGAACTGCCCCGTACGGCCATGGTCGGTGTGGACTAAAAGGTACCTAGTTTGCATTTAGTCCTCTTTGAAGGAGCCTCGGCTCCATGGGCGTCTCCGGCGCTAACGCCAGTCAGGAAATTTTCATGGAGTTTTCCATCAGGAAATGCCATTTGGGAGAAAGCAGTTTTTTTTCACAAAATCATCTTGATTTTCTATGACATTTCCATGAAATGTTTGACCAGCTCTGGCCATGACAAGCCCTGAGTCTTGAAAGGTTTGTAAGCAGGCGAGTAAAAATAATTAAACTGGGGCTGAGATTCGCCTCCTTGGGCCAAGAGGGCCAGGGTTTGGATGTGGTTTAGAAGAATATGCTTTGGCTGATTGCTTAAGGCCTATGCATCAGAATGAAACAGAAGATTAATCAGTTTGGGACAGAGGGCTTTTGTGCGTGTGTGTGTGTATAATTCAAGAACACTAGAACATCTTGAATCTGTGAAACAAAAGGCAACTTGGCAATGGCTCAATCTGTAATAGGGTCTAATTGCTTTAGGAGCTTTGCAAAAGAATTACAAAGCAGCCTGGATCTTGAGCCATCAAATTTAGCTGCTGAACCTGGAGCTGTAACTTTCCTGGAATTTTCCTACAAACTTTTCCCAGCTTGCTGCGTGATAGCCGTGCTACCCCGCACCGTGCGGGACCTGCAAGGCAAAGGAACGAACTCTGTTCGTTTACAAGAAAGGAAGGATGGTCTTGTGGTTAACAGCGATCCGTAGTGCTTATCCATAGATCTCAAAGCACTGTATAAAGGAGGTTAGCATTATTCCATTTTGCAGCTGGGGAAACTGGGAGGGTAAGTGACGTGCCCAGTGCCCCCCAGCAAATCAGTGGCAGAGTTGAGAACTGAACCCAGGGCCCAGTCCAGTGCTTGAGCCACTAGGCCATGGAATCTCCCCAAAGGAAATAGATTGGGACTCAGGAGAACAGTCTCTGCTCTCTCTGTCTGACCTTTGGCAAGAGACTAAAGGCCGGGTTTTCCACAACGCTCAGCGCCTTGGGTGCTCTTTGGAGAACCTGGCCCTGGTGAGGGGAGCTGAGCCCCTGAAATTCTGGCCCCCAGAGATCTGGTGAAAATTTGGCCCCACAAATGTGGCCAGATTTGGAAAAGTTTCAGCACCCAGCGAGGCATCCAATGTGCAGGAAATTTGCCCCCCAATTTGCTCCTCTCTAAACTGGGAACAATCCCTCATCTGTCTTGTCATTTCAATGGTAAACCCCACTCACAAAGTGGAACTCCCTGGGATCCGGTGGAGTTATTCCTGATTTACACCCAGGGTAAGTGAGATCAGGGCTGGCGGACAGCAGAAATCAAACCCTCTCTCAGCTGCCTGGTGCCCCTGATCCAAACCCTCCTGGACTTGGAAGGGCTTGAAATACAGCTACAAAGCGAGAGCTGAGGCATGGGGCTCACGGCTTTGTTTCCCTTAGCCCAGCAGCGGTGCTAAACTAGCTGCCCCCCATGCAAACTCTAGTGTAGACGTACTACAAGTCTGGTGCAAGCCCCTCTTTCCGCTGTTCCAGAGTCTGCACCAGTGACTGAAAATGCCAGGGCAGAGAAGGCCCTGTGCAAATTCTTAAACCGATTGAATTGTTCCCTCGCCTCTCCATGCACTTGGGAGACTCTTGTATCCCCCGTGACTCCTGCGGCTTTTCCTTCTGGGCACAGAACGCAAGAGGCTGGCTAGATCCCCCGACACATGGTGCTGCAGGAGTGGCTGAGGTGTTTAGCAGCTGGGTACCTTGTCCTTTTTGCTTCAGCTTTCCCGGAGGGGAAGTGCATTCTGCAGCCCTACGTCTCCCCGTTCACTGCAGCAGGAGACATAGTTCTGCTTTGTCTCTGCTGCGTGGCAGAGCTGTGACAGTGCCATGGGTGGAGAGAGGCTGCCGCATGTCCACCCCTGACGTGGCTGCATATTGGTGATGGATGATAGCGAGTTGTGTACGTGTTCTGGGCCTGATTCTCACCTTACCTCCAGGTGCGAGTCAGGAATAAGGCATTGGACGCACACTAAGGGCTAGTCTGCACTGGGAGCGTACATCGGCATGGCTCCGTCTCTCAGGGGTGTGAAAACTGCACACCCCCGAGAGACATGGCTATGCTGACCTACCCGCTGGTGTAGACGATGGAGGAATTCTACTATCAAGCTAGCTACTGCTTCTTGGGGAGGTGGATTACCTACATCGACTGGAGATCCCCTCCCACTGGCGTGGGTGGTGTCTACAGCTGTGGAACTGTTGGAGCTGATTCTGATCTTCATGACCCTGGTGTAAATCCGGAGTAACTCGGCTCTAACCAGTGGAGTTTCACACTGGTATAAAAGCAGGTGTGACAGTAGAATCCGGCCCCAAACGTCAAGGGACGTTACGTTTCTTGCTTAGGTTTGGGCTACACTTCAAGGTTATATCAACACAGTGATGTCACTCCAGGCGGGGAAAAACCATGCCCCATAACCCATATACTCTCCTGACAAAAACCCCAGTGTAGACACAGCTATGTGGATGGAAGAGGGACTCTGGCAAGGGAACCAACACCGTTTGGAAAAGTGCTGTTCCTATAAACCCATTGGTGTCTGCTGTGTCTGCACTGTGATGGGGCGTGGGCCCTTCATCTTAGCTGTGTGGAGTTGAGCTATTTAGAGCCTCTGTCCTTTCGCTCCAGTTTTACATCCGGGTAACTCCACGGTTGTCACTGAAGCAACTCCTGATTTACCCCGATGCGTCTTAGATCAGAATCAGATGCTTCGGAGAGCTGCAGGTTCAAAGACCTTTGCGGCAGAAATGATGGGCTCAGGGGCTTAGCTCTGGGAGCCCATTTCAGGTGCGACCTTACCCCTGTAGGTCTTTTATGCTCTGCATGGACCTTAAAGATCCCTCCAGACGAGCTCGGTTTAGCCCCCGTGCCCTGGAACTCACGCTCCATGCTGAGAACTAAATGTCCACCCCAGAGGTGGTTGAATTTCAGCAGTGAGTGAAGTGACTGGATGTGCATAGGGCATAGCGTGTGCAAAGTGGCGTGGAAGAGTCCCGGGGGATGGGATGCCACGCCAGGCCCGTGTAGGCGAACAGAAGCTGAGGGATTTAGGGTCAGTGCTAAGAGCCGGAGCAACCTCTCGTGGGAGTCCTGCCCTCTGGGAGCGATCAAGAGAATGGGCCCTCAGATCCAAGGACTGATCCTGAGTGGGTGTAAAGCCAGAGTAAATCCACTGATTGGAAGGGAGCTCCCCTGCCGTTACACCAGCGTAACTGAGAGCGCAAAGCTCTGGGGATGATTCGTCTCTCACCAACACCAATGTCAATCCGGAGTAACTCCACTGAAGTCTATCATGTAAACTGGTGTGAGAGCAGAATTAGGCCCCCCTCTTCTTTAACCCTGCCCTATAAGACCAGGCCCATGGTTTCGGGGGCAGAAGCTGGTTGCAGACAGCAGGCCAGATTCCCAGCTGGTGTAAAGTGGCATCGCTCCGATGACTTCAGTGGATCCGCGCTGGTCCCGTTCACTGAGGATCTGCCCCAGAGGTTCCCGGGAGCAGGGGGAGACGGTTGGGAACAAACACACCCGCAGCGAATGGATTTTCGGTTTGAAAGCAGCGGAAGGAGCCGTGTCTCTCAGATTTACTTCGCCAGCTGTGATGAGTCAAAACTGGGTCAGTGGCTTTTCGGGGGGTTGGAACGTGCTGCCTGGAGACGGAGATTTAACCCTCGCTCTGCCAGGCCGGAAGTGGGCCACGGCTCTCCCAGCAGCTCCTGCCTGGGGGCGGCATGGGGCGGAGAGGCTGCCGGCTCCCAGCACATGTCAGGGTCCGAGGCCGTGAGCTGAGGGAAGCCGCAAGGCCGGGTCTGCCTCTCTCTCGCCCTTCCATGGGGCTCCTCTGCTTTACACCAGCGTAGGAGAGAGGAGAGTCAGCCCTGCTGACTCCGATCCATCCCCGGCGTTGCTCCATCGAGGCACAGTGAGTGATCTCAGGCTGGTGAGCCCCAAGGCCCCAGCGCCCCGGCCCAGGCAGCTCCGTGGGGCTGCGGGTCAGCGGTGTCAATCCGGACTAGCGTCGGGGACGTAGGTGGGGTCGCTCAGCGAAACCCAGGAGCGGCGCAGAAGCGGGGCTTCCACCAGCACCCGCTGACCTCGGGGTGGGGTGCACCTGACCAGGAGGCTCACTATGCCCCACGTGCCCTGGACCAGGGCGCCCCCAGCCCTGCCAAAGACTGGGAGGATCCCGCTGGTGGCGGATGCTCTTCCAGCCATGCCCAACTCTCGCTGGGGAGGGGCCCCTAGGTCACGGGGGGCACTTTTGCAGGAGGCGCGCGCTGGCTCTGGAGTGACAGGCCCTGCCCCCCAGCGCTGCAGCTCAGCCCTTTGCCGGGGCCGCTCTGCCTTAGCTCCCGACAGCTCCGCCACACGCAGGGGCATCTCTTCAGCGCCGCAAGGTATTTGCTGTCGGAGGATCTGGCCTGCGTGCAGGGCTGCGCCTGAGAAAGAACAGGGGCGGGGGGATGGGGACAGCATTCTCTGTGGGTCGGGTCGGTCAGGCCACTGCTTGTCTGCAGCCACGTCGGTCCCGGGAGATTAGAGGGACCCGGTGAGAGAGGGAATGTCTTTAGCTGATCCAGACAGGATGCTACCTCCCCCACCCTGCCCCTACTTAGCTTTTAAGTGGCACTGTTCAGCCATCGCTATCAAAGCACTTCACCTTATCCCCATTTTAGAGATGGAGAAACTGAGGCACAAAACAGGGACATGCCTGGCCCAGGGTCACCCAGCAGGTGAACGGTGGAGCTAGGAGTAGAACATGAGGCAAGGCCCGGCCGTCGGCCCACGCTGCCTCCTTCAAGTCTCTCCCTGTTGCCCCCATATGTCTACGATGGGTGTTGCCAGCCAGCCCTGCCCCGAGGAGGGTCAGGCGAGAGCCGTCCATGCTCCGGCACAGACCCGTGAGAGGCGACTTTCGCCAGAGAGATTAGCACAGCTGGCACGTCCCAGGCGAGTGTGGGAATGGTCGCAAGGGTGGAGGTGGGGCCACGAGATATGATCGCCGCGCCGCGCGTTTCCCGTGCACCGAGGGGCACGTCCCTACACACTAGCTACTACTGACCCCATCTGACCTGAGCGCTGAGCCGCAATTCAGGTGCCTGGCGGTCGTTTCCGTTAGGCGGAGAAGCTGATGATGACGTCCGGTGTTTCTTGGAAGCGATCCTGGTTCTTTGCAAGCGCTGCACAAAGCCTGTCTCCCTGCACCCAGCCAGACTCAGACCGCAAGAGGCAGCTTCTTTGCTCACGACGCCATGCTCCTTTCAGCCAGCGCGTTGCCCAAACCTCTCGCTCTTCGCTTTTTCCCAGGGCCGCGGTCCTAGAGCTTCTGGGGCGGGTGCTTCTCTCCTGCCTTCTTTGCCCTGCCTCTCTTCTACATGCACCTCAGCCTTCATGAAACCATGCCCCGAGACAGCCCTCCTCCCCATGGATCTGTGCTTTGGGTGGAGGCTGCTTGGCTCAGCTACCTGGCTCTGCAAAGGCGCTTAGCTGGTTTATCCCAGCGGAAGGACGGCTTTGCCACCCGCCCCGTTTCAACGCTGTTTCCCCCACTCCCCTGCACTGAGAAGCCGCCGTTTTCAGAAAGCCGGGGGCCACTCCTGGGCTGCACAGCCAGCCCCACCTCCCGGCAGCGAGAGCCGTTACCGTACCCTGCGCTGCACGCGGAGCACTGGGGCTGCTCACCTAGAGCCAGCCTCCGGGCTTGGCAGGGGCGTGGAGGCAGACGGGGAAAGGGGAGCCCCTGCAGGGACCTGGCCGTTGCGTGCGAAAACTGCAGGCGGCACGCAGCAGCAGGGACATGGAGGAATCGGGGACTGGTTGCAGCATGGCGCTCTGCTACGGCACGTGTTGGCTTGCACCCCCATGAAGAAGAGGCTGCAGGGCCGTGTGCTCAGCCCTCCCTGTCTTGCCCAGCTTTGAGCTTCTCTCTCGTTGCACGGGGCGTGGAGGCCGATATCCTCCTTGGGCTTCCTCCAGCTGTGTTCCCGTCCCTCCCATGGGCCTTTGGAAGCCGCGTCCTGCTGCCCAGGGTTATCCCAGCGGCTGCCAGCTAATCCGCACCCCGTCTCCTTGGGACGAAGGAGGAGGCTGCGCTCGTGGTTTAATCCCGTCTCCCGGGCGTCTAGCTCACAGCGCTGTCAACGCCCGCCTGGCCCCTGAGCAGCTGCTCTCTTGTCCGACGTTTCTAAGCTCCTGTTTTCTCCTGATGGCTTCAAAGCCGGCCTCAGCCTGTGAGATGGCCCAACTCCCCAGATGGGGGCTGGCGCTCCAGCTGGGTCCTGTGGCCTGGGAGTCAGTCAGCGACCTGGGAGGCAGATCTTCCTCTAGCACAAAGGATCTTATGAAAATCCCAGCTGGGAACGAGCCAGCCGGTCACCCCTCCACTCTGCTGACGCATACGCACTTTGGCCAGCACCGCCTAAAATGCCTCAGATCAAGGGACTTCCCCTCTCTTCCTTAGGGCACGGCTCCCCAGGATTTCCCTCACTGGACGTGCTCCTAACTCTCCCTACAGTCTCAGGGCCCAATTCGCCTCTCCCCCACTCTGCTGCAGATTGGCAGTAGCTCCATGGAAGTCCGGGGGGGTTGTTAAGAAAGGATCGTTCCCTGATGCATATGGATCTTGGCTTGTCTGGGTGCAAAGCCATTAACTGCGTCTGCCTCACTCCCTAAGCGTGCCCCTGTGATGTGAAGACCAGGCGATGCAGCCAGGATTTATTGCTTTCTGGGAACAAGATCATGTTGGAAGCCATGACGTGGAAGCAAGACTCGGTCATGCTCTTTACGGTTTATTGAAGGAAACCAGAGAGCAGCAGGTGGGAATGAATTGATCCCAGTTGAACCCTGCACCCTCCTGCCAGGGAACAGGAAGGTCAGCCCGTTACAGGCAGATTCAGCCTTGGCTGATGAGATGCATCATTGGGTTATCCCAAATTCTGAGGAATATTTGCAGCCTCCTTTCTTTACAACAAACAGCATTTTCAGCAGGCGTAACCTAGGGCAGCTATCTAATGGGTCGTTAGAAATGATTGCAGGGAACGGTTGGAACAAGGAAGGACTGAGAGCACGGGGGGTATGTCTCGTCTGGTACAATCTGCACGGAGCTGAGTGTGCAAAGATATCTGATTCCAGAAGACTTCTAGTATTGTAAAGGGGGACAGGAAATAGTTTGTCCCATCCCAAATTGGGAGGAAACCAAGAACTTTCAAAGTTTTTCATGAAAAAACAGGGGGGCAGGGAGGAGAAAAGAGAAAACCTTCGCTCAGTGGTTAAGGGCCTCATCTGGAAGTGGTACTTGATCCTTGGCCATCTAGGCTATTTTTTGGATGGCTCTCTCCTGGTGGAGTGGGTCTACTGTGTATAAATACTTAATTATTCATTGGGGCAGAGAGTGAGAGAGAAACTGCCTCTGTGGCCGGGTGTTTGGGGCTCTCATCGTTGGCTGTGAGTGGCCCATGTTCAAGTCTGTGTTTCTTCAACATGAGTCCCCCCAGCTCCAGAAGTCCCCTTTCTATTGGGTTCTTCTCCGTCTCTCTACTTGCTCTGAGCAGCGATTTTGTGCAGAACCTGAGCAAAGCCTCATCCAAACCAGCCCTTTCCTGCGAAAAGTTTTTTGTTTTTGGGAAATTGTCCTTTTCCAGTGAAAAACCCATTTCACTGAACACTCCTGCCCAGCGCTGCTGCAGGGCAGGTCAAAGAAACTCACGAGTTACACAGTTACGTGTGCCGCAGCCAGTCGCATCCAGTGAGATGCTGGCGTTTTCTGACCCATTGCTGTGCTGGGAAATCGGCTGCCTTTCATCTCAAGAGCAGTTACCACATTAAAACTGGGCCTTTTTTCAACTAGACCAAGGTTGCACTTGCAGCACCAATTCTGTCAGTTAGCATCTGGCATCATCCCATCGTTATTGGTGGGGAGAGGGCGCAGGTGTGCCCGTGTGAATGGGTGTAATTTGCCTGCCATGAAATGTATCCATACACCAAGGGCTACAGGTAAGTCCAGCTGTACTTTACTGGGGTAGCGCAGCCTAGTGGCTATAGCATTGACCTGGACATAGCAAGTCCTCACTCTGGCTGGCTACGAGACCTTCGTGAGTCACTTGCCTCTAATGTCCTTTGCCTGCGTTGTCTGCCTAGATTGTAAACTCTTTGGATAAGGGACTGTCTCTTAGTAGGTCTTGGTACAGCACCTAGCATGGTGGAGCCTCTACGCCCTGCCCCCCATAAGGATATCTTGGCTAAGTGACCTGTATAATGGGTGCAATAAAACACTCCCCTATCTTGCAGCGCTTTTGCAAAGTTTGATTTAGGTGTGTACTCCGCAGGGGCGGAGGGTTCTTATTTTATTTATCTCGGTGGCGGAAAGAGGCAGACCGACAATGAGAGGTGCTCGGATAAAGGGTTTTATTATAATGACGTCAAAGAAGCTGTGCTAAAAATGCCTCCCACACCAGAGCTGCTGAACGAGGAGGACAGTTATTGATACAATCAAGATGGCCAGAAACGGCATGGTTTTAAAACAATGGCAACCACACATCACGGCAATCCCAAAGCATAGGAAGAAAGCACCTACCAAAAGCAGCAGAGTGGGAGACCCATCCTCCACTCTATCAGTGAGTCGCAACCAGGGAACTGATCTGCCCGGGGCATCCGGTAAGGCCTTGACGGATCCACGGAGAGTATCTCTGGGCAGATAGCCGTGCAATTCTCCTTAGCCGTGCAATTCGTCATCCTCAATCTCGTTCAGAGATTGGGCCTTAAACTTGCTTTTTATTAGTCTATTGGCTGATAATTACAGGTGGCGGAGTTAGCAACTGGAATGGGGCAGCTGCCCTTTCCAAGGTCTAAACTGGTCCTTCGGTTAGACAGCTGCTGACCTGCGCTTGGGCCCCTGCTGCTTATCTCAGACATTTTCTGCCTAGCTGACATATTTTGTGCAATGTTAGACTTATCCCGGGAATAGCAGCTAAGGGTTAGTTCCGCATCTCCTCCAAGGGACTTTCCATTCGGTTATTTCCCAGCATGGGCCCACTCTGGCTCACAGCCTGAGCTGGATTTCTAGGGCCTAGCCCTGCCAACTAAGCTGTTTCCGCATTACAAAGTTCTTCCGCGCCCTACAAGGTGCTTTGCTCTCTGTGGGTGGAGGCGCCAGTCCAGGGAGAGAAGAAGGAATCACTGACCCGGTCTATCCGTTAGGGAGCAGCGGTCCTCGCGTGGCCTAGCCAGCGGGCGTGCGTCTCGTGACAAGATCACAGCTTCCACTAAATACATGCCCCGTGAGAAAGGGGCATAACCTCACTGGCGCTCGCTAGCAGCAGGCAAGACGTGACGCTCCTCCAGCACTCTGCTATTCTCGTGCAAAGAGAACCGTCTGACGCACAGCCGAGAGCCGCGCCCGCCCCAGTCCCGCCCCGTGTCTGGAGCGCAGCCTGGCACGCATTTCCACCCAGCGGTTTCTCTGGGGTTGCCGGATAGTGCTTGTCACGGCGAGCTGCCCGTGCCAAGCGCTCAAAACAGCCCGTGGCACTGAGGAGGGAGGTGCATCTGTGCATGGCCTGAGGCTGAGAGGGGCCACGATGCTCAGGGCCAGTGGCCGTCCCAGAGGCGTTTGCTAGCGGGAGGAGGTTACTTGTCTCTGTGGCATTTCGAGATGGGGAAGTCTGGATCCATGCCTGAGTCCCGGGGCGGGGAGGGCGTTTACACCCAGGACACCAGGATCCAGACCCAAACACCCCTACCCTGCAGGTTGCAGGACGAGGGGTGACTGATGGTACCCCACAGGTCTCAGAGCCAGGGGAGGGGACTGAGATGCTGCTCCAAGGCCCGCGTGGTGATGGGTGCCAGTCCGTCTGGAGGGGAGGGGGGAAGGATGGGGCTCTAGTTTCCTGCAGGGAGGGGATTCTCGGGCCAGTCTAGGCCTGGCTCACTAGTCCGGGGCCGACAGCGCTTCCCCGGCGGTTCTCTGGGCCTGGAGCTAAAACATTTTATTCTCTCTCTCTTTGCAGTTAAAAAAGCCAAGTTTGATGGGGCCCAAGGTAAGCTGCTGCCTCGGCCCTGGGTCACGTGGGCGACATGGACGTCTGGGGCAGACGCCTCTGCCCAGCCCCCCATTGGCACTGTGGGATCGGGAAGGGTGGAGGGGGGGGTCGGTGCTGGAGGAGGGGGGCTGGGCCGGTCCTGATGCTGAGATCACCAGGAAGGCCAAGGCTGGGCTTGGGGCTGGGAGGCAGGGGGCAATGCCCGGAGAACATCCATTGTGTTGGCTGGAGAGACTCTTGTGCGGGGACGGGCAGGGCGCTGGATTGATGGGCAGAGCCGGCGGCTGGCCTTCGGGGTGGGGGTGGGGAGCACTTCCAGCCCAGCGAGGCTGTGTGGGGCCCCCCTGCCCCGGGCCAGGCTTCACCCTCTGCCCCTTCCCCCGCAGAGAAGTTCAACACCTACGTGACGCTGAAAGTGCAGAATGTCAAGAGCACGACCATCGCCGTGCGGGGCAACCTGCCCTGCTGGGAACAAGACTTCATGTTGTGAGTACTCCCCTCGGGGAGCACCGGGGGGAGAGTCCTGCAGGGGCCGCCAGCTTTTGGGGGGCTAGTGACAGATAAACCCCCCGTGCCTCCTGAGTGCTGCAAATCACCCAAATCGGGCGCATGCCGGATTAGCCAGGGCGTTGCAGGCTCCGGCGCCCTTTGCATGGCGGGGACACTGATCCTGGACCTGCCCCACGGCCCTGCTGGACAACGAGTTCCCCGCAACACATGGTGCCGCGCCTCTGCTCCACCCTCCGTCAAGGCCTTCACCCCACCCCTGGCCCCGTCTTGCCAGAGGGGCCGCTCTGGGAGGCAGCTGTGGCATCCGGCGAGTCTCAGGTCGCCCCAGCCTCCTTCGATGGGTGGCCCAGAGAAAGTCCCGGGCCCTCAGCCGCAATTGGGTGGCGGGCCAGGGGAGCCGGGTCTGGGCGCACCCATGGATGCTGGCCCCGCCAGACCCCCAGGTGGGTGCCAGGTCCATGCTCCCTGGCTGGGCACAACGCCTGAGGCCCGCGACACGCGGGTGGAGCGCTCAAGAGAGCGGGCTGCCAGCTGAGCGAGTGCAGTTTGCAGAGGGGCCGTGGGAACAGGGGCCGGGTGAGATCAGGCATTTCCTAGCCATGATCAGTGTAAACTCCTGCCCCACCGCAGAGGTGGGGCATTGGGAGCGCCCGAGGGGCGGCTGCTAGGAGCAAGGTGGGTGAGGCAGACCCTGGAGGGATCCCAGCAGCGAGGGAGAGAGCAGCGCTGGGGACCGGGCAGGAAATCCCTGCTCCTTTTCGCTCCCTGGGGTCATGGGGCGGCAGGTCGCCCGCTGCAGACGCAGCCCCGAGCATGAGCTCACTCAGCTGTGGGGCCCAGTGGGGGCCGGAGGCCGGGGGCCAGCTGCCCAGGGCCGGGGGGGAGGCAGCGAGCCAGACCGGGCTGACACTGATGGGCATGTGGCCGCTTTGCTTCCCTTGCAGCGAGATTAACCGGCTGGACCTGGGGCTGACGGTGGAGGTGTGGAACAAGGGGCTGATCTGGGACACCATGGTGGGGACGGTGTGGATCCCCCTGCAGAGCATCCGGCAGTCCAACGAGGTACTCCCTGCCCTTCAGCGCCCAGCTCTGGCCACCGGCCAGCTTTCTGGGGGCAGGGAGGGGGTGGCTGGGGCTGGGGGGAGGAGGGACCAGGCCTCCTGGCAGACCCACCCGTCCCCTGCACCCACAAGCCTCCTTCCCATGATGAAGCTCAGCTTCCTCCTAACCCCCAGTGCTCGAGGGCAGGGCCGGGCACCGACCAGGTTGGCAGTGCAGGGAGCCGGGGGTTGGGCACCCTGAAGGATTTGGGGTTCTCTTCCAGCGGCTGGGAGGAAGGCAAGGCTGGGGTAGGGAGGGGAGGGGTCGTCTTGTCCCCAGGATGTGAAGGGAAAATGACAAGCTCTCCTGCCCCCCCTCCAGCAGGCGGCACTCCAAGGTGCCATGGGGCAGGCCAGGGGTTTAGACCCCCAACCCTGCTCCAGATCCCCTGGGCAGGGAGCCAGTGCCCGGAGGAGGGCGCGGGGCTGAGCAGGCGGTGGGGCCAGGCAAGCGAGGGGGCTGGAGGGGACTGATGTTTGCAGGCGGGCACTGGGGCTCCTGCAAGAGGAGACGCTCAGACTCCGTGACCCGGAGCTGCCACCGACCGCCCTCTCCTTATCCACGGGCGGGGGGCTCGAGGCAAGGCCAGGTGTAGGGGACGTGGCTGCCCAGACAGCAGAGCTCTTCCCTCTTGTTGCTGGCAGGAGGCGGAGCAGGGGCCTGGGACCTAGGACTCCTGGGTTTCATTCCTTGCTCAGGAAATTGCTGCCCCCCCTTTGCGCCTCAGTTTCCCCCAAGTAACAGGCCCTCCCCCCTGCACACGGGGGCTGTGAAGCTTAGCCCAATGAAGCAGCCAGAGAAGGGGAGCGTGGCAGGAGCCCAGGTCTGAACAGCTGCAGTCCTGGCCTGGCCCAGGCAGGGTCCACGCTGCCGGCTGAGCGTGTGGGACTGATCCGCAAAGGGGGACGTGGCTAGCCCTAAGGCGGGCGCTACGGGGCAGTGCCCACGCCATGCCCAGTGCCCGCTAGCTGGGCTGTTTGCCACGCCGGGAGAGTCTGAGCGGGGCTTTGTTCCCCTGGCGTCTGTCCTGACCCACCGGTTCTCTCCCCCAGGAGGGCCCCGGGGAATGGCTCACTCTCGACTCCCAGGTCATCATGACCGACAACGAGATCTCTGGGACCAAGGACCCCACCTTCCACCGCATCCTGCTGGACACCCGCTTCGAGTTACCCCTCGGTATAGTGCCCTCCCCAGGGCTGGGGGGCGAGCAGGACTTGTGGCCTCTGCCTCCCCCCCACCTGCTTCCATCCCCATCCATGTGCCCGGGGTTCTCCCTTCTTGGGGATGTTTCCCTCCTCCTGCCCCAAACTGCGCAGATGAGGGGAACTAAAAGAGCCGGGTGGCCCCAAAACTGGAGGGAGAGGATCCCTCTGGGGGGTACTGTGGGGGGAGCCCTGGGGGCTGCGGATCAAGATTAAGGGGCACCAGCAAAGTTGTGGGGAGCCCTGGGGGCATTTTCACAGCAGAGTCCTTTCCTGGATCCCCTCCCTCTCACCATGTGCCCAACCTACCCCCCACCACCCCCTTTTCCCTTCCGGTGAGGAGCCGATCAGGGTATGGGGCTCCTCGGCTCCGCTCCCACTCCCCACTCTGGAGCCGGCAGCCCTGGCTCCTCCCTGGCTCTGTCCCTGCCTCTGACCCTCTCCGCAGACTAACCGATGCCAATACCCATGGTGCGGTATCGCTGGCCCCCCACAACCCGGCTGGGGAGGTGAGGCTGGGACCAGGGTCGTTTCTTTTCTTTCTCTCCCCCTCTCCTCCGGCCCTGTCCTGCCTCCTCCTTTCTTCCCTGCCCCACAGATCCGCCACCCAGCCCCGCATGGGCTGTCTCTCCCTGCGGCGTGGCTGGCCAGCTGCAGGCCCGGCCAGAGGCCAGGCGCCGTAGGATCTGGGCTCTGACCCCATGTGCGGGGCCCCAGAGGCTGCGTTGGGAGGGAGGGCCGGGCGCAGACACCCCGCGGGCTGTTGGCAAGGGGCATCTCTGCTTTCAGACATCCCCGAGGAGGAGGCCAGGTACTGGGCGAAGAAGCTGGAGCAGCTGAACGCCATGAAGGATCAGGACGACGTAAGTCAGCCCCGGGGCCTGGCTGCCCCCGCCGGCCCCTGCGAGGGGCTTTTCAAACCCCTGGCACCACAGGCTTGGCATGCACGCACATGGCACCGGGCTGGGCAAGTGGTGGCCCAGCGTGGCCCCTGCTTTGCTGGAGCCAAGGGGACCAATGGGAAATCCGTGGCCCTGGCCTGTGGTGCGCTCTTCCCTCCCACGGGAACCTGCTCCGAGTGCCAAGGAGCGCTGGGGGGGGTCTAGCTTCACCACCCCTCCCAAAGGCTGTGGGGCCTGGGGAGGAGGCCGGCCCGGAGACCGCCCAGCGGGGATCTCCGTGACCTTCCCTTTGTCTCTCCCCAGTTTGCCTTCCAGGAGGAGCAGGACAAACCGCTCCCTGTGCCCGGTTCCCAGTGCTGTAAGTACCGCACCCCCACGTACAACCTCCCCGGCCCCCCCGCAGGGCTGGGTCACAGGCGCCTTTCGGGCTAGAGCCCGGGGGTGCGGGATGGGGCCTGGATGGAGCGGGGGGGATTTTGTGGGTATCTCCCATCTCTACGCAACACCCTAGCATTTGTTTGCCCCCAGATGAGGCAGGGTGGGGGTGATCCGAGGCCCTGTGTCTCCCTTGCCCCCCTATCTCACAGCCCCCTCCCAGTACGTCCATGGCCCTACAGCCTCGGAGGAGCGCCGGGAGAGCACGCCGCCTGTGCCCTACGGGGCTCCCTGCTTGGCACCCCCGCCTGGATCTCCAGGGAAGCAGGACTCAGCCTGGGTCATGGGGCTGGAGACGTGACCCCCTCTCCTCTGATGTCCTTGGCCCCTTCCCTCTCCTCCTCCCTCCACCCACTGTCTCCCCTCCCCTTCTCTGCCCGTGTGTTCGCTCCCCTCGCTCCAGTCCTCTGCCTTGGCCCGGGAAGCTTTGGAGCTGGGTCAGTTCCCCTTGGCCCACGCCGGGGAGCAGGTCGCCTGAACAGAGGGGGAGCAGGACAGGAGGTCGGGGGGCGGTTGGGGTGTAGGGAGGGCTGATCCAGGGGGTGTCGTGGATGGCGACTCAGCACGGGGTTGGGGAGAAGGTCCCAGCGCAGGGAGGGCAAGGCCTGGCTGAGAAGCACCGAGCCTGGGGGAAGCTAGGACTGAGTGGCCCTGCTGAGGTCGGTATCACCGCGTTTGAGGTATGGGGGTGCCCCAGGGGATGCAAAGTTGCAGGGCTGGATCCTCCCCGAATCTCTTGGCTTTGCAGTTGATCCCTGATCTTGTGAGACATGGCCCCCACCCACCCCAGTTGGCAGCAGACTTACTGGCCTAGTCACCTCCCCACACACACTCTGTGCCTCAGTTTTCCCCTCTGCAAAATGGGGGCTCATCACACCCACTGCAAAGGGCCGTGCGTTGTGGGCGTGAATTGATCAGGGGGCCAAATTCTCTGCTGCCAGAAGGCCGGTGAGCTCAGTGGGTTACAGCCGGGATGAGTCTGTCCCGTTAGTTCAGAGGGGGGCATGAGGGGCTCTCACCCCCGCTTCGGCTGACATCCTGCAATGTGGCCTCTGGCCTCCTGTGTTTGCGCCCTGCTGCTGCCCCAGGCGTCCTTCCCCTGGTTCGCTGTGGCACGGAAGCCGGGAAGCTGCCTCGCAGCTGCTGGCTCCAACCTAACATCTCGTGGGTCTGTTTGGCACACGCGTGTTGGCGAATTGTCCCTCGTGGGTGGAGAACCGTGAGCAGCCGAGCTCAGAGCTGGGAACGGGGCCATTGGGTCCTGAATGTAGGACCCGGTGTCAGTCCCTCTCCTCCTGGGGGGAGAAGTGCTGAGGGGTGCCTGGACACCCCTGGCCAGGTCGTGGGGCTCGTGCCCTGCGTGAAGCAGCACAGCGTGTGGAGGGTGGGGAGCCACCCCTCACTCTCGCGGCATCGTTAGAGACGAGGTCTTCGGCTGATCGGTGATGTTCTCATCGGTGCTGCAGCGTTTGGGCTGGGGCAAGACGAGGAGGTGACCCAGGTCCCCCTCCCTCTGCTCTTTCTTCCAGCCGGCCCCCCAACTTCTGGGTCTGCCTCTCACAAATCCCCGCTCTTCCCTCCAGGCCCCTCCCCACACAGGCTCCTTGCTCTCCCCGCGTCCTGCTTGCCCGCCTGGTCTTGCAGACGCGCTGTGTTCAGATCCCACCGGGGCCTGTCCAGAAGGTACGCCTGCAGGGGGCCTGATCCCACCTCTCCAAGCGTACGGCAAAGACGGGCCCCGGCCGCAGAGCTCTGCTCAGGTCTGAATTTGCCCAACGCTGGGTGGGGGACGGGGCTGGATCCTGACCCCGCCTCGGCCCGGCGCAGCGCTGGAGTCTGGGCCGCACATCCCAGCGCCGGGTCTGCAGGGAGGTGCTGGGGGTTTTGCGTTGGGCCCGTCTCTTTGCTCTCCCACCCGGACTTTAACACCTGCTCCCTCCGTCGTGTCCGTCTTATTGTCTCTGCCCCTTTTCTTTATAGGCAACTGGAATTATTTTGGCTGGGGAGAGCAACAGAGTAAGTATCCGACCACCTTCTCGCCTCAGACGCGGGTGGCACCCCCTTCCCTGCCCGCTGACTCCCCACCAGGGCCGGCCACCACGCCCAACCAGTGGAAGGCCCATTCCGGCACTGGTTCCTTTCAGCCCCGCTGGGGAGCAGAGGGGTCCTGGTAGCTCAGGGAACGGCATGGCTAGCTTGCAATGCTGGGGGCCCGAGTCTGGCCTTGTCTGGCTTTCTTCTTCTCATGTAGTTGGCATGTCTCCCCCATGCTCCGTGAGAGAGGCGAGCGCCCCCTTTGCGTCTACACACGCCTTTTCAGGGTGGGTGGCTGGCCCGTGCCTGGGGCGGGGAGGCTGGGCGCAGGGCGAACGGAGCTGGTCAAAGGACAGGGCGCGATCCCTGCACGCAGGTCCCACACACGTGGCGCTAGGCTTGGCTTTGGGCCATTGGCACCCGCTCGTAGAAGGCATTGCCCAGGGAAATCTCGCCTCTCCAAGGCAGGAGAGCAGTAGAGATTAGTTGGCATCCTGCAGATCCCTCCTCCATCTCTTCCTCCCCTCCCACTTCTCTCACCCCTTATGTATATTCCCATCCCCTCCTCCTCCCTCCCAGGTGGCGGTAGCTGCATTCTCGGGGCGGGGGGGATCCCTGCGGGAAGGCAGAAGGTCCTCGTGATCTGGGAGCATGGGGGGGACAGCTTGGTGGGCCGATGCCTGAAGACCCTGGTTTAGATTTCGGGTCGCTCCTAGCACCTGGAGGATGCGGCGGCATGGCCCCACATCGTGTGGCACGAGGCCCACGCTGCTTTTGGCACACAGCCCCTCAGGCCGTGACACTCCCACTCCAGGGGAACGTCCGCAGAGCTCGACGGGCTAAATGTCGCCCCCTCGAATCTGCTCCCGCCACTCCAAAGTCGCTGGCCTGGGGCCCAGGCACCACGGGGGAACCATTCAGCCTCCAACTCCTCCGTCTGGCCCACTCCCTGCCGGGACCGAAGGGAGGGAGCCGGACAAGGTTCTCTAGCCTCTGCCAGCGGGCTCCACGCAGCAGCTGGGCCGGGCCATGGGGCACAGATGCCAATTGCAGCCGGGGTGCCCCGAGCCAGAGTGGCTGGAGCACTAAACGTCCCTGCGTGCCCAGCACAGGCCAGCCCCCCTCTCCCCACACTGGATGTCCGCTCTCGAGGCCACTCTTGAGGCCTCGGGCCAGTGTCCTTCCACCTGAGATTCGGAGGAGAAAATCGGGTGGGGGGAGGAGGGGTGTAGCCGGGCAGTGCAGATGGGAGGCTGGCGTGGCTGTGCTGCCCAGACAGTAGCTAGGTCAGACCTCTCGCCTCCCCGGGCGAAACGCTCATGGGCGGCACCGGCCCTTCGCAGACGATGACCCCGACAGCATCATGGACGACCGGGACAGCGATTACCAAAGCGAGACCAGGAATAGCATCCCGCCTCCATACTACACCACCTCCCAGCCCAACGCCTCGGTCCACCAGTACCCCGTGAGACACCAGCAGCAGGGCTCCCGCGACTCGTACACGGACTCCGTGCAGAGCTACGAGATGGACTACTCGGACCAGCGGCCCATCAGGTACAGTGGGGGGGAGCCCGGCACCCGCCCTCGGAGGCCACGTGATGCTGAAATGCTGCGCGTGGGGGTCGGCAGCCCCAGCCACCACGCGGGAGAGGTGAGCCCAGGCAGCGTGAGGTGCACCCGTCCTGCAGCGATGGGGGATAGGTAGACAGACGAGACGGGGGCTGTGTCTGAAGGGGAGAACAAGCCAGGCCCTCGGGCAGATTTGCTCCAGCTCTTGGTACGCGGGGGTGCCCAGCCCGAGCACTTCTGTGCCAGCCCCAGCTCCTTCTTCCAGAATCGTCGCTTTCATTCAAAGTGAAAATCCAGTCCCTGTGGGGAAGCTGCTGCCCAAGGAGAGGGCCCCCCGGCTGCCTGCATTTCTCTCGCCAGGGTGTTTAACTCTGAAACCTAGTGATGGGGTCCAGCGACACCGTTGTTCCCTGTTCTGCTGCCAGCTGTGGTCGCAGAAAGAGCTATTTTGGGAGGGTGGGCGGAGTTTTGGGGGGGTAGGCGGAGTTTAACTAACTCACTATCCTCCCTGTCTAATCCCCGGCTAGCGGTAGAACTCCAGAGGGTAAAGAAAAGCCCTAATAAACATCAGGGAGCTGAAGGTGTGGGAGGGTCCACCCGAATCTGAGGGGCAGTCCTCTCCACTCCGGAGAGACCTAGGGCAGGGCTAGCGCTGATGAGGATTTAAACGCACTGGCAGAGCTGTGAGAGCTGGACTAGCTGAGGATGCTCCAGTTGCGTGGGGCAGGCCTGGAAGGGCAGCCGGGCTGTCCGTTGGCGGAGCTGTAGGGGGGATGTTTCCAAGCCACCTGCCTTCCCTGCACTGATCTGTCCGCTGGCTGTTCCTGAGCGTTCAAACTCAGCGCCCCTTGCTCCCACCCTCAGCAAGACCCTAGCTGGCGAATACCTTCCCAGGCTTCTCAAAAATCCTACCGGGAGCCCAATCCACACACGGACTCCTTCTGGGGCAGGATCCCGGGCGCGGCGGCTTCACTGGTGTGAAGGCGGATGCCAGGGGGCATGGTGCCGAGGAGAAGCTGTGTGGCCCCTTCGGGAGGTCGTTGTTGGTTGTCGTTGGTTCCCCAGTGACCTTTGCTGACCGTGTTCCTCTCCTCCCCGGCAGACGCTACGATAGCGTCGATTCTGCCACAAACGGGCGCAGCGACGCCGAGTCCGCTTCCGAGTCGAGCAGGCGGACCAGCCGCCAGCACTCCCTTGAGAGCAGGCGGTCCCTAGACCTATCTGATAGGTGGGTCTCTACCTTGTCTCTAGCCGTGTGCCTTTCGCAGAGTGCCGTGGTTGGTCTTTGCCGCCCGGCTTAGGCCGACACCAGTCCCGGCAGTGGCAGCCCGACGTGGCTGTTGGAACGAACCCCTCTCTCCCCCTCCCCAGCCCCGCCTGTGCATCAGATCCATCGGCCCCGGGGGAAAAGGACGGGGGGCTCCTTGAGGTCCTGAGTGTACAGTGCATTGCACATGCATCCCGGCCACAGCAAGGGATGTCCCTCACTGAAGGCCCCCTGCTCTGTGCTCCAGCTGGGTGCGGGCGGCACCCTGGCTGTGGAGACACTCTGTGGAGTTCTTGCTGAGACAGGGATCCCTGGCCACCGGGATGCTCAAGTCTCCAGTGCAGAGAAGGGGTAGAAATACCAAGGGGGCAGGACTGGCAGTTTCCTTCAGCTGTCTGGGATCGTGCGTATTCAGTTCACACCATCTGTGTGAGCTGCGCGTGCAGCCACAAAAACACGTGGCTCATTCTGCCCACGCAGCCTTGCTCTGTTCCCCAGTCCTTTGCCTTGTCCCGTTTCCGCCACCCCAACGGTGGGGTCAGCAGCCCCCTCTCACTGGCCTCTGCAGTCAGGCCCGTTCCCTGCTGTTCAGACCAACTCCCCTGGGTGCGCTTTCCCGGAGCCCCCAGCGGTGTGGGAAACCAGGCTCCTGATCCCAGAACGCCCTCCGAAAACACACAGCGAAGGCATAACGAGAACGCGGCCAGGGGGTCTGTTCGCGCCTAGCAGACCCCTCCTAAGTGGTCTCCCCTTTCACTCTAGATCAGGGGAGATTCTCCGGCCTCCCTGCGTTCTGAGCCCCGGAGGAAGAGGAGGCTTCAGTGTTTGCCCAGCCCTCTTTTCCTGGACAGAATACAGGTGCAAAGTGGACGGCATAATCTCGTCCAAGCCCAGCTCTAGCGCTGCTGCTAGCTCCTGTCCCTTGCCTGCCTCCGGGGTGGTCCAAGATTTCAGCAGCGAGGGGCCAGGGTAGCAGCCTGGCGGGGTAGCTCTAGGCCTCCTGGAGAGGAAACTGATGAGAATGTGCAATGCATTTGAGGACACCTACGCTCACCTGGGGAAGCCGTGGGCCTGATCCTGAGAGTTTGATGTGCTCGGGGTTTTCCAGGGTCAGGCCCTGGATCCAGGTTTTCACATGGGAGGGACGACTCCTGCGCTTCTGAGCGGTTTTATGGCTCTTTAAATTCTCCTTTTAGGGGGTGGGGTTTGGTGAGGGGGACTCTGGGACACCAAGGAGCCCAGAGTGGGGAGGTGTTGCCTCTCTTCTCTGCCAGAACTGGGTGGGTCCCCTCCGTGACGGGTCCAACCTCTGATGGGCTTGGATGTCCTCCCAAGGTGCTTCTGCCCTCGAGCCACCCAGAGTGTCCCAGGCCGGGCAACCAGGCCTTCCGGCCGGCTTCCTGCAGAATGGCACAGCCTCATCCAGACCCAGGGCTCGGCCAGGAGGGAGTCCATGCCTGTGTGTGCTTCCCCTCCACCCCCAGCCCCAAACTGCCGGTGCCGGAGACCTGGTGTCGGCTTATGCCCAGGCGTGTCCCTGTACTATGTTTGCATGTGCGCTTACTGTGAACTTCTCCGCTCGCTCGGAGACACCTCAGTTGCTGTGGTGCTCAGAGAATCGCCCCGGGTTTTTTTCCTCGTTTCCAGTGGTTTGGTTTTCCAAAGCACCCCCCTTTACTCCCAACCCCCTCCTGCTCCCCCTCAACCTTCCTTCTCCCCCCCACCTCCTTCCCAGTGACCAAATCCCTGAGCAGTGGGCTGGCCCTGCCGGGAAATGCCCGAGGCGAGTCGGGGATGGCAGGGCACCGTGGCATGGAGGAGCAGGGCTCTGGGGGGTGGAGTGCCCCGGGGAGGGGAGCGGAGCGGAGGAGAAGGCAGCAGGGAGGAGGTGTGGGAGACATTTGGGGGGACAGGAGAGAGTACTGTGGGGTGAGGGAGGAGACGGGAGATGGCTGGGGGGGATTTCTGGGGCTGAGGGAGGAGTGAGTGACAGGAAGACAGGAAGACGGCAGAAGGGGCGCGTGGGCAGGGATGGGGAAGGGAGTGTGGTGGGTGGGGTGTGGAGGGGGGGCCAAGAAGGGCCTATGGGGGACGATGCAGGTGTGTTTGGGGGTGGGATGTGGAGGGGAGGGGGTGCAGGGGGTTATGGAGACAGACTGGAGGGGGGTGGGGGGTGGCGCTGGTACAGGGTAGGTCTCCACATGTGTGGTCAGTGGCTCTTTGAACCCTTAGCCAAGGGCCTTGCTGCTGAGCAGCCGTCGTCTCCCCCTCACTGTGGTGCCAGCCGAGGGGGCTGTGGGGCAGATGAGGGGTTCGCCTGGCTGCCTGGGCGGCGCCGTTCCCAGCTGGCTGTGGGCACCGTGTGTCTGGGCCAACAGAGGCACATCTGCTCTGCCTGCAGCCCGGGGGCTGCCGAGAGGACGGGCGGGGGGTCTCTGACGTACCCCGGCCTCGCTGGCCAACCCCGGTTACAGGCCCATCCCCCTCAATTCCCCATCCTCCCCGCCCGGGCAGGTGGCCCAGGATCAGGGCCGGACTGGGCGCCTCCAATGCCCCCCGTGGGCCGGGACCAGGTGCCGGGGGCTGAGGAAGGGGGATGAAAAGCAGCGACGCTTCCGCCCTCCCTGCCTCCGCCGCTGGCTTGCCCACAGGTCCATGCCGCAGACGGGTGAGTGCGCCCGTCCTGGCACGCGGTCCTTCGGCAGCGCCAGCGGGTGGCAGGAGGCCGGCAGCCTGGGGATGGCCAGGAGAGCTGCCGCAGGGGGCAGCTGGCTGGGTGGGGCAGGGGGAGCCAGCTGGGACCCAAAGGCCTGTTTTAAGCCTCTTCCCTTCTCTTCCCTCCACCCGCCCCATGCAGCCCCACCGGGAGCAGCCGCTACGCCTCCTCGGGGGAGCTGAGCCAAGGCAGCTCCCAGCTGAGCGATGACTTCGACCCGGACGAGAGCCTGCGGGGCTCGGAGATGGAGGAACGGGACGGGGACTCCTACCACTCCTGCCACAGCTCGGTCAGCTACCACGACGACTCGCCCCGCTGGGAGGAGGAAGAGGACGACGACCTCTACCCGGACGAAGAGGACGAGGACTACAGCGAGAACGAACGGGCCTACCCCAAGGGCGAGGCGGAGGTGCCGCGGGACCGGGAGACGCACGAGCCCGTTGCCCCGGAACACGAGCCCTATCCACCACCGGCGGCGAAGCAGCAAGCGCCCCTGCCGCAGCCGCAGGAGAGGAAGGAAGAGAAGGCGGCTCATGTCCCAGAGGAAACGCCCCAGATCGCCCAGGAAGAGCCGGCAGTGGAGGAGCGCCCGGTCCCAGAGAAAGTCCCAGAGCCGGAGCCCCCCAAAGCAGCAGAGGGGTGAGGAGGGAGGGGAGCGCTGGGCTCCCAGATGCGCGGCGTTTTCCCCAGGCTGCCTATGGTGCTCACCCACCCTGCGGCCAGACAGCTGGGCCTGGGTGGGGTGAGCCGTGCTGGCTGAGAGCCCGGGGCTCTGTCTGGGCAGGGGGCCGTGGTGCCAGGTGAGTCTCCAGCGTAGCCCGTCCCGGGCACGTGCTGGTCCTGGGCAGCCGCGCTGGCCGTGGGCCCGAGCTGGCAGTGACAAGTCATGGTGTGTATGACATGCTAGCGAGCCGTGGGGCTGGCACGCACACGAGTGACCCGAGGGGAGGTCACACTAGTGGGGACACGGGCCCCTTGGGAAATCACCTGGCCGTGGTGGCACACTGCTACACGGGCCCTGCCGGGGGGAGCACGGGGCTGCCGTGAATGTGCCCTGTGCCCTGCTCGGTGCCCTTGGCCTGGAAGAGGGGCGCTGGGGGGATGTTCTGAACCAGAGATTTAGGGCTCTCATTTTCTATTTACGTCAACCGCAGCTGGACCGAG
The DNA here is from genome assembly GCA_007922155.1 of Mesoclemmys tuberculata. Lineage (NCBI taxonomy): Eukaryota > Metazoa > Chordata > Testudines > Chelidae > Mesoclemmys > Mesoclemmys tuberculata. Next base: position 3,370,274 of record ML675700.1, read on the forward strand.
CCCCAGGGCCGCGTCCCCAGGAGCTGATGGCATTTCCCCCCATGTCACCCAGACCTGCTCTGAGGTACCAGAGCACGGTACCAGAAACCCGGCCTGCCCTGGGAATGTAGCATTGCCGAGCTGGTGCCAGGGCCCGCCCAGGGGGAAGGTTGGAAGGAAAAGCCTGGCGCAGAGCCAGCCTTAGCAAACGGGAAGCCCCAGATCTGGGTGCTAAGCCTGGGTCCGCTGTGCTACAGCTCTGGGCACCGTGCGCCTGCTAACCATCAGCCTGGCAAGCCGCCCCGGATCCACAGGCCCGGTGCTCTTGCATGGCTCTGGAACAGCCCCTTGGAGGGCCCCCTCCGTGCGTCAGCCCCCTTGGAGCCTTCAGTCCTCCCGCTTCCTGCCGTGAATGCCCCTCACCTGGGCTGGACACCTGGGGGGGGATCTGTGCCCCCAAAAGGAGACATGCCCCCCCGCCTTCCTGACTGTGGCGTGGCTCTCAGCCAGCGGTGTAAAAGCAGGAGGGTTTACTGGACGTCTGGAACGCAGCGTAGAAAGTCCTTAGGTAACGTAGAGATGGGGTGGAAAGTTACAGCAAAGTCCATCTGGGTCTAGCCCGAGCCCAGAGCCCTCTGACTCCTTTTATTGGTCCCCCAGCCCTGGTTCAGGAGCTTCTCTCTGTCTCCAGCAGCCCTCACTTAACAGCCCCATCTGGCCCCTCCTCAGTCCTTTGTCCTCCAGCTGGTCACACCTGGCTGTTTCCTAAGGTGAAGGGGGGGGCACTAGGGTCATTTGTTGCTACGTGCCAAGTGTCCAGGCAATTGGAGTGGTCATTATCTTCTGGGACTCTCTGGCTAGGGGCTGCAGACAGCTAAGTGTCAGTCACGCTTGTATCTCTGGGTCTCCGCACAGAGTAAACCACCCTGCCCCCCACCATCTAGTCAACCATGCCTCATCTGGGGAAACTGAGGCACGCACGCTATTCATATGAAACGCTACGAAAACTCCCCACTCGGTCACACTAGCACAGAGGCAGCCTGCACGCAGCAGTCGCACATACTGGGTGTGACATGGGCAGGCCGCATGGAAATTCCCTTTGAAATGGTTCATCTGGCTCCAGTTAGCTCCTGCTCAGCTACTGGTCTGCTCGGTCCTGAGCCGGCGTCCCCTTCACAGCAGCCACCAGCAGGGAGGCGCTGTGGGGCTGTCAGAGGCCCGGCTGGCATTTCCACTGGGGAAAGCTAAGGCCCCCTTTTTGGTTGGAATGGAAAGGGTCCAATTTGCCCCCCGCATGAAGGTCCCTCCCGTGGGAAGGGAGAGGCCCACATGTTGGGGGCATGGTTCCGCTGGAAAACCAGGCCTGTTTTCTTCAGGTTCCCCGCTATGGATGAAGGAACAGCCAGTTTTGAACCTCTTTAATTTTCTTTTAAACCTTTAAAAGTTTTAACCTGGCAGCGTCCCTTTAAGGCATTAACCCTTTCGGAAGAGCCCATAGCAGTTGCCGTGCTGGCCGCAGGCAATGTTCAGCCTGCCTTCCGCACAGGCTTTACCCAGCTCCAAAGCCTAGGATTTAATTCACTGGACTGGAGTCACATAAACCCTGGTATGGATCTTGTGTTCACTGGGCCAGAGCCACGTCGGTCCAGTACCACTGGGTGTTGTCACACGTATTAAAGCAGGAAGAAAACTTCCTGGTTTGGATTTATCTTTCCAGGCAGTAGATAAAAGCCCATCTATTCCCTTCCGAGTTGCAGAGATGAGTAATTTGGTGGCTGCATCCCTGGTGTGACGTGAATAATTCAGGGCTGCCGGTCTCTGCTTTTAATATTGAACAGATCTACTTTTCTATGGTTGGGTGAGCACATTCACTCCAAAATGCAGGGACACAACCGCAGACTTCTTGCTTGGGGTTCTTCCTGTGATTAAATTATAGACCGTAACTGGAGAATCTCTGATTAAAAAGAGCACCTAGTGAGCTGTGTAATTATATGTCTATAATCTAAATAGATCTATTATATAATAAGAAGGACTGGGGAATCACACGATTCACATAATGGTGGCCTCGTCTTGCATACTGCGCGCAACATGCTTGTCAAGTGTGTGTGCTGCATTCAGCATCTCCCACCAATGGCTGGTGAACATGCAAGATAACAGCCTACTACTGCTACTTACCACTAGCAGTTACTCCTCCAGCTGTGCGTTTGCAGTCATGGCAGCAGGTTCAAACGCTCCTGAGGCATTGTTCGCTGGGTTAAATGTCTAAAGATATGAGATGGAGTTTTGAGGGAAAACTTTGACAGCCCGTTCCTGTAGAGATTGGTGTGGAGGGGGAACAGCCCAGGGAGTCGATCTTTGGTCTCAGATCGAACAATCCCCTTTTTGAGGTTTGAAAGCTTGGTGGCCTATCCCCTCCCCAGTGTTAATTTTCAGTGCAGCTCTGCACGTCCTGGTTCTCCCGAGTGCTGAACCTGAAGCTCTCCTGTAGGAGTCCGGGCCTATGCAGAAGCTGTAAGAACCTGTGAGATTGGGAGGGAGATTTCCAGCCTGGCTTGGCAGCTCCAAGAGGCTTGGATAGTGCAACAGCCAAGTGACATTTCAGAGGGGCAGTCGTGGTTGTTGGGGGCTTATCTGGACTTGAACCATCAAACTTTCTGAGGCTTTCTTATTGCTGCTTTCATGCCGAGGACCCAGGGCAGGGCCCACAAAGGAAGCGGGTGAAGTATGAGGCTCCTGGGTTCTGATCCCAGCTTTGCGCCATGTCTGCAGACAAGTCACTTCCCATCCCTGTGCATCTCGTTTTCCACATTAACGGCTTCATTTTTTATCACATTTGATTCTGGATGTCACATCCCATTAAACCCCATCCCTTTCTCCGTTGGCAGCCCCGAGGGAGGTGAGCAGCCTCTTCTGAGACGGATGTCAATAGCTGTCCCCAGCCTTCCCGGAGCCGGGCATCTTGGCAGTGCCATGCCCTGAAGGGCAGAGCACAAAATGGGAGGCCGTGCCTGGTAGACAAGGGTACATTGCCTTGGCAGAGGGAGCAAGTTTGGTGCATGCTGTGGATTGTGTCCCTGAAATAAATAGTTCACACAACATTGGCTAAAGAGCTGAAACCAAAAGCAAGGTGGAGACACACACACACACACACATGGCTCTTGCACATGTCTTCATCATGCACTAAGGCTCTAGGAAAGTTGCAGGCGTGGCTGCTTGCGCTAAGGCTCTAGGAAAGTTGCAGTGGGCTGGGTCTAAACCCCCTCGCTGAGTGACGCCCCACTAAATGCCTGATCTGTCTGTGCAGTTACAGAGAGAGGGAGGAGGTGGAAGTCCAGGACGCCAAATCCCGAGCGAAGGCCAACTGGCTCAGGGCATTCAACAAGGTTTGCATGCAGCTGCAAGAGGTAAGTGTCCCCCTCCTGCCCCAACCAGCCTACGGGGGGCTGGCAGGGACCTGTGCAAAGAGGACTTACACCAGACAGACTGACGACTTTCCATAGCCAGGCCAGCCCTGGATTGGCATCGCACGGGAAAAGACTCCCAGATCGTGGGGTGGCTGTTAGGAAGGAGCTGGCCAAGGGTAGCTCTGGCTCAGTGGGCCTGGAGTTTCCCAGCTGGGGAGTGAAAGCCGCCCTCGCCTCTCCCTTCCACCCGCACCAGTGGGGTCAGGTCCTCCTTGCCACTAGCCGGTAGCATCCTCGATGGTACGGAGCAGGAGGATTCTTCATCTAACCAGAACCTGCTGTTCCTGTATTTGGCCCCAATCCCAGCTGCAGAGCAAGTCTCGGGGCAGCTAAAGCCCAGCCCTGGAAAGCTGGAGACTGTTGGCCATGAGTGGGGGTGCCTGGGGGGAAGCAGGAGAGGGAACGTTGGGTGGAGCTGAGCAAGCCTTCCTGTGTCACCACGTGCCCCCGCCCAGCAAAGCGCTGAGAAGTGACTTGTTTGCTGAATTGGGACTTTAGGATACATGGACACAGCACGAGGTGGGCACGGGCCAGCCTCCCCAAACTACGACAGCGCACCTCGGGCCGAGCACGTGCCCAGAATCCGCATGGGGCTTCTATTACCCAGCCGTCAGCGGCGCTGTCTTCCTGCTGTCAGCGGCGCTCGCTGGATTCACACTCGCTCGGGTAGGCTGGCCAGGTCCAGCTTCTGCTGTGGAGACATGCTCCCAGCCCCTAAGCAGGCCTCCTTCCCCACAAGAACTGTGAGCGCAGAGCGATGCAGCAGAGAGCCCAGCCTCCCGGGAGGCAGCAGAGCTCACTCCTGGATGTGTCTGTTCCCTGTAGATGTCGCCCCTTGTCACTTTTATTGAGTTGACCATTTTTTGTTCTGTTTTTAGACGCCATCCTCCATCTTTTCTTTTTCTTTTGGTTCCGGATTTGCCCCCTGGGGCGTCGATTTCCCCCCCCCACTGCTTCTTTTTTCAGTTGTTCACCACCATGGCCCTTGTGTCCGCGTCTCCCCTGCCCGCAGGGGAGGGCGGTGGCATGCACGCAGGTAAGCATGTTTATTTAAACCAGACCCCTACTGTGTGTGGGTGCGGTGGGTGCTTGTAGGGAGGATGGGCTTTACTTGGTGTTTGTTCCTTTTCTCCCCCATGCTCTGCTGCTCCCCCAGATTTTTTTCCCAGTCTTGGCAAGTGAAAAATCAACTAGGAGAGCAAAGTCCTCCATGGATGTCTGGTCTCTGCATATTCCCCCCTGCAACACCACCTCCCAAATATAGGCAGGATCCCATGGTTGCTTTGCCAGTCCAGTGTCTTCCCAAACAGCTCTAGATCAGGGCAAACTAGTACAACTCTTCTGATCACCTTCATTTGCTCCTGCGTTCTCCCAGCCCCTGGCCCCTGTAGTTTACGCACTACCAGCAAAAAGTTTATCAGCTATGTCAAACTGCTAGGCAGCAGGGCTCCTTGCTAGAATCTGCATGGCTTGGGTCCTGGGTGATTTCTTTCTTCTGCTCATGTAGTTGAATTTAGCTCTCAGGTGAACGCAGCTGTTATTTTGCTCATTCCGCTCAGGACTCTCCAATATATTTTATTCCCAATGCAGCCTCCTCATCGGACCAGTCCCATTCCCCCCCATCCATTTTAACCCCCACACTGGGTGTTGCTGTTAAACACTCCCCGGGTGCCTCTGGGCACTTGTTCTTCAGCACAGCAAAGTCCCAGGCAATCTGCTGTCTGCCCAGCTAGCCGCCCCTGCGTGTCCGGGCGGCGGTGCTGACTCTGTCTGTCTGTCCTACAGGCCCGAGGAGAAGGATCTGGCGAAGCGAAGTCTCTGTGGTTTAAAGGCGGGTGAGTAACTGGGCAGCCCTGAAACCTCTCTCTCTTCCAGCCCCATGGTATCTGCAAAACTCTCGTGGGCTTCTTGTCAGAAGGAATACTAAAGGACCCTGCCCTAAGCTCCCTACCGCTGAGGGCTGGGGTGGGGGGCAGCTTGGGGAATCAGCCTTATCAAGTGGCTCTGGGGTGGGAAGGACTGGGGCACAAGATACAGCTCCTCAGCTACGACGGCCACAGCCACGGTGGGTCCGTTTTTCACAGCTGGTCCTTTTCCATGGGCTGCTCCAATGAGCACAGGTCAATGCCTTTGAAGGGGCTGCAGAGGGATGGTGGGGCAGATCCGCCAGCCCCTGGCAGCACCCATCAAGCATGTGAGCCAGCAACCCGCTCCACTTCTCCACTGGAACGAACCGGGCAGAAACAGGCCAAGGGAGAAGAGAAAAGAGCAAGCGTGTCCAGATGTCACCTACCCCTTTGGTGCAGGTGGCGGCAGGCTCCTGTCTCCTTTCTGTGCTCTAAGCGCCCAGGACATGCCAAGCATGGTGTGCTCTTTGCTCTTCAGACACGCCACGTTCGGGCCCCTTCCCAGGCTGCGTGTCACGGTCCCAGGGGAAGAGGAGGCCGAGTTTGCCCATGGGCTGGCGGGCTGCAATGAAGCAGCGGTGACATCTCTGGCAAGGTGCCCATCTGGAGGGGGACGTGAGGCCAAGCTGCCAGTCATCCCTCGAGGGGCAGGGAGAGTTAACAACCACTCTCCCTCTTACGATGGATCCAATGGGACCTGCTTCCAGTGAGCCCTGGTCCCCTGGAACTGTTTGGAAAGACAGACAAGTAAAGATTCAAAGAGACCCCTCCTGCCATGTCCCTCAGAGGACGTGAGGCTCAGCTGTGATGATTGTAAAAGGGATTCCGTACGGGAGCTGCTGGAGATGGGCAGACCCGAGGTTCCCCTTAGCGGGCTGTCTCCCAGCCTGTGCTCCTTAGGTGATGGCACAGGGTCTCCTAACACTGGGCCTGACCCAAGTAGCTCTCAGAGCTGGCTGGAAAACCACCAATTTTTCCCTGAGAAATTTCAAGTTTCTAATCGAAGTTTCAAAACAAAACAAGCCTTTCCATTTGGCCTTCCAGTCATTCCCTTGCAACAGCACACGTTTCATCAAACCAGAACAAAACCTCATTTTAAGGCAAAACCGAACATTCGCGTTTCGAGTCGCCATCGCGCCGTAAAATGTTTGGTTTGGTTTTAAACTCCAAAGCCGAAACGAAACCGCCTTCTAGGTCAAAAGAGCCGTTTTTCGTTTTGTTTTGGAAGGTCGCGTAGAAACAAAACCGTCGGTTTGACGTTTAGGGCGGGAAAGGTCAAGGAGATTTGTCAGAATTGACACTTTCCCTGAATTGTTTCACTTTCAACAAACCTGGAGTGTTTCAGTGGGAAAACTTTCTGCACGAACAAGCTGCAGCGGCTATACTAGCTGTAGAGGAGATTGTACCCGGCAGCACCCTCTAGCAAGAGGGCCGGCTCGCCCACTGCCAGGCTCCTTGCTTCATCGTTCGCTTCTGTGCAAAGTGTGGGCTAAATATTGCCGCTGACTCCGAGAACCCAAATACAGCCTCTGCGTGCAGCATTTTCAGTTGCAACCAGTATGGAAGCAAAATTCCAGGAACCACCTTTGACAAAAGGCTGAAACGTGCTGAAATTCACATTTCTGTTCTTTGAAATTAAACCCCTTTCTCCATGGCCAATGCTATGGCGGAACAATTCGCACTGGTGCCAGCAAACCCCCGGCGAGGCCTTTGGAGCTGAAAGGCCTCGTTTCGTCCCTGCCCACGGGCTGATTTTGCCCCTGCCCTGCCTGGTTCACTCCTGGAGAGCTGCTGCTGGGCTGAGCTCTTGGTTTTGGCCTGTGGTCTCTCCCAGTCTGCATGATGCGGAGTGTCAGGGACTGGGGAGGGGGGCCTGCACCGTTCCCCTCTGTCAGTGTCTCCCGGGGACCAGCCCGCCCGCCGTGCAGGGTGGATTTGGGGAGATTGGGCAGTAATGGGCTCAACTGATGGGCTCCAGGCTGGGGTTTGGTGCCTGTGATCAGCAGGAAGTGGGTCTGGACGATCTGCTGATCTCTTCTGGCCCATGGCGGCGTGGGGCAAGGTGTGGGCCAGCCAGTGCCCATGGACCCACTGCTCTTACCCATCAGCTGCCCCCCCTGTGGGGTGGGGACATAGGCAGGGCAGGGGGGTTGCTACAGCCAGTCGACGCGGAGAATCTGCACTCCCCACTGGGGGACACGTGCTGGGCCGCCGGGTGGGGCGCTGGCCCCTCCGCCCGCCTGCGTGGGTGTCTCGATTTGTCTCCCATTCCCCCTTCGTGTCCCAGCCCCTCTGACTCTCGTCTCTCTTCCAGGCCTGGCGGCGGTCTCATCATTATTGACAGCATGCCCGACATACGAAAGAGAAAACCCATCCCCCTAGTTAGCGATTTGGTGAGGCTCCTGCCACCGCGCTCGCTGGCTTCCCATGGCTTGTCGGCTGGAGTCTGCTGCGGATCTGGCCCGAGCCGGGTTAACCGAAGGGACGGTGGGGGCTGCCCTGCGGGGGCGGGGGCCTCTCGGAGCATCCGTGGCGGCCTCCCCGCTCACACATCAGATGAGCCCCGAGGCCCCCTCCCTCCTCCTTTAGCCCGGCTCTGGCCCTCTTTGCCCCGCTTGTCCTGTTTAACGTGGCTGTTTCTGTTCTCTTTCCCGTGGTGCTGGCTGGCTGGGCTGTGCCGCAGGGGAGCCGCGGTAAAGTTTCTGCGTTGCATTGACAGCATGCCTGACATTAAACCTGGACGCAAATCCCTCCCGCTGGTCAGCGATCTGGTGAGCTCCTGGGCTTCCAGGTTAAAGAGACAGCACCCTTCGCGTCACCACCCCGGCCCTTCCCTGCCCCACCCGGCCAAAAACCTCCGCTGATTCCCAGCAGGCTGCCAGCAGAGAGGTGTCAGGAGCACAGCGCAGTGAGGGGCCCGGGACCGGGGCGTGGCAGTGGTGCCTGATAGTTGGAGAGAGACTCGGGACCCGGAGTTAGAGCAGGAGTCAGGTCCAGTGGTTGGAGCTGGAGTCGGTAGCCAGGAATCAGAGCCCAGGGTCAGGACGGGGTGACCTAGGACAAAGCAAGGCGTGAGCAGGGCTGGGTGCAAGGCAGGTACAGGAGTTATTGCAGCTGTGGGCAAATGCTCTGAGCAGCCGCCGAACTGCTGCTGCCGCTGGGCTGAAGAGCCGGTCTGCTGCCTCGCCCCCCAGTGAGGCAGCCGGCCCAGAGCAGCCGCGCTGGTTAGACTGCCCGCAGACTGGCTCCGCTGCATGCCCGGATGCCTGGCAGCGTGGGTGTGCTGGCATTGGAACCACATCTCCAAGCGAGCGTCACTCCCTGGCCGCGTGGCCAGGACAGGATCCTCCAAACAACTCTCCGAGCGCAGAACGAGCGTGTGAAAACCTAGGAGTCAGCTGCCCCTCCGCATCCGTCCCGCTGCCCACCCAGCCCACCTGCCCTTCTCAGAGTTGCTGAGAGGAGAGAAAGCCAGACCCCAGTGAAGCCCAGGGCAGTTTGGTCACTGACTTCAGTGGGGCCAGGATTTCACCCCATGTCCATTCAGATATTAGCCTCTCCGCAAATAGGGGCCCAGCGAGTCGCAGTTCTGGGGGCCACGTTGTGCCAGATTCTTTAAAAAAAGAGCATCCACCAGAGTGAAGGCCTCTCCTCAGGGTGTCCAGGAGTCTCTGCCAGCCAGACGCTGTCTGAGCAAGGGTGGATTAATTGAAGAGAGCCTGGGGGGAGGCCCAACACATGGAGAAAGCAGGAAAAATCCTGCCAGTCTCACACATCGGCGCAGAGAGGGCCGGGAAGTGAAGTGACTTGGCTCCGAGATGGGTTTGAGCTGAGAACTGGAGCAGGTTTGGATCAGACGCCCCCGCCTGGGCCTATCTCTGTCCCCTGCTGTACAACTCACGCGGCTCCGTGAAGTGGGCAGGGGAGCCTCTGTTTGCTCTTGTTCGGTCTAGAGAAGAGAAGGCTGAGGGGGGACATGAGAACCGTCAGACTGTGTGATAAAGAGGACAGCGATCAGACGTTCTCCGTGGTCACCGAGGGCAGGGCCAGAAGGAAACGGCTCAGTTTGCAGGCAGGGAGCTTTAGGTCAGATATTAGGAAATGTTTCTAAGGCTGATGCTTGTAAAGCTCTAGAACAGGCGTCCAAGGGAGGTGGCGGGATCCTCAGCACTGGAGGTTTTACCAACAGGTTGGTAAAACGCCTGTCAGGGATGGGCGAGGTAGACTTGGTCCTGCCTCAGTGTGTGGGGCTGGGCTAGACGACCTCTCGAGGGCCCTTCTGGCCCGACGTTTCTGAGATTCCCAGTGACGCCTCTGTTGGGAGAGTCACTCTCTGACTTGGAAGGAAGTTGGCCGTTAGTCCTGCAGAGCTGTCCCATGCTCGTCTGCCCCCAGGTCCCTAGAGCGCCAAGGAAATGAGCCAGCCTGCTCGGAGCGTGTGGAGGAGGTGTTTGGTTTCGTTTTACTGTTCCAAAGGGTGCTGTCTCTTTAACAGAGGTTGTGGGGGCCTTGTCCGATAAGGGGCATCAGTCCGAGTCCTTCCGTGATAACATTCGGTTTCCAGTTTTGCTCCTAGATCCCTTCCCGGGGGCAGTGGAAATCTTCCCGGTGCATAGACGATGCCATCCAGTGCGTCCCCATAATTCCCAGTGTATAAGCCATGTATAGAGCACGGCCTGTAATTCAAACTCCAGACCACTAGAGCAAACGTGCTCTGATAATCTAAGCCTATTACATCCCAACATACAGCACAGGCACACACAAACCCACACACCCTCCCGTAAGTGACAGTACATACCATTACAACCAGTGCCCTCCTGCAGTTAACTTTTCTACCCAATGCACGCCCAGAGTTCACAGTCTATCCACCACGACATGCACTGCTGTACATCCCGGCATCCGCCAGCTGGCGTGCGCACGGCTGCAGTCAGTGCTCTCCTGTAATCCGTACACGATATGCCCCCGCAGGTGCCACCCGCCCCTCGTGCACAGACCGCCATGTGCACCGCTGTACGTCACGACACGTTGCAGCGCCACGTCTAACACAGAGCCAGTCAAACTCCCTCCGACCACACCCGTTACACGCAGGCTGCCCGACGTTGTTTTCCCTGCTGACGCACGAGGACAAAATTTGAAACCGGACCCCCTTTTTTGCCTTCTCACCTAGGCTCCCCCTCTGCCTTCCCCTCCCCTGTTTTAGTCTCTCGGTGGGGGGTGTACTTTGCACCCTGCCCCGGGGATTCTGTTGTCCTTGTGTTTCTTTCCGCCCAAGCTGCCTTGCCTTGTTCCTTTGCTGCCTTGTCCGCGTGGTGCCTCCGTGCTGCCCTCGCCCTGGCCCCGGGAGGGCACGCCGTCGCTGATGCCCCTGCGCTGAGTGGTGTGTTTGTCTTGCCGTGTTGGGCTGGGCAGAGGGAGGCGAATGGAAGATTGCTGTCTGGACGATGTCCTGTGCTGTAGTGTGCAGAGGGGTACATGGACAGCGGGGAAGATGCCCTGGGGTTGTGATCGAGAGGGGTGGCCTCCTGGTGGTTGGCTGCACTGGGCTGCAGTTTAGCCCTGTCCTCTATGGACCACTTCATCTCTGTAGCAGCTGGTGACCCCTTAAATCCCAACCCCTTGGAAAGATTCTCCCTGAGCTTCTAAATGCCCGGGAAGCAGGCTAGCCCTGCCCGCATGAATAAAGATGGAGCATGCCGTCTCTCTTCTCAGAGAGAAGAACGTGCTGTTTCCCCAAAGCCAGCTGGAAAGGAGCAGCAGAGAGGCCGCGACCTCTATTCTGGCTCAGATTTATACCTGAATCTTAAAGCTGCTTCCTTTGATCTGTGTCTAAATTTTGTTACGCCCATGCTCAGCCACCATGAAGTACCTGGGAGGGACTGGGGCGGGCCAGGCAATACCTGAGATACAGAATGCAGGACCAAGAAGATCTAGGTAGCTCCAACTCCTGGCTACTGGGGAAAAGCAGAGAAATGTCCAGAAGTGGGTAGAGTTTGGTGCTGTCTATTTACCCATTGACTCCCTACGACAGAGAGGAAGGAAATATGACTTGACTTCCCTGTTTGAAATGGCTGACGTTACTGTCTTTTGCTTTCCATCTCTCTGGCTCTGCCCCCTCTCAGGCTATGGTAAGTCCAGTGTGATATTGTTTCTTGCACCTCATTTCCCTCCCTTGTCCTGTTTCCTGCAGAAAATATCCCTGACTTTAATATAAACTGCCAGGATCACGAATGGCTCCCATGGGGTGTGGCCAGGGGAGGCCGAGAACTGTAGATTCTGGCCATGAGGGGACCAGGGGGAGGATCTGGAGGTCGGTTCTTCTGCCCCACTGAGACCACCCCAAACTGTTTGAATGGTGGTGAACGTTCTGGCCAAGGTGGGCTAGTGAACTGGGTCCCGTCCAGCCACGCGCTGTGAGGGACTCGGGAGTTGGGGGCAGGACTGTGTCTTACTCCTGGCTTTGAGGCGCCTGACCGCTGGCCATTGCCAGAGATGAGGACTCTGGACTAGAAGGTTTGTCCTGCTTTGGTAGCTATCGAGTGACTAACCCTACCCTGCCCTTTCCCCAACTAAGCTTTGGCCTGTGCGCTTAAAGGGCTCGTGGCCGTGGTGTGCTAGTCATTTAATCCATCCCCTGCCGCGGGGCCAGGTCTGAGTGTGACCCACTCGTTTCATGTCAGCCCTGCTGGTCTGTCCAGCCGCACGCAGACCGAGCCAGCTCCCAACATCCCCTGAGCACCCCAGGCTACCGGCTGGGCAGGGACCAGCGCTGCTGGGACGTGCGCCATCCCTACAGGTGCTCTGGGGAGGCAGTTGTTTTTGCCTCAGCGAAGAGCCGGGCATCTTGCCTTGAAACTTTGGCTTTTGAGAGCCCCCGAGATGCGGGCGGTGGGGGGTCCTCTGGTTGGCTGTGACTCCTCTTCTGTTTCTCTCCAACAGTCGCTGGTCCAGTCCAGGAAAGCTGGCATCACGTCCGCGCTAGCATCAAGCACCTTAAACAATGAAGAGCTAGTAAGTGCTGCCCCTCAGTGCCCATCTCTGTGGTGCCACTGGCTGGGGCGTGCCGGCTGGGGCATCGAGCTTGTCAGACCACACCAGCTAAGCAGGGCCAGCCGCGGGACACGGGCAAGGAAGAGCTGGGTGGATTATTAGCTCCTGTGTCCGTGCTGAGCCAGGGTGGTTGCAAGGGGCTGTGTGCTGTGAGAGGCGTCCTCTCCGAGATGGGGCGAAAATCACCAGCCTGCTTACGGTTGTTAAAGGTCTCCCAGCTGGGGCAGGAATTGGGCTAATCCCAAGGAAGACTGGTGCATTCTGCCCACTTCCATTTCCCTGCCCTGCTGTCTTTCATTTCCCAGCCGGTGACTGTGCACTGTTAAGCAGCTGCTGCGTGCCACCCCAGAGCTGGCTGCACGTCAGTGGCAGGGGAAGGTCTGCAAGCTGGGTACCTGAGGGAGGGGGGTCTTTCACTGGCTGGGAGCAGCCCTGTCCCGCTTAGATGAGAGTCTCCGTGGCGTGAGCATTTTCTCTTTTCCCTCCCACTTCTTCGCTTAGAAAAACCATGTTTACAAGAAGACCCTTCAAGCCTTAATCTACCCCATCTCCTCCACCACCCCCCACAACTTCGAGGTGTGGACCGCCACCACCCCCACGTACTGCTACGAGTGTGAGGGCCTGCTGTGGGGTATCGCCCGGCAGGGCATGCGCTGTACGGAGTGCGGGGTGAAATGCCACGAGAAGTGCCAAGACCTGCTCAACGCAGATTGTCTACAGAGTAAGGGGGCACAGCCTCTTCCTTCCTTTGGCTTTTAAGGATATTGAAGGGGGGATTTTTTTTTCAAGAGACCCTAAGTGAATGAGGAGTACAAATCCTAGGCCTGGTGCATGTCTTATGTACCCAGTGCAGGGGGCCACCCTTTAACTCTTTAATGCTGGCACTGAACAGATGCTTGGGAGGAGGCCACCTCTGTGTGAGGGCTCCCCCAGGGGGGTCTGTCCCAAATCTCACCTCGTCATTGTTCCCCTCCCAATCGCCCCCAGGAGCGGCCGAGAAGAGCTCCAAGCACGGGGCGGAGGACCGGACCCAGAACATCATCATGGTGCTGAAGGACCGCATGAAGATCCGGGAGCGGAACAAGCCCGAGATCTTCGAGCTGATCCAAGAGATCTTCGCTGTCTCGAAAGCCACGCACACTCAGCAGATGAAGGCCGTGAAGCAGAGCGTGCTGGATGGCACCTCCAAGTGGTCAGCAAAGATCAGCATCACAGGTAGGCGCAGGGCTGGGCTGATGGACGCTCCCGGCTCTGGCCCTCCCCCCCTTAGTGAACACGCGAATCCACTGACAGAGGGGGGTGGGCATAGCACCCTGGTACCCGGCGTCCCACAGCTCCAGCTCTCTGGATGGAGCTAGCACCATGATGGAGATGGAGCTAGCACCGTTTAGCACCACAGCATGGGGTACCATAGCGCCCTCCTAACTCTAGGCCGGCAGTGCCCCGTTCCAGGCAGCACATCTCAGCCTGGCTGGCGTTGCCTGAAGGACTCACACAGCCCAGCACACGGTGTGTTGCCTTGATCCAGTCGAAGCTGGGTGAGGGCACAGCATTGCATGCGGGGCCCTGCCATCTGCATGGACTGCGTCCCCCTTGATGAGGCTCTCTACTCCCATGACTCTGCGCGCAGCTCTCGGGAGCCCAGGTTTGTCCCTGGCTGTGGCTCTCACAGCAGGATAAGTCAGGTCTCTCCTGCATCGAAGGGGGATATATTCTGCTGCCGTTAGCCCCTTGCAGAGACGGTGCCAGGCACATGCAGCTAACAGGAATTTAAGCAGGTGCTCGTCTCCCTTTGGGAGCCCATTAAGCATGTGTCTCCAGCACCAGTTCTAGTGAAAGGGAGTGACTTCCCCTTAGAACCTGCACAAATCCAGCTCAAGGCCTGGGTCCATCCCTTGCAGTGGAACCCAGGCCAAGCCAGGCACCTCTCTCAAGCGCTGGCCGATTTGAAAAGTCACATGTTGCCCATTTGTTCTGTATCTGCCATTGATTCCTGTTTTTATCTGTTCTCTCTGTTGTGTGTGTATTGTGTCTCTGTGGGGCTGGCTGGTGCCATGTGTGCATCTAAACCTTTGTGCCTCTGTGCGTATGGGCTGTGTGTGTTGTGTTATAGTGGTCTGTGCCCAGGGCCTTCAGGCAAAGGATAAGACAGGTTCCAGTGACCCGTATGTTACTGTCCAGGTTGGAAAGACGAAAAAAAGGACTAAAACGATCTATGGCAACCTAAACCCAGTCTGGGAGGAGAATTTCCATTTGTAAGTTACTTCCTGTTCCCAGCCCTACCTCTAAAGTCCCCAGGCTGCCATGTGCATGCCATGTGCATGCCTCCATCTCAGTCACTCGCTTTCCATCGGATTGTGTTGGTCCCCCAGTCTGGTTTCCTTTGAGCCATCGGCCCATCTGATCCGTGGCATGCAGTGTCCAGGCGCTAGGAGAGAGGAAATGAATTGTAGACGTGGGCCTTGATTTTGTGGCAATGCTGAATAACTCCTCTGAGGTCAGTGGAGGGGGGCCGCTGTGAGCGAAAGCAGTCTCAGGCCCACCGGCTTGCAGGATCTTCTTAAAGTGGGGTTCCCTGGCTCAGCAGTGAGATGCAGGAACCAGGAGCCTTGCTGATGATGGCCCTTGCTTAACCCTGGCGGTCAGGAGTAACTCCTTGACACGCACTGGAGATACACGTCGACGGACCGCGGGTGGGAGGAGTCTGCTGGAGCTCCGCCCCATGCGGCCCACGGGCCATTGCACAGACGATAGGAGCTGTGAAGCAGCTCAGAGCTCCAGAGATCCTAGGCTCACCCCTGGCGTGCTGGCCGAGCTGGCAGCTGTCCTGTCTGCATCACACAGATGGAGCTGGAGCCCGCACGTCCCACTGGTGCAGCTCCATCAGTGATTGCAACAGTGGGGCGCCCTCGTGCAGACAGAGCCATTACCACTGGGTGGGTTCACGCTGCTCCGAGCAGGTCTAGACGTGGTGACAGGTGCCAAGGCCCAGCCCCTAGTGTGGCAGAGCTGGGCAGTGGGAAATGACGGGTCCCCCGATGTGGATAAAACCCCGGCAAACATCTGCCCAGCGCAGACCAGACTTCCGGGGTATGTCTACACTGCGTTGTAAATCCGGCTCTGTGCGACCTGGGCTTCTGGACTCACTGCGTTGTGAACCTGGGCTTACAACTGCTGGACCCCGGTCTCAGAGCCGTGCTAGCCCAGCCATGCTGCACTTCACTGCCCGGCCCGTCTGACTCAGGGGTGCAGCTTGACTTGCGTCCGCACTGCAAAATGACAGGGCTTCTCCTGGGTCAGGCTGGCAGAACCCCGGGGTTTCTTTGCCTTCCTCTGCAGCACAGGGCACGGGTCACGTGCAGGTTTAAACTCGTGTCACTGGTGGAGTCTCTGTCATGTGAAGTCTTTAAATCGTGGCTTGAGGACGTCGGTGACTCAGCGGGTGGTTTGGGGTCTATTTCAGAGTGAGGGGGTGCAGCACGTAATAGCAGCACTTAATAACCAGCGCTGGGTTGACCCTTCCCCAGCCCCAGCACTCCCAGAAGCCTATTTAAAAAGGACTGCAAGGGTCCGAGGGAGGTGCCAGATGAATGGCTGGGTTTTGCTGCGGGAGGGGGTTTCTTCACTAGGAATCCCCCATGCCCGGAGACTAACCTGTTTCATGTTGTTGCTCTGGGCATTTCTCTCTCCCTCCTCCTCCCCCCCCCCCCAGCGAATGCCATAACTCCTCCGATCGGATCAAGGTCCGGGTCTGGGACGAGGACGACGACATCAAGTCCCGCGTCAAGCAACGCTTTAAGAGAGAGTCCGATGACTTTCTGGGCCAGACGATCATAGAGGTCCGGACGCTGAGCGGGGAGATGGATGTCTGGTACAACCTAGGTAATTCATTGCCGCCAAAGGCAACTCTAGGGCCCGCTGCGGCCCCCGCCGCAGCCAGTGACCCGTTCCCATTGACTCCAGGGGCCGTGGTATGTAGCGATTTCAGTGCAAACTCTCTTGAAAAGCTTTTCCACGTTAGTAATCCCGAGTGTGGTATTACTATTCATCAGTTACGCTGCAGATGTGAGTCATATGTAGTGCTGCGTCATTGGACAGAGGACACAGGGCTGGTGGGGACCCCCTGGGCCACAGAGGCCAGTCCCTGCTTTCACAGGCAGCTCCGTCGGATAATCCTGGCCCGATACATACCAAGCTCCATCCTCCAACCAGCTCGGTTGTTTGTCCAGGCTGTACAAGCCAGGCTATTTTAATCTCCTCTCGTGAGGTGTGCCCTGTGTTCCCCTGATCATCTAGGAGACTTCTCTACCCCTGCTCCAGTCTGAATTCATCTTTCTTCGACAGGGCTGGCCAGATTTGTGTGTAGGATTTCAGACAAGACTGGATCTTAAGCTTAAAAATTCATTGTTGTTGGTTGCATTATAATAGCGCCTACAGGTCCCATTGTGCTAGGCGCTGTACATACACAGAATGAGAGACAGTCCTTACCCTGGACAGCTCCCAGCCCGAACAGACCAAGGAGGTAGCGTTATCCCCCTTTTACAAACCAGCAGAGATTTGCCCCAAGCCGACAGGGCCTCAGGGCACAGCTGGGAATCAAAGCGAGCCCTTCAGCATGCCAGGCCTGTGCTGTACCCACAAGGCCAGCTTTTCCTGCTGCTTTTTATCCCTGTAAAGGGCCATTAGTGAGCCTCATGCATCGTGTATTTCCCACCCTTCTGTTCTCAGACAAGCGGACGGACAAGTCGGCCGTGTCTGGAGCCATCCGGCTGCACATCAGCGTGGAGATAAAGGGCGAGGAGAAGGTGGCGCCATACCATGTGCAATACACATGCCTGCACGAGGTGAGCCGTGTCTCTAGGGCCCCGGGTTCTCCCACCCACCCTCCTGCATTTTGTAATCTTAATGCTGGGGTTAAAATGTCTTAAAGTTTCACGTGAATTTGATGGGCCTGGTCAGAGCCCTGGAGAGTGAAGGGCTCCCGTTCTCACCAAAGCAGGCACAGCATGGGCACCAACAGGGCCTGCGTCTGTCGCCTGGTGCATGAGCCATGACTTGGAGGGCCCATGTACAGAGGCGACATGGGAGTTTGGTCTCCAGGGGCTAGTGGACCTGTTTTCCTAGAGTGTCTCTTTACATTGCCCCCATCATCCTCGGATGTGAAGCACAGTGTTTGTGATAACTCAAGGTACAGGGCAACAGAGAACTAAACTCTCCATTCACGGCATCAGCTGAGAAGTGCTGGGCCCCGGATATACACAGCAGTGTTAGAATCCCTCCCCAGACACACACTCACTCTGATTCCTCAGTTCAAGCCCTCCCTAGCGGCAATCCTGAGGGCTCTTTTCTGTCCCGTGCACTAGAACCTCTTCCACTTTGTGACGGACATACAAAACAACGGGGTGGTGAAGATCCCCGACGCCAAGGGGGACGACGCCTGGAAGGTGTACTTCGACGAGACGGCCCAGGAGATAGTGGATGAGTTCGCCATGCGATACGGGGTGGAGTCCATCTACCAGGCCATGACGTGCGTCTCTCCCCTGTGCTCCCTGTTTGTTCAAGGGGGTTCAGTTAACACTGGCTCGGGTACAGACATGGGGCTGGTGTCCCCAGCTGCAGCCCCCTTGGAGGCAGTGAGTGACGCTGATTGAGCACAGCCCTGTGTCATGGGAGGGGAGAAGGGCGTGGAAGGTCCCTGTGTCTCTGCACAGGGCGTGGAGTTCCCTGTCTCCAAGAGCCCCTTGCACTGATGTCCACTTGCTCTCTCCCCTTCCCCTGCCCCGCGGGTTGGATGCAGAGCGCTCGTACGCCTCCCCTGGGCCCATCTCAGTCCCAGCCCAGGGTGTGGGTCAGTGTCTGGTGGTGCTCCTGCCCTCCCCCAATTCCCCAGTGTTGGCAGGGGCGCAGATCCACCATTCAGACAGGCCACGGGGCCTGCAACGGGCGCGGTCACCCCTGGGCTGGCTGCTACCCACGTCCTCGGACCGGCAAGGGAGAGGTGCATGCAGCGTTGGGAGCATCAGAGTGGTTGAGCTTCTACAAGACGGGCAGGGCTACGTCTGCTCCTAGACACACCCCCTGCATGCACACACACACAACACACACCCTGCACTCAACCACACA
>ML675700.1:3388803-3518573 GCA_007922155.1 Mesoclemmys tuberculata
CACACCCTGCATGCACACACACACACACAAAACACACACACACACCCTGCACGCACACACACACACAACACACACACCCTGCACGCACACACACACAACACACACATCCTCCACACAGCACACATTTGTGACACAGGGCACATGCTTTACAAAGCACACCTTCCATGCTGCACATACGCATCCGACATGCCACAGCCTTCCCACCGCCACTCCGCCCTGCATACCTGGCGCTCGCACACAGTCCCCGTGTGACGTGTCAGCCTACCCCAGGCTCTGCGCGCCTTTCACTCTTTCCTCTTTTCTCTTTCAGTCACTTTGCCTGCCTGTCCTCCAAATACATGTGTCCCGGGGTGCCAGCGGTGATGAGCACCCTGCTAGCCAACATCAACGCGTACTACGCCCACACCACTGCCTCCACCAACGTGTCTGCCTCAGACCGCTTTGCTGCTTCCAATTTCGGGGTAAGTCCTATGGTGCGTAGAACCCTCCTTCTACTATTTCTATGTTCTCTGAGCTTGTCGTGGGAGGGTGCACAGTGGAACTAGCCCTGCAAAAACATCACCACCAAATGGCAAATGCTCCCCATTTAATTGCCACGTTGCAAACGGTCCAATTTTTCTTTGAAAATTTACGACTATTTCACCGGAAAGGGTAAAAATGTGCCTTTTACCAAAAAAAGCACTGGAAGTTTTGAGTGAAATTAGGCTAGTTTTTTATCACTGGGGGAAACTGCAATGAAATCATATATCAAAATTCACTCTTTTGAGATTAAAAAAACTCCGCACCCATCAGCAGAAAGCAAATCTTTGCCAGAGTGCAGCTGCCCCCAGAGAAATCCTGAAAGCTTTTACCAAAATACATTGGGAATTTTGCACCATCCTGGTAGTTCTCTGTGAGACCTGAATTCAGAGCAAACTCACCTGGTTTTATGGGTCTCCCCAGAACCTCCGACTCCATGTGGCCTGACCTGTTTAGGCAAAGCTCAGGGAGTTTTGCCTTATGGCCCAGACCCTGTAAAGACTGTGGCCATGTGCTTGACTATATTTATGTTAAACCGCCTAATAGAGTTGAGTGAGTAGATTTGCCTCTAAAGTAAAGTATGTGCAGGCGTGTCAGCAGGGCTGGGACGTGAGGCTGGAAGCTAAAACCAGGAAATGTTCTAAAGGTGACAGATTAGCACTTTAAACGTTAATTAGTTAGTTGAGTTAAAAACATTGGGTCGATGCTTGTTCTCTGTTCAACCAGTGTAATTCTGGACTAACCTCATAAAAGTCAATAGCCCTACATTACTAACATTTTGGTTTATTAACCCTAAGGCCTTGTAATCGTTGATGCCATTTCTTTTTTTTTTTTCTTTCCCTCCCCCTCCCCCAACTTGGACAGTGAAAATGAAGCAGTCAGTTACATGTGTGTTTCTGATCAGTTTGCTTCCCTGGTTCCCATGCCTTGAATGTCCCAGGGCTTCAGGGTTACAAACCCCGCAGGGGGATATTCAGAGCCAAGAAAACTGTCTTCGGGACTCGTGAAAGCCTTTCTCTTAACCTCTAGGGCAGTGGTTCCCAAATAGGTTCCCCGCATGACCCCATTTTCAGATGTGTTGTTTCCCTCTGCCCCAAACAGCATGGAAGTTGCCCTTTAAAAATGGTGTCCTCCCTGCAGTGTGATCTCACACGCACTGTACGTGCAAGATCACGCTGCAAGGAGGTTGCCATTTTGCTTTCCAAAACGGCATCCTCTGGACTGCATCATTTCACACACATACGGTGTGTGCCAGGTCATGCTACATGGAGGACACCACTTTGCAGAGCAAAATCGCACCCTCCGTGCAACGCGACCTCGTGAATTCGATGCGTGAGGTCACGCTGTGCGGGGGAGGCCGTTTTGTAAAATGGCGTCCTCTGCACGCCCGGGTTTGCCGTGACCCCATTTGCTGAGGAAGCCACCCCACTGGGCAGCTCATGGGATCCCTGCTGGCAAATCCCTTCCCCCACAGAGAGACCTTGGAAACAGCAGTGAGGTCAGGAAAGTGCCGGGGAACATGCAGCCCGCCGGACGTTCACTGACGTTGCGTTATTAGTTATTCGTGTTCAGTATTTACTGAGTGCTGTTGGAGAACAGCCCCAAGGCCTCATCTCGAACGCCCTGACTTAGAGCTTTCCCCCCTGTGGTGTAAACCCAGAGTAATTCCAGGGAACTCAGTGGAGTTACTCCAGATTTACACCAGTGTCAATGGGACCAGATTCCAGCCATGAGCGTTTATTCCATTAGCCTCACTGAGTAAAGACTTCTGGCCCGTTTAAGGTGGATCGTCCCGTCTTGTGGTCCACTTTGCGGTTCTGTATCAGCTAGTACCGCTTGTCGGACTGCAGGGCTCAGCTGCGACAGATCTAAAGGGGATTGTGGGCGCAGACAGACCCTATGGTTTTCTCTGGCTCTCCAGCTCCAATCCTAGTGTCTCCAGATCTGGTCTGCTAACCACGCAGCTAGGACCAAGCGGACGTGGAATAGGCTGCTGACTTCCCTACCGATTGCTCCTGCGTTTACCTTTGTTTCCTGCTAAGGGCAAAGAGATCAAAGCGGGCCTCGGTCTCTCTTAAACACACACTCCTCACCCTGCCCACAGAGGCCACTCGTGCAGGGGGAAGCTGCAAAGGGGCAGAGCAGGGCAGAGCTGTCAACCTTGCGCTGGAAACAGGCTGAGCTGGGGAGGTGGGGAAATAGCCTCTGGTTGCCTTTCCCCGACTCAACTGGCAGCGGACTGTGTCTTTGCAGAAAGAACGCTTTGTCAAGCTGCTGGACCAGCTGCACAACTCGCTCCGGATCGACCTGTCCATGTACCGGGTAAGGGGGACAAAGCCCACACAGGGTGCGGGGGGTGAACGCCAGCAGGCGTCTGCTCAGCCATTTAAAGAGGCTTCAGAGCCCGCCATGGGATGGAGATGGTCCAGCAGAGGAAGCGCTGCAATGCCCTTTGGGAAACTGGATTCTAGGCCCAGCTTCTGCTACTGACCGTGGGTGAGTCACGTCCCCGTTCTGTGCCTCAGTTTCCCCAGCTCTGGGAATAACGCTGCTCAACCCTGAGAGCTGTAGCTGTAAATGGGAGTTGGTCCGCTGGTTTCAGTGGGAGCAGGCTTGGCCTTCAACAACAGGTAGCCATGAGATCTGAAACTCCAGCCCACTCTTGTCACGGGTGTCCTGCTTGCTCTTGTGTCCCCCACTTGGCCCTCTAATCTTCTCTCTTTCTGGACAGAATAACTTCCCTGCCAGCAGCCCGGAGAGGCTGCAGGATCTCAAGTCAACGGTGGATCTGTTAACCAGCATTACCTTCTTCCGAATGAAGGTAACGTCCACTGCCGGCTGGCTGGTCTCCTGTCCGAGGGGCAGCTCCCCACAGCTCCCGGAGAAGCAGTGGCTCAGCCTGGGGACCCTCTGCTTCCAGAATGCAGCTGAGGAGCTGTACTGGAGCCTGATATGCATGCTAATTAGCTTAATTAATTGCCCGTTGGGTGTACGCAAATCCAAGACAAACCACAGTGGAGTTTTGTGGTAATAACGGGGCTTCTGTTGAATGGCATCTAGAGATCCTGGGAGACACAGCACGCCAGGGCCGGGGTCTGTGTTGCTAGCTTCAGATGGAGGGGGGCTTTCTCGCCCCAAAGGGGAGTCCTGCTTAGGGAGGCAACGCGGGGCCAGCACTAGGGACATGGGCCACTGAGCTGGGCTCCTTACGTGTCTCCTACGCCTGGGGTGCGTCGCATGGCAGCTTCCGGCGTGACACCTGCTGCGAAGCGCGATCACGTCTCTCGTCCCCATCCCACAGGTGCAGGAGCTGCAAAGCCCGCCCCGGGCCAGCCAGGTGGTGAAGGACTGCGTGAAAGCCTGCCTCAACTCCACCTACGAGTACATCTTCAACAACTGCCACGAGCTGTACAGCCGCGAGTACCAGACCGATCCCGTGAGTGGGAGGGTGGGAGGTCCCCACCCATCAGCCCTCCCCGCAGTGAAAAGCAGAGGCTGTGGGATAGGCGGGGCCTTTCTGGGGGGGTCACACTCAGATGCTTCCAGAACCCTTCCCCCCGACTTCAGAAGCCTTTCTGGATTTCAGTCCGTCTTTGTGGGTGGCAGAGCTTGTCAGCTGCTTCCCTGCCAGCTACTGCGTAGCAAGAATCTCAGCTCCTCCCCTCCTGCGACCAGCTCTCCTTGCTAAGCTCACTTTCTCCCGCTTGACCAGGCGCTCCAGGCGTGTCTCTTTGGTAGGGATAGGGCCCAGAGGAGTTCGTCAGCCTTCTCCTGATGGGGGTGGGTGCATGGCCCCTCACCAGCTGGCAGGATTGGCCCTTCAGCACTGGGACCTTCTGCTCTCCCAGCTTTTCTCTTCCCATTCCTCCCTGCTCCTTTAGCATCCCTTGGGAATTTTTCTTTTTCTTTCTTTCTCACTCCCAATAGCCCTAACGTGAACTCCAGCCTCCCTATCCCTGTTTCTGGCTGATCTGACGGGACCCTGGAAGATTAGCAGCCACCATCCCTCTTTGTTTGGCTCCAAAGCTAGCGTCTGACTCCAGGGTCCTCACGCTGGGAGCTCTGCAGACCCACGTTTCTCTGTGGAGCAAAAATGACGAGAGTCCTGTAGCACCTTAAAGATGAACAAATTTCTGCAGGCATAAGCTTTCGTGAGCTGCAACCCACTTAGTCAGATGTATCTGTATCTGCAGCCCACGAAAGCTTATGCCCACAGAAATTTGTTCGTCTTTAAGGTGCTACAGGACTCTCGTTGTTTTTGCTATATACAGACTAACACGGCCACCCCTCTGGAACTTCTCTGTGGCGTGTCTCCCAGTGTAAGGATGAGGTGCGGCCCAGGACAGGAGGCAGGAGTCTCATGGAGCATGTGCTGGCCAGCTGGGCATCTCCTCTCAGAGAAAGGGCTCCGTCCTGTGAAAAGCACAGCAACAACGCTCAGCCCTCTTGTAGAACAGGGCCAAAGTCTCTAGGTTTCCCATATGGGACAGGAGGGAGGGACACGGAAACGTGTGTGGAGATGTGAGCCTACTGGGAGCCTAAACCTAGACGGGACAAAAGCCTGGTTCTGTGCCTGTACTGGGAGCCACTCTGCCCTGCTCCTCAGAGGATGGGCTGGGAGGGAGGCAGCAGGGCACATCCATGGCTAATTTCCCAGCCAAAGGCAAATCTCAGCGGTTGGAATGCACCGGAGGTTGTGCCCCTGCATTCCCACACGCCATTAACCAGAGACTTTCCTCCCCTGGCCTTTGGGCTTTTCCAGTCAAAGAAAGGCGAGGTGCCCCCTGAGGAGCAGGGGCCCAGCATCAAGAACCTGGATTTCTGGTCCAAACTCATCACGCTGATCGTTTCGATTATCGAAGAAGATAAGAACTCCTATACGCCCTGCCTGAACCAGTGAGTACCTGCCTGGGAACAGCCAGTAAAACTGGGATCTGAGCTGGTTCGCAGACACCACCCTGGGAGCACCAACATAGGAGCCATCGGGATTCTGCCAAAGCCTGGCGAGAGACCTCCATAAGGGACTTCCCTCTTTGTACCTCCATGGCCAGCTCCGGGCTTGGCCCTCGCTTGGGATTCCTGTCACCTTCCCATGTCTCCTGCCTGTTTGGCACTGAATGGAGGAGCTTGGAGCCTCTTAGGAAAAGCCCTGGGCGACCCCGTGCCTGTGTTGCTGTCTCCGTGCCGTTCCTGTGGCCGCGGTGGCACCGGGGAGGCCGTCTGTCTCTGCTGGAAGGTTTATTCGGGAGCTGTTGGATTCATTCATTTTTCCTCCCTTCCTGCCAGGTTCCCCCAGGAGCTGAACGTGGGTAAGATCAGCGCCGAGGTGATGTGGAACCTCTTTGCTCAGGACATGAAATATGCAATGGAAGGTGAGTCTCTCCTGGGCTGCATCTGCCGCTCCTCTGCCTCCTGCTGGGGTGAAGTTTCAGCTTGGCTTGTGCAGGGAGGTGAGGGGGGGTCGTCCTCTGTTTCCCCGAGCCAAAGCCATGGCCACCCCCAACTCCACCGCGGTCCCCAGGCTGCAGATCCATGCAGCCACCGCTGTGGGGTTGGGACATGGCGCGTTTTCCTGCTCTCTGAGCAAGAGACTGTCCGCCAGCAGACACAAGCCGAGCCGCCCTGGGTACATCCAGCAAAGGGCGGCGTGGACACGCTCTGCTAACGCACTACAAGACCCGCCAGGGAAAGGGCGTTTGGAAGAAGCAATATTGGCCACTGTAGGGCCACGGTGAAGGAGAATAGCCCTGGCCTTAACGCTGGGGAATCAGAGCCGTATTTCCCTCTCTGCGCTGGTTGCAGCACTTTCATTTAGGAAAACAGTAACATTACGCAGCTCTTGGGCAGATTTCGGATTGGGAGGGGTCAAGCCCCCGGCCCCTGCTACTCTCCTGCTTGAAGACCTGTGCATCAGATAAACACCTGGGCAACCAGTCAGTGGCTAGCTAAGGTGCCTTAGCATTCGTGGATTCCAAGCCTTAAGGGATCCTTCAGATCATCTAGCCTGACCTGCCGGACTCCCCCAGTGATCCCGGCAGCAGAGTGGGTGTTCTGCCCTCCTCCACGCAGAGATCCCGGTGGAGCGTCAGACTAGCCTTTCGAAATGCACCCATGCTTGATTTAAAGACCCCGAGAGCAGATGATGACTCCACTGGGGGGCTGGGGAAGATGCTCTGGTCGCCCTTCCAGTTAAGAATTTGCACCTTGTTTCCCGTCTGAGTTTTCCCCCAGCCATCAGGCTTTGCAGTGCGTGGGCCGTTAGCCACTGGATGAAAGGGCCCCGGCCGTCAGATACCTTGTCCGGTTAGCGGCTTAGCCCATGTCCTGGAAGGTATTTATGCTCCTAACGTCCATTGATTTCAGTGGCCCTTGGAGGATCTGGGCCTTCTAGACCACAGTCATCAGAGCATCAGAGTTGCCAGACTGGGTCAGACTGGGCCATCTTGTCCAGTATCCTGTCTCCAAAAGCGTCCCAGACCAGACCTTCGGGGGGGAGGGGAGGGGATGTACAGAGCAGGCCAGTTATGGAGTGAGCCACCCCCTCCTCCCCTCCTGGTTTCCAGCACTCAGAGGGCTAGAGTCACCCCAAGCATGGGGTTGCATCCCTGACCACCTTGGCAAATAGCCACTGATGGACCTCGCCTCCGTGAACTTGCCCAGTTCTGTTTTGAACCCAGTTATACTTTCGGCCTTCCCAACGTCCCCTGGCGATGAGTTCCACAGGTGAATTGTGCACTGTGGGAAAAAGTACCTCCTCTTGTCTGTATTAGGCCTGCTGCCTACTAATGCCCTCGGGTGACCCCTGTTTTTTAATTGTGGGAAAGGTAGATAACACTTCCCAAGTCACTCTCTCGCCCCGTTCCTGATTTCGTAGACCTCTATCGCTTCTCAGCCGTCTCTTCACTACGCTGAACCGTCCTCACCTTATAGACTCATAGACTCATAGACTCATAGGTCAGAAGGGACCAATATGATCATCTAGTCTGACCTCCCGCACAAGGCAGGCCACAAAACCCTACCCATACACATTTATAACAACCCCGAACCCATGACTGAGTTATTGAAATCCTCAAAAGTGAGATTTGAAGACCTCAAGCTGCAGGGAATCCACCAGCAAGCGACTCATGCCCCATGCTGCAGAGGAAGGCGAAAAACCTCCGTGGCCCCTGCCAATCCGCCCCGGAGGAAAATTCCTTCCCGACCCCAAATATGGCGATCAGCTAAACCCTGAGCATGTGGGCAAGACTCACCAGCCAGCACCCAAAAAAGATTTCTCTGCAGTAACTCAGTTCCCATCCCATCCAGCATTCCCACAGACCATTGAGCAGACTTATCTGCCGATAATCCAAAATCAATTGCTCAAATTAAACTATCCCATCATAACATCCCCTCCATATACTTATCAAGCTTAGTCTTAAAGCCAGATAAGTCATTTGCCCCCACTACTTCCCTCGGAAGGCTATTCCAGAACTTCACTCCCCTAATGGTTAGAAACCTTCGTCTAATTTCTAGTCTAAATTTCCTAATATCCAATTTGTACCCATTCGTCCTCGTGCCTATATTAGTACTAAACTTAAACAATTCCTCTCCCTCCCTAACGTTAATCCCCCTGATATATTTATATAGAGCAAGCATATCCCCCCGGAGCCTTCTTTTGGCCAGGCTAAACAAGCCAAGCTCTTTGAGTCTCCTTTCATAAGGCAGATTTTCCATTCCTCGGATCATCCTAGTAGCCCGTCTCTGAACCTGTTCCAGTTTGAATTCATCCTTCTTAAACATGGGACACCAGAACTGCACACAATATTCCAGGTGGGGTCTCACCAGCGCCGTATATAACGGCACTAACACCTCCTTCTCCTTGCTGGAAATACCTCGCCTGATGCATCCTAAAACCGCATTTGCTTTTTTAACAGCCGTATCACATTGACCTTTTCAGTCGCCACCTGGAAACAAAGGCAGCCCGAGTGAATCCATGGCTCCCTGCTCGCCTGTTGGCCAATGGCTGCTCTCCACTGTGCCCAGGCTAGCAGCGGGGGCCTCCAGCCTGGTAGCCCCATCTCTCCACCCTGAGGAGTCCCTACACCCGCTGCCCATTGCACAAGGGTGCAGGACAATACAGAGCCTGGGAGTCCCTAACATGGCTCCTGCTGCACCGAGCCCTGCTGATCTCCCCCCCCAGGACATCGTGCCTGGTCCGCACCTCTCGGGACGGGTCCCACGGTGCTTAGCCGGAGCCAGGGCTTTGGGATTCAGCCCGAGGACGGGTGAGGGGCGGGGGACTGAAGTGAGGGAAGGATCCCCCCTGCCACCCTTGACCTGCCTCTGTCCCCTCGCCCGCAGAGCACGACAAGCACCGCCTGTGTAAAAGTGCCGACTACATGAACCTGCACTTCAAAGTGAAGTGGCTTTATAACGAATATGTGACTGAGCTCCCTTCCTTCAAGACCCGCGTCCCCGAATACCCCGCGTAAGTCCTGGCGCTGCAGGGGGCGGCCGGCTGGCTAGCGGGGAGGGAGTGGCCTCACTTGTCATGCTGGATCTGAGCCATGAGTGCATGATGGAGGGCTCGGGCCAGGGATTCCCAAAGTGGTAGCTTTTAATGAAAAGCAGGAGGGAGATTGCAAGGAGCTGGGCAAGCCCCCCGGCTCAGAGCCGGTGCCCTTCACACCAGCAGCTCCCAGGCTGCTCTTTGGCCCGGTCGCCTCTCAGAGACTCATTAAGAAACTCACAAGGTGTAAGATAGAACATCGGTTGCAACAGTGTGTGTCGTGTTCCCAGGCACTGGGAGCATGGTGCAGTCAGGGGCTGGTTCTCTGCTGCCCAGCCCCTTGTGTGGCCATTTACATTCGTGCCTCCAGATCTGCGTCAGTTCCACCCCCCACCCCCCTGGGTGCAAATGCCAGCCCAGGGTGCTAGGCGGGGAGAGGCAGACCTCTGGAGCGCTCACGCAGGAGAGGAAGGTGCGTTTAACCCCTCAGCTGCTGGACTGAGCCATTGGACAAGGCGCACGTCTAACACGGGGCAGAAAAAGGAGAGTGAAACAGAACTGGGGAGAGGAACAGGATCTTTCCGCCCTGTGCCTCTGACGTAGCAACCTCCTCCTCCTCCCTTCTGTTTTTCACCCGCTTCTCTCCATTTGCTCCCTCCCTTTCCCCCCTGTTAAGCCTATGGCTGCACTTGCAGCTGGAGCTGTCATTTCCTTCCATTGCAAGGTGACGTACCTGCGCTGGCACTGGTCGCTGAGCGGTGGGAAGGGCTGCCCACCCTGACTCCACGGCTAGCATCTTGGGCGCGTCACCGGGGAGCTGAGCAGACATCCCCTAGTCCCTGGCAGGTCCAGAGCCAGCCAGTTTCCAGGCTGCTGCCGGCTGTTCCCGGAGCTCATTCTGCCTCTGCAACTCCGCACCGAGTGTGCCCCAGCTGTCTCCCTCCCTCCTGCCATCGGGAAAGGAAGGGGCACGAGGGATCAATAGCTCTTTATCAGTAATTAAACTGCAGGAGCCCAGGGAGCCGGGCCCGCATCCCAGCTGCGGCATTGATTCTCCTGCGTGCTGTGCCGGCTTTCCGAGCTGCAGATCAGACGGGAGCTGCGAGCCGAGACAGAAAACCAACACCTGCCTCCTCTGGGATCCCGGGGACCGATTCCCTGCCGGCCCCGAATCCCGCCTTGTCTCTGACTTCGCTACCTGCTTAATAGGCTCCATGGGAGAGGCCACTTGGGGCAGGGTCTAAAGGGGACGATGAGGGAGCTGCGGTGCTCCAGATGGTTCCCCCAGGGGTCAATACGAGGCAACAGTTCTAGTATTTTAATACAGGAGCTAAAGGGTCAGGGTCCTCCGCAGCCAGGTTCATCGGCCGGCACAAGGCAGGTCCAGGCCTCATCCTTCGCTAGGAGACAGCGGCACTGGGTGGCTGGCCCCACTTCTGCTTGTTTCACGCTGACGTTTGGGGCTTGGGAACCGGGGTTAGAAGTGTCTTCCAAGCCCAGGGCCCCATTTCAAGGGGCCTCCCAGAGCTGAGGTTACGCCTCCATAAGCGGGCTGAGGCGTGTTTAGTCGCAGTGCCCTTTGGGAAGGCGCAGGGAGCAGCAAGCTGGAGGCCAGGCGACAAGCGTGCTGTAGGTGGAGGGAAGAGACGGAGTCTGCTTTTGACCCCGGGCCAGGAGTAACAGTCAGCCGCTGCCCTTAACGCTAGGCTTAGGCAGGGCTCTGTGGTCGGAGGAGGTGAGGGAGTTCAGATTTGAATGCACAAGGCCTGATTGTCAGGGTCGCTGAACCCCTAAGCTTCTCTCTGTGGGTGCCTGGCACCCCTGGAGACAGAGGATGGTCCCTCCTGCTCCGGTTCACCTGCGAGCAGGGCGATGTGTCTCAGTCCTGATTCCCCTCTCATTTTCCCCAGTGTAAATCAGGAGCCACTCCAGAGACGCCGCTGGCCGCAACTGTCCTGACGCTTACGTTACTGCAGTGCCAGTGGCCGGCAGGAGCTGCCCCGAGTGATCCCAGGGAGCTCAGAGCTGGGCTCCGTGGGGTTGTGGGTGGAAGAGGAGAAGCTGGTGGAGTTAGCGTCAGATCCACCTGGTGGGAACCGAGGGCTGGAAATCCCTCTCTCCTCTGCCGTGTGGCCTCTGCAGGCAGGATGCAGAGCACTGACGCGCCGGGATGGCCTATCACATCAAGCCGACTTACTGTCCCTTCTTTCTCCTGGGCTTGTTGGAGCTTCGTTGCAAATAACGGGGCCGTGAGACCCTTCCTCGCTGCCCCGCCTGCACCCTCCTGGTTTCTTTCTCTTTCAGCTGGTTTGAGCCTTTCGTTATCCAGTGGCTGGACGAAAACGAGGAAGTGTCCCGGGATTTCCTGCACGGAGCGCTGGAGAGGGACAAGAAGGACGGGGTCTGTATAGAGCCGAAACCCTCCACCCGGGGGTGGGCGAGTGTTTAGCCCAGGCTCCGAGTCTCCGTTCTAGGAGTCGGATTCTCCTCTCCTGTGGGGAGAGGGCATTGGGGTTTCCATTGGGGTGACGGAGCAGAGACAGATCCTAGCCCTCAGTCAGGACAGCCCTTGCACGTTAGGATTTTGCATGCAGCTCCCGTCCGAGACCCACACGTGGGGCAAACATATGTGTCAGTATCTAATGTGCCTAAGAAGTGTAACCCTTCTGCCAGAGTCGGCAGCAGCAAGGGCCGGGTTCTATATCTAGGGGTCCCTGTCAATGATACAATAACAACCTGGCTCGAGCCCCCACCCAGTCACCTGGGAAATCACACACTATCCCCTGGGCGCCCCGAAGGGCAATACTTCCCCTCTCGCAAGCACAGAGTAACACAGCACTGGTTTGGGAACCAGTGCGAACAAGAATTCACGAACTCAATGAGCTAAAACCCACCCCAAAGTACAGGGCATGTCCTTCGCCTCCCCCTTCGTGCCTTCCCCTGTACTGACCATCGTAGTGTCAATGTACAGTTGGGGGCTCAGTCTGCCCCTCTGCGACTTCCCCTGGCCACCGGCTGACCAGGCCTCCTCCGTAGCTGTCTTCTGTTGCCTCCGGGGCTTGCCTAGTCCCCAGCCGCTGACCACACCTGGCTGGCGCCGACCGCGCCAGGCTCCCGCTGACCGCTGGTGCCGACTGACTCAGCTTTGTCAGTCATCAGGCAAGGTTTCCCAGGCTCTCTAATAGTTCAGCTCTTTAGTGAGTCTCAGCTTGCAGTGATTCAGCTCTTAGTGACTTTCAGCTCATGGATAAACCTTCTGCTGGCACAGAAGCAATGTCCCTGTTCTCAGGAAACAAAAGGCTCCAAGAGAAGTCATTAATTCTACCTTTTAACAATGGGAGGAGAGCATCACTCCATGCCTGGGAGCAGCCTTTTCCCAGGGCTGGTGCAGTCCCCCTAGGCAATTCATCATATCTCCCCCCCCTTTACAATGCTAAAACATCTGTCCGCCACCTCTGTGGCACTCTATTTAGTTTATGGTAAAGTATTTTATCATAACAAGTTAAGCACAGTTTTGCTGACATCTGTTCATACAATTGAAGGACAACATTTCATTACCCCAGCAGTTAACACAAAAGTGGTTTGTAGCCCAAAACCAGCCATGCTAACCATTTCCCATTATGCTCAGCACCTAGGTGTGCTAATTTGCAAGTACAACGCCCATGCAACAAAGTGCCCCCCCCTCCTTTCAGGTGACTGAGCATGAGGGAGCACCACTCACCACTCAGACTGTCTGAGCAGGGGGAAGTTCCACTAAAACCTTCCTTACAGAAGCAACCAAATTTGCCAGCTGGCACCAGAGAACCTCTGCCCCGTGGGGTGGGAAACCAGCCCAACTGTCCAGCCTACCCACCCCTTCCAAACCCAGTGACGGCAGGAGAGAGAAAAAAGATCTGACGCAGGCCATCCCCCAGAACGGGTCAAACCCAGGCCACATGTGGTGGGAGAGCAGTTCGTTCCCCTCCCCACCTCCCCCAGTTTTTTTTCATTGATGGCTGCCAATTCACATCTGGGTCCCCCTGGGGCTGGCACAATACTGGACACGCTGTGGGAGAGGCTCTCTCAGTTATTTCTGATCCTCCAACTTGAAGCAGGCAATGGCAGGAACGTGGCCAGGGAGCCTGTTATCGTGAGCTTGCAGGGTTATCTCGCAGAGCCAGGCAGCTCGGAGGCCAAAGTTGGCAGCTGGATTTATGAAGAGAGGAGCCCTGATTTGAATAGGGAACTGGGAATAGAGACTCCTGGATTCTATTTCCTGTTTAGCTCCTGACTGCTGTGTGACCTTGAGCCAGTCACAGCCCCTGTCTGTGCCTCAGTTTCCCCGTCTACGATGGGAAACTCACCTGCCTTCGCAAAGCGCGTCGAGATGCTCAGATGAAGGCAGAACATAACCGCAGTGCAGCAGTCCCCTCTGAAGCTCTCTGTGATGTGTCACCCAGGCCCTAGGCGATAGCTATGAGCCAAGGAAATAACCCCTTCTTTCCTCTGCTCCCCTGTCTGTCCCTCTCCCCAGTTCCAGCAAACCTCTGAGCACGCTCTCTTCTCCTGCTCCGTGGTGGACGTCTTCTCCCAGCTGAACCAGAGCTTTGAGATCATCAAGAAGCTGGAGTGCCCCGACCCGCAGATCGTCGGGCACTACATGCGCAGGTTTGCCAAGGTAGGGCGCCCAGTGGGCTAGGGGACGGTCTGGGTCCAACAGGGTCTTGCCACGCCCAGCCCTGTGTCCTACACTGCCGTGATCCCCGCCCCTGAACGACGATGGGCCCAGCTTACACAGAGAAGCCCTCAGTCAATCAGCTGCATTCTCGCGGGCTGCACCGGCAGGGACGTTGCTACCCTGGCCAGTGGCAGAGACTGCGGTGCCCTGGGGTGGAGATGGCTAGGACCGGGCCGGCTTGTAAATGAAGGGGATTCTTTGTCGAGGCTGCTGGGCACAGGCAAACCGGGTGGTTCCCCCGGGATCTCTAGCTCCCAGATTAATGAAACGCTCCAGGCTTGAATCTCCTCGTATCGTGGGTAACACCGGGGTTACTCCACGGAGCGACACCCACGGGAAGGGAGCTGAGCCCTGCCCTTCCTGCCCCACGTCTGCGCATCGGCTCTCCCCGGGGCTGGCCTGGACAAGGGGCTTGGGATGTGCTCCCAGGCCCCTCCCTCGGGTAGGGAAGGGGGGCGCATATGGGGCCAGCCATGCAAACCTGAAGCACTGGTGCTGGGGAGGAACGGCAGCTCTAGAAAGTGCCTCCTGCCTTTGCACGTGTCTTCAGCGCCGCCCTGGGCAGTGAGGGGATGAGGAACAGGATTTTAAAGGGTCAGTGCCTGTCGTAGGTAACAAAGAGTTGTGGGGGGCCAAGAGTGGGAATGGGGGGGGGACAGCAGCCCCACCAACATGCCCCCCCACCCCGCTGGTCATGCCTTCGCACAACACACACACGTGAGGGGCCACGATGTTCCCTGGAGGTCAACTTGAGCTCCTTAGGCGCAGCATCGGGCAGTTCATTTCAGACCAACTCACTGTGGGTTTCCCCCTCTCGCTCGTTCCTTTCCTTTTCTCTTGCCTGGCCTGTCTTTGCCCCTTCCCGCTCGCTCCGCTTCCTCTGCCTGCTCTGCCCCTGGCCGGCGCCTCCTGCCCACAGACCATCAGCAACGTGCTCCTGCAGTACGCCGAGATCATCTCCAAGGACTTCGCTTCCTACTGCTCCAAGGAGAAGGAGAAAGTGGTGAGTGCCCGGCTCTCCTGCCTTCGGTTTGGTGGGGCCACTCTCTGCCGGGGTGTGTCCGGGCCAGGTCCCTGCTGGAAGCACTTAGCGCCCGTCTCCTCCGTGCCCAGGCCCTCTCCTCTTTTTCTCTCTGTTCTTTTCTGATTCCTCGCGAGGCCCAGGCTCTCCTGTTTGCCAGCTGCTCTCGGGTCCTGAGTGACTCGTGGGTCCGCCAGTCCCTGGAGCACCTTGTCTGACCCCTGGACGCTTTGGATCCACACGGGGTTCTGAACTTGGCAGCTGGCCCGTGTGTCTCCAGTGGGCAGAGCCAAAGCACCCCACCTCCAAACCCCACCAGAGTCTGGGGAGCAGAGGATCTGCCCCGGATCCCAGCGCCACAGCTCACCCTCCTGCGTGGTGACTGGCAGACAGACAGGCACCCGCTGCACGCTGACCCTTGCACACCTGCTCATGCTTACACACCCATCCAGCCCCCACACGAGCAGGCAGGCCATGCACTCCTTCCCTTGCACGGGTGTGCAAAGGCGCCAGATACAGCCCCGTTTCTCACGAGGAGACCAACTCCCTTTAATCATGCACGGAAGTGTCTGGATTCGTAAGGGCCCATTTCTCCTGCTGGCGTTGGTGTAAATCAGGAGTCATTGCACCAAAGCCCGTTGAGTTACAGTCATGTAAAGCAGGGGTAAGTGAGAGCAGAGTCAGGCCCTGAGAGCTCCCTTAATTACGGAGCTAAAGGGTCAGACGGCGCTCAGTCATACCGGAGTGACTCCAGAGTCACTCCACGGGCTCTGATGTCTGGCAGCCCCGCCACCAGCTCAGAGTGGGCTCCGAGGGTTTGAAGGTGCCGCGTTCAGGCCATCTGGGTTGTACATAGATCCCATCTTCCCGCTCTCGGGGAGATTGTGTCCTCGGGCCAGCAGGCCACATGCGCCCGGAGGCGTAACTCCATTGGCTTGGCTAGAGTTGTGCATAGGAGTGGATTTGGCCCGGTGTCAGCCAGGCAAATGGGTGGAACAGCAACGATGACCCGCTCCCGGCTCTGCCCCTGCCCCACAGCCAGTGAGCCCCTGGGAGTTTCCACGCAGGGCCAGACAGCAGGGAAACCAGCCCCGGGTGCCCTGCGCCCATGAACAGGGAGCACCAGGCCTCTCCTGCGTGTGTCCCGCCTGCTCCATGCAAGGCGAGCCAGTGTAGCCGGGGGAGCTGGAGGAAGGTGGGACGTGGCGTTCGGGGCCTGTGAGCTGCTGACGCCTGGAGCCCCTCCTCCCGCCCATCGAGAGTCACGTGGGCTGAGACCCCTCTTCTGGGACACTGACCGCGCTGCCTCCCCCCCGCCTGCCACACGGGCACTCACACCCCCACTGAGGCCAGGGACAGGACCCCCCAGTTGCCCTCCCGGCTAGAAACGAAAGCACCAGCGCTGGGAATCGGGAGATCTTGCTCTGCCCCCCGCTCTGCGGCTGACGTTCCAGGGGACCGCAGGCAGTCGCTCCCGGCCGAACGCTGGAGACGCTGGACGTGTTCTGCTCGGCACCTGACTCCTCCGAGGTCTCCTCAATTCCAGGTGCCTCGTACCCCTGCCCCCAGTCATCTCCACGAGCTCTGCGGGGGCTCGGTGTCTCTGGCATGGAGGCCACTCACCCGGGTGGCTCTTGGAGCTCTGCATCCCTCATTGGGGGCGGCCGAGCCTTGATCTGTACCGTGAGCAAACGATACAGGCGAGGGCTCCACCAGCCCTGGTTGGGAAAGCAGCTGGGCTCAGGCCTGCAGGCACGGGTCGAAGGATCCACGGTTCAGGCTAGCGCGAGGGTTGGGACGGCTGTTGAATGCTTCAGCGCTTTAGCCAAACCCAGAGAGCTGATGGGGGCAGCAGTTTATCCCCCAACTGCTCTTGCGGGGTTTTCACGCCGTCTTCCGAAGTATTTGGTGCTGGTGACTGCCAGAGACAGGCTACCCGGCGCGATGGGCCTTGGGGCTGAGCCGGTCGGGCCGTTGCAATGTCCCCCGCGGCTGTGATCTCAGCCAGCCGGGTGTGAGCGCCCCGCGCTAACCGCCTCTCCGTCTGGTCCCCCTCTAGCCCTGCATCCTGATGAACAACATTCAGCAGCTCCGCGTCCAGCTGGAGAAGATGTTTGAAGCCATGGGGGGGAAGGAGGTTTGTACGGGGGTGCCCTGCCCTTACCCTGGGAGGAGGTGCCCCCCCCCAAGGTAAAGGGACATTTCCATGACGCCAGCCCTCTAGCGACGCTCCGCAGTGGGACGTCCCCATCTGAAGGGATCCCCCACCCCCCGCGAGGTGCCGCTGGACCCCGGTGCGTGGCGATGCGTTGCCCCTCCACCTCCTGGCCCCTGGGCTCCCTGTGCCCCACACAACGTCGCGTGCCACCCACGGAGGCACGGGCTGTCTGTTAACCAGCCGTGTCCCTCCTTCCAGCTGGATGCTGAGGCCAGCGACATCCTGAAGGAACTGCAGGTGAAACTCAACAACGTCCTGGATGAGCTCAGCCGCGTGTTTGCCACCAGGTACGCTGGGCAGAGGGGGTGAATCCTCTGGGGGCAAAGCCCAGAATCAGGTCCTGCTCCGAATATGGCAATTCTGGGGCTGAGGGACATGATCAGGTTTGGGGCGAGGATGGGGGGTCCCCAGGGCTTACAGCAATGAGGGGTCCCTAGAACGAGTGTTGCAGAGATGGGGGGTCCCTGGAACCCATGTGTGCAGGGAGGGGGGGTCCCCAGAGCCTCTGGCAATGGGGAGGGTGGATTCCCCATAACCTGTGGGAACGGGGCGGGCGGGAGTTGCCAGAGCCCGTGTGTTCCCGGGGCGTGAGGAGGGGCTCCCCGCACCGCTCACGGAGCTGCCTGTGGCTCCCAGTTTCCAGCCCCACATTGAGGAGTGCGTGAAGCAGATGGGCGACATCCTGAGCCAGGTGAAGGGCACCGGGAACGTCCCCGCCAGCGCTTGCAGCAGCGTCGCCCAAGACGCCGACAACGTCCTTCAGCCCATCATGGACCTGCTGGACAGCAAGTGAGGGCTGGGGGGCAGGGCGGGGGTGGGGAGGGCACAGCGGGGGGAGGGCAGGTTGTGCCCCATGCTCGGCGGGGTGACTGGGCCGTTCTGCCCAGAGGCCGGCGCAGGGCCAGGCGTGGAGCGGTGCCGCCAGGCTTCTCATGGCTTTCGTGAGCCCCGGCTGCGGATGCAGGAGGGGACCTCTCTGTCCCCATGCCCCGCACCCACCTGGTGGCTGCTGTCCCCGGGCACACCCTCTCTCTGTGCCCCAGCCATGTTTCTACTGCCACCCCTGCGGAGCTTTCTCTGCCCTGCCCCACTCCATCATTCTGCCTCCCCCCCCACCCCCGTGCTCCTGGGCCGCCCCGGGGTGCGCTCTGCAGATGGCTAACCCAGAGCCGGGCGTTCCTGCAGCCCCCCCAGCCTTAGACTAGCAAAAGGCCGAGCCCATCGGGTGCCACTTTTGCTGCCCAGATAGCAGAGAGCCCGGTAACTCCCAGCGCTGCCCGGAGGATGCGGACCCTCGATCCGGGCTGCTGGCATCCCTGTGCAGTCTGGGGCAGGCGAGACTTGTAGAGCAGGGCCCTGGCTGCTGCGGGAGGGAAGGGGTCAGCGTGCCTGGCAGCTGTCAAGGGGAGCCTGGGCACCAGGACGGGCCGTGTAGGCTGAGGATGTTGGAGCATGGGGGGTGTCTATGGGAGAGTCCTGGAATTCGCATGCACGTGTGTGTGTGGGGGATTTTATCTGTGGGTGTGGGTAGGGGCATTCTGTGTGGGCGTGGGGGGGTGTGTGTGTACTGCAGCAGGGGCAGTGTGTGGGTGGGGGTGTGTGTCGGGCCCAGCATGCGGGGAGGGCACGTGGGGAGGTTTAATGTAGCAGGGGCACTCGTGGGTGGATGTGTGTGTAGTGTAGCTGGGACGTTGTGTGTGGGTGTGCACGCGTGTGTGTGTCGCGTAGCAGGGGAACTGTGTGTGTGCGCGCACATGCGGGGTAGCAGGGGCGCCGTGCGTGCGGGGTAGGGGCCGTGGCACACCCTAACCCGGGCCTGCGGCATGTGCCCCCAGCCTGACTCTCTTCGCCAAGATCTGCGAGAAGACGGTGCTGAAGCGGGTGCTGAAGGAGCTGTGGAAGCTGGTGATGAACACCATGGAGAAGACCATTGTCCTCCCTCCACTCACCGACCAGACGGTGAGCCCCCAGGGCCGGGGCCGGGCCAGAGAGGGCTGGCGCTGGGGCAGGCCTGGCACGGGGGCGCTCCTTGCTGGAAGCTCAGGCGGAGGCAGACTGCTCCAGCGCCCCCAGCGCCACGTCAGCCTGGGCATCGCGTGGCCAGCCGGGCGGCTCTTCAGCCCACTAGCCCCGGAGCTCAGGCGGGTCACAAAATTGGTGGTTGGGCTTCCCTGCCCTGCCTGAAGTCCAAGCCGTTTCCAGGTCACTTTGGCAGGGAGGGGGAAAACTCCCCCCATGCATAAATGCCCTGAACAACCCAGGGGAATAAGGGCCTGGCTGGAGGGACAAGTTCCCACCTCGGCCCTGGCCCCGCTCCAGGGGCACAGCACAGAGGGGCCAGGAATTCGGGCCTCCCACTCCCGCAGCAGACGCAGAACCACGGCGCCCCCGTTCCTCTAAGCCCCCCAGTCTGCCCCCTTCGCACACGGCCCTGGGCAGGCGTTGCTCTCTGGGCATGGGGCAGAGAACATCGTGCTGGGTCGTTCCAGGACGGGAGGGTTGGGGTGGGGACAAGCAAGGGGGATCTGTCTATGGGGGGGATATGCAGGGGGCTCCTGGGGGCCTCTGAGGTTCTCCGTATGTTGCATAAAGAGCCCTTAAGGTAGGTAGAAAGAGCCTCTGAGATGCCCCCTGCACAGGGTCCTCCCCAGCTGCGCTGGCCATGCTGGCAGCCCTGGGGACTGGTGGATGGGGGGGTGCAGCCAGGGAGTGCAGCCCCCCAGCCGTGCTCTGCTTCCCAGGGCCGGGGGACGCCTAGGGTCAGGCTGCTATAATGAACAGCGGGGGCTGAGTGAGCCCTAAACTGCCCCCGAAGTGCAAAGATGGCTTAAAGCCACCGTAATTCCCCCTCCGTCCTCATCGGGTGCAACAACGGAGACGCAAGGCCACAGACCCAGAGCTGCGGTCTCCAAGCTGTGGGGTGCCCCCCCCCCCAGGGGGAGGAACATTCGTGGGGGGCCCGGGAGCATCACCTATCCCAGCTCTATCCCCAGCACTGCTCTGTCTCGGGCCCCAGCCTCACCCACAGCCGCAGCTCTGGCCCCGGCCCCAGCTCTATTCCTGGCCACGGCTCTGCTCCTGGTGTTGGCCCCAGCCGCAGCTCCGGTCACACCAGGGCCCCCCTCCTAGCTCCAGTGGCCAGCTCCACTCCCAGCCCCACTCCTGGCCCCGGCTCCCGAATGCAGCTCCGGCCCTGACCCAGCCAGAGCTCTGCTCCCAGTCCTGGCTCCCGACCATGACTCTGGCCTTGATCTCAGCACCGGCTCCCAACGTGGCTCCCGGGGGGCACAGTTCGGTAAGGGCGGGTGCGACCAAATAAGTTTGGGGATTTCTGCTCCTGAGGGACCTGGCCTGCTGGCCCGTGCCCTGCCACCACACAGTTTTTTAACCAGAACTTTACCTTTGCATTTCTAGGCTTTCTAAAGGGTTTGGGCGGGTTTCCCCTTGAATGGAAACACTCAGCTGAGGTTTCCTGAGAAGGCTGCTGGCCCATCCACTTAACTTCAGTGAAGCTTTTTGCATGGGATCTTCCTACTGGTTTTCCTAGTCTACCTTTCCTGTCCCAGATAACGGGCAATTTTCACTCCTTCGGAGCCTATTGCACGGGCTAACTGCTGCTCCTCGGGGAGATCTGCCCAGGCAAACATGCACAAATCCCTCTCGGAGGAGTGTTTTGGCATTCCAGCCGGCCGCGCTCTGTCACTCCCAAGTCACTCATGCTACAGTGTGGTTGCCACTGCTGCAGTGCTGGGAACTGTGTGGCTCGCAAGCCGATGGCTGCGATGTTTTGAGGATCAGATATCTGGCACCCTCGTGTCGTGAGTCACAGCACCCCGGACAGTACAATGATATGGAAACTCCCTTCGCACATGGCAGAGGCTGCTTTCTACAGCCATGAGTCATCCCTGCACACATTTTAAATTGGAGCCATATATCTCAGCCACTCCAGACCTAAGCAGGCTGCGTCTTTAGCCCCTCTGACTGTGCTCGTGTCACAGCTAACCAAAGCATGGCTTGTGCAGGTCTGTGACCTCTAAGACAACCCCAGAACTGCAGGGAGTGGTGATGGTGCTCAGCGTTGAACAAATCTATCAATGTGGGGCTTCCCTACTGGAGGTTGCTGGTTTTCTGTGTTTGTTAAGGACCCTGGGGTGCATTTTGGAAGCCCCTGGGGGTTAACCCCCATGTCCTGCTGAATTTCCGCATAGGCGATTTCCCCATTGCACGTTCACTTGGCTCTGAAATTCTCCACTTCCTGACTACACCCTTGCATAGCTGTTCCTGTGCGCTGTTAAACAGCTGCTGGGTTACACTCCAGAGGTGGCTGCAATTTAGCTTTGAGTGAGCCCTGCATGAATATGGTCACTGAGAACGAGTGCTGGGTATTTTCAGCATGAAAGCTGGTGATTTGGGCTCTAAGGCTTGTTAGTTACAGCTTCTGAGCAGTAGAGAAGGGTTTTGCCCCTGGCCCCGGGGTTATCTCCTCGGGGAGCAGCGGGTTCTGCCTCTTGCACTGTTAAGGAGACACAAGGGCAAGGGTTTATTTATTCTAAAGGGCTCCTGGAGGGTTAGCTCGCTCGGTGTTTTCCTTTTGTTTATAGATCTTTATTTTGAGGTTGAGCATCCTTTCTGGTGTGGGATGTGCTGTCCTATAATGGACCAGACAGGTTCCCCCAACACGCACACATGGTATTGTGCCGCAGGTCCAATGGGGCACGCCCAGAACTGGGGTTAGAGCATGGCTGAGCATGTAGCCTTGCATGGGGCAGGCAGCTAGTGACGCTCGCCCCGTCGTGCTCCCCCGCCCCCGCTCAGAGTTCACATGCTCCCCTGAGCAGCAGGGCTGGCAGGACAGAGCTGGAGAAGATGCAATAGCTCGGCCTGGCCCTTCCTTACTGGATGAGCAGAAAGAAACGGAGGAGAGAGCTCAGCTGTGCTGTCTGCAGCCCTGGGCGTGCCGGGCACAGAGCAGAGGAAGGCTGGGGGCGGGATGGGAAGGGAGCCAGGGCAGCTGGAAATGAGTTTCCATGGGCACAGTGGGCGTGCTTGTGGGGTTGGCAAGGGACTGTGATGGGGGGAGGGGGCACATTTTGGTGGCTGCTGGTTTTATACTTCCTGGTCTTATGTATCCCTGTCCCCCCAGAGTCCCCACAGCCGGGGATCCCGCCCCCCAGAGCCCCCATCACTGGGGATCCCCCCCAGAGTCTCCAACACTCGGGAGCCCCACCCCACAGAGTCCCTATCACTGGGGATCCCACCCTCCCAGAGCCCTCGTCACCAGGGATCTGCACCCCTCTAGAGCCCCCATAGCTGGGGACCCCCCCAGCGCCCCCATTGCCAGGCATCCCCACCTCTCCAGAGCCCCCGTCACTGGGGATCCCCCCTGCAGAGTTTCCATCGCTGGGGACCACCCCCAGCTCAGTCCCTTGCACCCTGGGGCTCTGGGTCTGCCGGGGTGTTTATTCCTGGGGGGCTTGGGGGAGGTGGGGAGAGCGGGCCTGGTGTTGGTGGGGGGCAGGCCGGCCAGGAGGCAGAGGGCATGACACTCATGTGATGGTTGTTCTCTCCAATTGTTCCGCTCCCCACACAATGGCAGATGATTGTAAGTACGGCAGCTCCTCGTCTGTCTGTCTGTCTGTCTGCTGTGTGTCGGTTCCGATCTCAGCTGTTTATTGTCTTGTGTGGCTGCCCGCGCGCCCCCCCCGCTCCCTCTCCCAAGTGACCCCACCTCTGTGGCCCCCCCTGTTGCTCAGCTGCTTGCACCAACTATGATATGTGGGGGAAGATGCCCTGCCCGTGTCTGCCCCCTTTGCCCAGATCTGTGTGGCGAGCCTGTCTCCCAAGAGCCACGGAGACGCACGATGGCTGGACCTGGCAGGGGGGACAGTGTGGGGGGGAAAGCGGTGGCAGGCAGAGACGTGGGGTCATCTTAGGACAGCTTTGTCAGCCCGGCCTCGGTGGCAAGCAGGGGCCCTAATGATGATGGCCAGGAGGGGACCTGCCCTCTCGTGCCCAGGTGCCTCTTGTGAGCGAGGGGGCTGCTGGCGGTTTCTTTGCCATGTGCGGCTTGGTGGCCATCCCACAAACGCTGTTTGCCTCCCTGGCCGAAGCATGTAAGGGACTGTCCTGCAACTCCTAACAGAGCTTTGTACATCCTCTGCTGGGTCTTGGCGGACGCCCCTTTGGCGAAGTCCCTTGAGCCAGTGCTCTCAGCTAGCAGAACCGTAGTGGGGCCGTAGCGATGCAGAGGGGCTTGGGGGAGGGACAAACCTTGAACCTGGGGCCCTGGGCACTGCCGGGCGACAGTCCAGCTGGTGTTTTGAGCAGCGTGGAGGGGGGCTGTCTGCAACCCCACTCTGAACACCTCTGTGTTCCCCATCACAGGCTGTGCAGGGAAGGCCGGGAGCAGAGAAGCCAGACAATGGCGCGTTGCAATAGATAGCAAACCGGGCTGTGCGTCTTAGCTCCACCGCGCTGCTGCCTAGAGCCTGGGCGTGAGAACCAAGCATTCCTGGCAGCTCTTCTCTGCTCCGCCACGGCCTGGCCGTTTGCCCTTGAGTGAGGCACTGCCCCTCTCCATGCCTCAGTTTCCCTAGGAGGGCAATGATGCTGAGCTGAAGCTAAATGGGGGATGAGAGTTAGCACATGCTGACGCCGCGCTTTGGAAATGTAAGGCCTCTCATATAGGTTGTTCCTGAGAGCAGGATCACTGAGTGTGAATAACGGGTGTTTAATAGCAGCCCTATGTGCATTTGGACTTTGAGCACATGTTCACAAGGCCCAGCTCCTGTATTTCAGTCAGCAGTGCAAAGGGCACTCTCTGGTCTTTGATTTCAGAGGCAATAATCTCAAGTGGTTAGAACAAGGGCCAGGGAGCCAGGACTCCTGGGTTCCATCCTCAGCCGTGCCACTGGCTCAGGGCAGGGCCCAGTGACCGTGGGAGGTGG
Organism: Mesoclemmys tuberculata; assembly: GCA_007922155.1. Taxonomy (NCBI): domain Eukaryota; kingdom Metazoa; phylum Chordata; order Testudines; family Chelidae; genus Mesoclemmys; species Mesoclemmys tuberculata. The sequence continues at coordinate 3,412,714 of ML675700.1, forward strand.
GCGCTCTGATTCTTTAATAATAGTGAGTGCACAGAGCTTGCTAGGCCTCAGACAGGCTCCTGGGGAAGGGCTGGGCAGTATCAGGCATTGTCATTCCTTTCATACCGTTTTATAAGTATAAAACCTTTTCATCAGCACTTTTTGCCACCTGCGGGGCTGAATTCCCCCCATTCGGCTGCAGTTTGAGACGCCTGGTTCGGCTGTGCGTGGTGGTGCACCGTGGCGTCCGGAAACAGAGGCCGTCAGTTCCATGCACAGCCAGCAGGGGGCGATGCCTGGGAGGGGTTTTTTGTGGGTCCTACTAAATGGTGGTGGTACACGTTCAGCGGCTGAGGAGATGGTGACAGCCCAGGGCCTCTCCTTCACCCAGACCCTGTAGCACTCTAAAGGGGACGAGCTGACGTCCATGCGGGGCTCGCTCTTGCTGGGTAGGAAGGTGTGCGAGTTGCCCAGTGAGACGGGTGGCAGGGGGTAGCCATCTCATTGTAGACCCTGCGTGGAGGCCAGCGTGGCACCAGGACCGATGCCTGCTCGCACTGAGGTTCTGCAGCCTTCAACTTGTGTCCCGGCCTCGGGGCAGGCCACTCGGGTCAGGACTGGGCCCCAGGGGAAAGTCTAAACAGGCCGTGTTACCTCTGCTGCTTGGCTCTCCCCCCACCCCCCATCTCTACACCAGTGGATTCCTGGGGTCCTTTTTGTCCTGTCTGGATTCCCACCTCCCTACCCCACCTGGCTGCCCGCTCTGCTCCCCCAGCAGCTGTGGTGTATTGCATGATCCCAGCCGTGCTGTTAAATCTCCGGCAAAGGACACGCCTAAAGGGGCCTGGCAGCTCCCCCCTTTGCTGGGAACGGGCACACCCCCTCCTCCTTTAAAGCTCTGTCCGTGCCCCCTGCTAGTCACTCCCCCCTTCGATGGATGTCAGAGCAGCATAGCCCGGCCCGCTGCCCTGCTGTCTCCAATGCCACGTTTACCTCCAGGGCCCGCAGGGAGAGGCCTTTGGAGCCGGTCTCGCTGCAGGACCGTCCCTGGTGCTAGTGCTGGCTTGGCAAGGGAGCAGCAGGCACTTGGGATGTGCCCCGATCCACTAGCAACCTGGCAGTGACCCGCTCCACCCCCTCAGGCAGACCCACCAGCCCCCCCCGGGAGAAAGCAGGGGCCGGCACGGAGCCGACCAGCTGGGTCCTCCGGCTTAGGGGCAAGTCCCATTGAAATGCCCGAACGCCTCGACGCGCTGAGCCTATGTGAAGGGCCGGGTATTGTCACTGCCGGAAAGGGCCCCTTTGGGCAGCTGCCAGCTGGACCCCGAGGGCAGGGCCTGGCCCGTTTACATGGCAATCCGCACCCAGCCCGCCAAGGCTTTGGGAACGAGACTGCTCAGCCGCCTGGCCGTGCTGCTGGGTGGCAAGCGTGCTGCCAAGCACGTCCAGTGGGCACGGGGCTCCCCCCCCAGCCACTTGGCGTCTGCTGTTCCCAATGCGCTGTGATGTCTCGGCTACTGGTGTCTCCCGTCGGCTCTGATTGCTGGTGGGACGCCTGAGCCAACACACGCACATGCACACACGCCCCTCCATCACAGTCAGGGACTGGGACTGTCCCATGATGGGAAGGTAGTGCGAGGGCAGCCGCACGTTTCCCCACGGAATCCCCTCCCCTTTGGCATCTCCAGCTGCCAACGACCCCAGGGCTGCAAGGGAAGGACTGTTCTCTTCCCCTACAGTGAACGATCACACACCCGCTCTCGCCCACTCACCTCTCTGGCCCTTTGATCAACTTCTGACGTTGTTTCTGCAGGGAACGCTCTTGAGAAAACACGGCAAGGGGACAGAGAAGGTAACTAGCCCTCTAGCTTCTGTGACTGTCTGTGCTAGCCCCGTGTCAGCCCCTCGGTCAAATCAGTCTGCCAGCCCTGCGCTGGTCAGCCGAGCAGCGACAGACCCGCGTTGTGTCGGCTGGATGTGCATTGCCTCTGTGTGTGTGTGTGTTGTCGTGCAGAGGTTTAGTTGTGTGTTGTGTTGTCTGGTGTGTGTGCATGAGCAGTTACCCGTGGAGGTGTTTTGGGGGTTGTGTTTGGGTGTGTCTGTGTATATTGTGTGGTCTGGATGTGCTGCGGTGACCCATGCATGTGAAATCCAGGTGTGGGGATGTGTCGCCTTCCTGGGGCACGGGTTGGGCTGGGGAGAATGCCCCCCCATTCCCGCATTGGGTGCTGGAGCAGAGCAGGTGGGTGGAGCGAGCCAGATCTCCCCGGAGCTCTACGGCTGCTGCTGCGGGTCGGATGAGCTGCAGGGGGGCGCCCCAGCTGTGGCACAGCAGGCCTACGGGGCGGGTTTGCCAGAAATGAGCATCAAGGTGCCCGCGCGGCTGGACCACAGCCCAGCCCTACACTTCCTGTGGCTTTAATGGTCTGTCTCCTATGGTTAGAGGGATGAGATCTGCCCCCCCCCCACAGCCCCGGGTGCAGGAGATTGAAGTGCTGTGGGGCAAAGGCACCAAACCCAGCCCTCTGTGATGCATCGCCAGAGAGCCCGGGTGGCACAGACCAGGGCAGGGCCAGAGCTGGCGATTATGAATTGAGCTGCTGCAGGAAGCTGCCTGTTGTGTAGCGGCGTGTGTTGGTTTGGGAGCCCGTGGAAGAAATGTGGGGATGTGAGTGCGCGCATGCAGGACAGGCTATTTTCTGCCAGGCTGAGGTGAGGAGGGAGCCTTTTTGTTCCTGAGGCTGGTGGCTGGTGGCTGCTCCTAGGAAGTGGCCTGGAGAGTCCAGGGGAGGAAGGCTTGAGGCCTCTGGGACCCCACTGCGTGTGTGAGCAGACGCCAAGAAGTCCATTCCAGGTGGGCGCAGAAATCCAGGTCCTCCAAACTCTTCCTCTGCCTGTCACGCCTTAGCACAGCTGGGATCTCTCACCTGGGGCGGGCGCTGCTCAGTCCCAGCCTGGATTTTCATGCCCACCTGCAATGGGGGCCGGCTAATGTTTCGGGCTCAAAAGAAGAGAAAATAGCACTGGAGTGAGCGCCAGAACCGCTGCCCGTGGGCCCAGCGCTTTGCGGGCTCTGTGCATTGCCCGGAAACATTCACCTGTGCTGCGCAGGGAAGTGTTGCAGGCTGGCTAGAGTAGGGGGCATGCTAGCCAGGACTCCTGGGTTCTTTTCGGCTCTGCCACAGCTTTGCCTTGAGCAAGCCACTGCCTTGCTGTTGCCTCAGTTTCCCCAGTAGTAAAACAAGGCTACCAATAGTGAGAGGTTGGTGGCTTTAGTGCACTGTAAAGGGCCTGGAGATCCTGGCAGGAATCATCATTTAGGAGCTTCCCCCTGCTCACCCCGGGGATGCAAACGGAGCCCAGAACACCTGCGCTGGGGCGTGGCTGCCAGGGTAAATGGCCAGCAGGGCGAGTGCCCCGTCACGCTCGCAGGATGGGGGTGGCTTGAGAACAGGTGGACTTAGCACAGGCCAGCAGGCCATGGAGCCGTTTGGGGTGTGGAAAAAAGCTCGGTGAGCAACCGGGCCCGAGCCCCTGCTGGCGTGAACTGGCACCAACAAAGCGACACTGGTTTGCCCCAGCAAAGAATCAGGCCCATCTCCTGCCGTGTCTCGCTGGCCAGAGGCGAGAACGCTGGCTCTGCTCCAGCCCGGGCTGGTGGGCTTGGCCCTGGTGAGGTATGCCGGGAGCCGGGGGGGTCGTCCACGATGGGATAGGGAGAGGGGTGCCCCCGGACGTGGCGGGCGGCTGCTGCTGACCATGATAACTCTCCAATGCTCTTCTCTCCCCAGAGCAGGGTGAAGTTGCCCAGTCACACAGATGTAAGACTATGTTTTATTCTACGCTGCTTGGTTTCGCTCTCTCTCCTCTGTGCCTTTTGCCGTTGTTCTCCCACCTCCTCCCTCCATCCTATGTGCCCCAGGGACGGGGCCCATGAGCTCGTCTGTAACGTGGCTTGTTGTGCTCTGTTCTGACTGAAAACCTTCTCCCCGACCAGCTCAGCTCGCTGACCTGCATGGGATGGGCTCGGAGGCCAGTCAGGGCAGGGTTACTGGGGCCCAGCTCTTGGCTGGGGCCCCGATTGTATGTAGGGCTAGGCCCTGCTCTCCCAGCAAGCCAAACCCTACAGAAGGGAGTGGGGTCTAGTGGTTAGAGCAGGAGATGAAGCATCAGGACACCTGGGTTCGTTCCTGGCTCTGGGGAGGACTAAGTCGAGTGGTTGGCGCAGGGGACTGGAAATCAGACGTTGTTCCTGGTTCTGCCTCTCCGTGCAACTACTTCCCGGCTGTTCCCTAGTGCACCTGCTTGGTGTGAAGAGCTCTGGGAGGCTCCGGGGATCCGTTCCAGTCAGCTGCTCTGTTGGGGCGTTGCAGACCGGGCGCTGGGCCCAAGAGCGGGGGGCATGTCATGCCTGTCTCCTTCCCCCCCCCTCGACACATGCAAGCTGCACCCTCATTTCCCCAGGCCTCTCTGGGCTGGTTTCCTTTGTCAGGAGGGGCTGAGGGGAGTGCTGGGTGGGGGGACCCTTTCCCAAAGTGAGATCCCCCCCGAGGGATGTCAGCTTTCACGAGACCCAGGCACCCTGTTGGCCCTCCCGGTTGGCCCTCGGCCTCTCCAACCCAGTGCCATAGCTACCACGAAGGGTAGCTTGGCAGCAGGTGTCAGCCGCCACCATTGCCTCTCCTGGGGCACTGGCAGGCCCACGCCCGCCCCCCAGGCCAACCACAACTCACAGTCCCTCTGGAGCGAGTTCTGTTCCTAGCCCGCCCCCGGAGCTCACGGCTCTGGCCCCTCCAGGGAGGAGCACAAGAGCAGGAGCTGCCAGGCCCCAGGAACCCAGGGCAGGGGGCGGGGAGGATGCTCCAGGCATCATTTGAGCTGTGCCGTGAGCATCGCCTTTTCACCCAGTGCCCGTCAGGGCTCTGGAGGGTCCCAGGCTGGTCGCTGAAAACTCAGCAAGCCGGACCTTCCTCCTCACTCTGGAAGCTGTCCTCTGTGTCCCCGCCAGCCCCCCGTGTCTCCGTCCCGCGCTCTGGTCTGTGTCGCGCGCGCTCTTTCCTCTCTCTCGTCCTGTGTCCTCTCCAGCTTGGGTTGCTCTAATGGGATGGGGGGAGAGGGGAAGCAAGGTGGGTGTCGGACTGTCTGTCCGACTGCTCCTCCCTCCCCGATCCCCGCAGGCTGGCCCTCGGGGGTAGGACTGGACGTTGGCCTCGTGCACTTCAGCAGCGGGACCCGGGGTCGGGATGCTGTGGCAGGAGGGAGCAGGGGGGTCGCTCTTGAAGCAGACATGCCGGGAGCCGTTCCCGTCCACTGCAGCCACCCGGCCCAATTCACACCTGCACAGGGCACCAGGGAGGGCAGAATCCAGCTGATGCTTTGTCACCTGAGGCCACGGAGAACCAGGCCAGCCCCCCCCGGGCTCTCATCCCCAGAGTCACACACCTGGCGTGGGCAAGTCACTACCACCTTCCAGAGCCTCGTGCAACAGAGCGAAGGCAAGGCTTGTGTCCCCAAATAACTTGGACTAACACTCTGGGTGTGCTCAACATCGGCCTTCCGGAGTCACGAACAGCTCCGTGGCTACCCAGCCGTGGCTGGGGCCTTGCTAGGCAGAGAGCGCTTCACTCGCTGCTCCGTTGGCACAACTGTTTGAGAGTCCATTTGGCCCGCTGTGATGCATGTCGGCTGGGCCGGCTGCCTGGCAGATCCTCAGGCCCGTGGGCTGCTCACCAGCGTGACCAGATGTCCTATTTTATAGGGGCCGTCCAGATGTTCTGGGCTCTGGCTTATATAGGTGCCTCTTGCCCGCATCACGATTTTTCACCCTTGGTGTCTGCTCACCCTACTGCTCGTGCTTCGCATCAGGGGGCTCTGGTGAAATGAATGCAGGGAAACCAACGGGGCACTATTCACACACGTACACACCCCGCACTAGGCACATGCTCGCCAGTCTACACGTCGGTAGTGTCCTTCCTCCACCCAGCCCTGAGCCCCCCCCCCGCCAGCAATTCTCTCCTCCCAGTGACTGGGCATGGGCCCCGCAACAGGCTGCAATCAGCTGGCCCAGCGAAGGGACGTTTTCAAGCCTCTGCTTTTTGTTCTCTCTCTTGTGCACTGTAGGGCACCCAGATGATCTTCAACGCCGCCAAGGAGCTGGGGCAGCTGTCGAAACTGAAGGTAAAAGGACTGAGAGCCAGTCTGGGAAAGCATGGCTCGATGTAATCTCTGGGTGATGTGGCACCTCCCCAGGGGTCCATTAGCCAGTGACTGCAGCTCGGGAGATAAACTGCAGCGCCTGGATGTCTCTTTAGCTGATCTGAGCTGTCGTTAATACAAAGCGAGAAACCAGGCTAATTAGGCCCCTTTAAAAGGCCTTTGTACAGCAATTGGGAGACATCAGTCAGCTGCTACCCCTAAAGCGCCCATCGCCTGTCAGCCCGGCTGCGCCAAGAGTGGCACTTCCCTAATATGGGGAGGATTGGACAGGCCTGGTTCTTACGGAGCAACTGGCTCATTGCAGGACCACATGGTACGCGAGGAGGCGAAGAGCCTGACCCCCAAGCAGTGCGCTGTGGTGGAGCTGGCCCTGGACACCATCAAGGTAAATTTGTGCCATCTCCCCTGTACCCGTCGGGCCGTCTGGCTGCCCGCCTGTCCCTCCTGCTGTGCTGGCGTCCCAAGCACAGCTAAAGGTCGGGATAAATGCTGTCTGTGGAGGAGGTGGGGCATCCCGAGACCGCCTCTTGGGGAGCGGAGAGATCCCGCACCATCCAGCCAGGGAACTGCAGCAGATCTCCCCTCGGCACCATGGCCAGAGCGAGGAGCGGAGACCTCGCTGCCGGATCGCTCTTCGCTGGGGTGCCCTGCTTCGTCCTGATGAGCTGCACGGGCTGGGACTGTGCCCGTAGCAGATAGGATGCCGTGCTGGCTCTGCCAGTAACTGTCCAGCCACGCCTGCCCGTGGCATCCCCCTCACCCAGTCTCCATCTCCCCCACAGCAATATTTCCACGCGGGAGGCGTGGGGCTGAAGAAAACCTTCCTGGAGAAGAGCCCCGACTTGCAGTCCCTGCGCTACGCCCTGTCTCTGTACACGCAGGCCACCGACCTGCTCATCAAAACCTTTGTGCAGACTCAGTCGTCTCAGGGTAAGAGGCACCGCTGCCCTAGCGTGCCCACTCCCGCCAGGGCCTGCCACGCCCGCTGAGCCCCCGTTGGCCTGGCTGCCTGGGTACGCCCACCTCCCACTGTCCTGGGTGCAGCCGTGACGGGAGCACCTGCGCAGCCCAGCGAACTGCGCGTCACCCGTGTCCTGGGCGTGTCTGTGGGGCGGGGGGCTCGACAGTCAGAGGCACCAAGCACCCCCAGCTCCAGTTGGCATCCAGGGCAGCAGCACCCCTGCAGATCAGGTCCCGGGTGCCCCAAATCACTGGCCACTTCTGAAAATATTTAAATAATAAAATTCCCAGTGTGCCCCGGGAGCCTGGTGTGCAGGGCCCAGCCCTGAAGGGGCGAACCCTGCTTGTCACTGGGAGCTGCACGCCACGCCCCAGCCGCAGCTGCCAGCCCCAGTTCATACCCTACCTCCCGCCCCGTTCCCCTTTGCGTGAGAACAGGGAGCTCCCCGAGGCCTGGCCCACTGGGGGAGGGGAAACTGAGTCAGGGACTCTACAGACAGCAGAAGCAGGGCTTGCATGGGTGCAGGCACTTCAGGGGGTCGGGTGGAGCCCTGGAGGGCGTGCCACGCTTCGATTCCTCTCTGTCTTTAACTGGGGCGTTTGTCCTGTCTGTGCCTCCTGTCTGGTGGCTGCTAACCACGTCGTGCTCGGTTAGCAGGGGGTGCAGAAGGGGCTGTGCTGGGAGATGGTAACGCGAATGGGCCATGTACGTCACTGGGCCTTGGGGACCTGCTCCGAGAAGCCCTGCTGACTCACTGCCCGGGGCTTGTGTGATTCATCGGCTAGTGGCACAGGTGTCCACAGAGCCGTCTTCCCCATTGGTGCTAATCAGCCCCCATCTGAAAGCACTAGATCCTGGCTTAACAATGCAGAGATCCCAGCCAGCATTGTACCCACGCCCGCTGGCACATTCCACAGCCCCTAAAGCGCTGTGGGCCACTGGGCACCCCAGCTGACGTCAGCCCACCATTGCTCACACCCTGCCCCCCGAGGGCCTCCTGCTCCCAGCACACCCCCGCCCCTGCGCTGTCTAACACAATGTCGCAGTAACGTCTTGTTTTGGATTCTCTAGCTGAAGCCGGTGCGCCTGTCTGCGATATCTGATCTCGTTCTCTGTTGTTTTTCCTCCCTATTTTTCAATGTTTTTCCCTTTTCCTTCCCTTACACGTGCTCTCTCTCTCTCTCTCTCTCTGTTTCTCTTCCCTGTCTCTCTCCTTTTTACCTTTTTACTAGTTCATGGTGGAAAAGGTATTAGGTTTACCCTTAGTGAAGAAATTTATCCTGAGAAGGGTACGTCTAACACTTCTGACCCCTGATGCACCCGTCCTGAGCACCCCACCTCCAAACCGGCCGGGGCTAGTAAAGTCCCTCCGACCCCAACCAGGGAGCAAAGGCCTGGAGAGCTGGCCCTGGGGGAGGAAGCGGGGGGTCTCGTGGCTGACAGAGGGCTGTTCATTCAGGGCTGGGGAATGCCTGCTTGAAAAGCTGCTGGCGATGGGGAGGGAGGAGGCGGATGTGTCTTTCTTTCCAGCCAGACCCCTCACCTCTTTCAGCCCCACAAATGGGCACTTCTTCCCAATATCCCTGCCCCATAGTCATCCCTGCTCGGGCTCTGGATAGCCTCCTTGGCCCTGATGCTCTAAGGTGCCTCGCTGAATGGGAGTCGGCCTTAATTCGGCACTTGCCCCTTTGAAGAGGGGGGACTTGCCCAAGAACTGAGGGAGTACATCCAGCCCTGGTGTTTCTCACTAACTCCCTGCCGAGTGGCCCCAGGGAGGGTCATGAATCATGGGAACAGCCAGCCAAGGGGTGTGGCGGGAGGCTTTGGCTCAGCTGCACTCTAGCTCAACCACAAGCTATGGGCTGGATTCAGGAATCAGCAGGTGACGTTCTGAGTCCTGTGCTCTAATCACAGCGGTCCCTTCTGACTTGTACATTGAGGCCATTGGGCCTTGATCCCAGGGACCAAGGGCCCGGACTTATTCCACCTCTGCCAGAGGCCCCCCGTACCCCCCGCCAACTGGCACAGGCATTCACAGCACCCACAGGTGGGTGGGAAATGAAGGGGAGACGGCCACGGTCCCCATCCCCACCGATGCCAAGAACTGAGAGCTCCCTCCAGGAGCTGTGCTGCGGAGCCTCGGCCCTCTGAGCAAGGCAACTGTGTGCCTCGATGTCCCCCAGCCTTGCGGGAGACGATGGCGCCCAGGGCAGGGTGCGGGACATCAGGATTAGAGCCAGCCTAGCCTGGCCTCAGCCTTAAACCGCTGAGGCTAGCAGCTCGCCAGCCACCAGGAGGCTCTTACTAGCCTTGCGCCGGGTGCAACTAGGCCCTGCCCGCCTTAAGCAAGTGGAATGACTGCATCAGACTGGGGGGGCGCTGCCCCCTCCCCTGTGTGGCTTGGCCCCGCCATTTGCATTCCAGCTGTCGCGTGGGGGGTGCGTGCTGGCCTCGCGCGGGGGTCACTGCGATGTGTGGTTTCCATGCTTCTTGCACTGAGATGGTCGTCCCCCCCTCCCTCGGTGTGAACCGGGAGCATGTGACTCGGCAGGGGGAGGAGGGCTCTTGTTTGAGTTTGGCGCAGATCTGGAAGGGAAAGAGAACGAGACGTGAGTGTGGCTGTTTGGGACGCTGGGGCCAAAGGCTATGGATCCAGAGAGGTTCCCCCTCACTCCCAGCCCCACCCCACCCCCACCGGTGCAGAGGTGGGGCCCAGTCCCATCGCTGCCACCTTGGAGCTGGAGCTGTATGCATCAGCCACCGTCCCTCCACCATGGGGCATTTGAATCCAACAGCTTCAAGGCTGCAGCACACACCTCTAGCACTGGAGCTAAAGGAAGTGCTCCGTTAGCTGCTAACAGTAGTAGGCTGTTATCCTCTACCATGGTCCCACTTGACCATTAGGTTCCATGTGCATGGGTGTGGAACAGAGGCTAAGACTTGGCTCTCTTGCCCCCTCCCCACTCCACCCCATAAGGGGTCCCTCAGTACCCCCCACACACCTTCATCCTCAGAGGCTGTCACTGCTCCCTGCTTTCTGACAAACACCCCTCCCCCGTGACCTACCAGAGCAGGTCGGCAGGGGACCACGCACACTGTCTCCTGCCTGGCTGTAGCCCTCCCTGGGAGCAAGGGACCCAGCCGTAGCCCCTGACTGGCATCCCACTGGCCAGAGAGCTGAAAGCAGACCCCAGGGGTCCCCCCCACCCATACTCAGAGGCACTGCACCGGGGAGCAGCTGGACAGCGGCTAGGGCCTAGTGGCCCTACCTACACGTGCTGGCCGGGCTCTCGCCTTTGCACACAGCACAGCCGGCACCGGGAAGACAGAGACAGGCTGCGCCATTGCCTACGGCGTTTGACGCCAGCAGTGAAAACCTCCTGCATCAGGACATGGGCCAACTGCTAACTCTGGGGGCCAGGCGCTGTGCCCTGGGGCGGGTGCCCGCATTGCTGCTAGGTTCTCACGCGTGCCACGGCCGCAGCTGGCGCTGGCCACACGTGGCGATGGGTCCCCGCCCCTGCCAGGCTGCCTTTACCCGGAAGGAATCGGCTGCTCGGCTGCCTGGAGCGGTGCTGGTTCCACGGGCCTCACGGGAGGGAAAAGCCACAAACGCTTATGGACAGGGAGGTGTCTGGCTTCTGCGACGGACGGGAGGCGGCTCTGCCTTCACCCAGTAGCCCTGTAACTCCACCCCTCCTTCTCAGAGCCCAGCTGTGATCAGTGAAATGCCAGCCGCTGAGGCCGGTGAGGGACGGGCGCTCTGGGATCCATGGTCTTTGCCCATCAGTCTCCGAGCCCCACAGAACAGGACAGTTCTCTTCGGCCCCTCGCTAGCCTGGGGTTGTTCTCTGTGATGGTTTGCAAGATTCCCCCCCTCAACAACCCCCCCCCACACCATTTCAAGGTCTTACCCTACCCCGGTTGGACTGACTTGTTTGGAAACCCGTCCAATGTGCCGCGCCATGCACCTGCCGCCCTCTCCCCCCCCATACCCCTGCCTGCATGCAGAGCCCCCGGGAACCAACTCGCTGGTGCGGATTTGCCTGTGGGGTAATGCGGGATGTGGGCAGCAGGCGGGAGGGTAAGTGCAGGGGGGAGCAGAGTTTGGGGAGGTGGGACGCTGGTGGGTTCAGGTCACATGAGCTCAAGCGCCGAGGGTCTGTGACTGGAGGTGGCTGGGCTCTTCGAGGAGATGCTGCTGCCAAAAATCAGGCAGGATCGAGCCAGGTGGATCCAAACGGCTCCAGGTGAAACATGGCGGGTGGGCTCAGCCTCTCCCCTCCTGCTCCCCCCTCAGCTCAACAGAGCCGCCAGCGTCTCCCCAGGCAGGGCTCTCCGACTCCGGGCTACCCGTGGGATCCACAGCTGGGCTCTCCCCATGCAGCGCTCTGGGGTGGGAACCCCCCGGCCCATGGGCAGCCTCCTCCGCTCCGGGGAGAACTGGCTGGGCCCCCCCAGGCAACTGGGAGCCCAGGTCGTGTCCCTTTCCACAGGATTTGTTAGAAAAGAACAAGTCATGTTGTAAGAGGCCGTCACGCTGCCCCAGCTGGCCTCATACACGGCCCTACCCAGGCGCCTGGCCTCCGCCGCAGCGGCATTACAGCGCACGGAGCCTGGCCTGGCCCCAACTCCATGAGCCGCTGCAGCCACCTGTGATTACGGCTCAGTGGCAGAGCCATTTTATTATGGCCATTAGATTGAGCCCTGCCCTGTTCTACTTTTCATTGGACTGCCTCATACGCAGGGCTGCCGGGGCCCCACAGCAGCACAGGAGACCTGGCGGGCTAGGCCCGTCACCTGTTTCTGCCCCTGACGTGCAGGTGGAACTTGGCCATGACACGAAGGGCAACCCACGAGCAGCCTCCCACTGTGCCAGGGGCTGTACGTGCACCGGCTTAGAGCCAGCGCAACACTCCAGCCATGCATGGAGCGAGCCCGGATCTTTAAAGGGATCAGACGTTCGGCACCTCAGCCCCTTTGTGGCTGCGGGCCAAGGTGACTTATTTGCCCGGCCCAGTGGTAGAGCTGGGACAAGGCTCCAGAGCTCCAGCAGGCCACTAGCCCGCACTGTTTCTGGGCAGCTGTTTTGTTATTTACTCAATGGGGCGTTGAAAGGCATCCGGGTCCGGTTCTGCTCTCACATAAATCAGCGCAGATCCAGAGCTGCTCCGCTGACTGCAGGAGAATTGCGGCAGGTTTCCCCGCTGGCAGTGTGTTGCGCACCCAGCCCCTTGCACGTGTAGCGATTCTCAGGGGACAGCCCTAGGGAAGAGGAAGGAAACGTCACCATTGTTCCTTTCCCCGGAGCCCTGCTTGGCAGCACGTGCCGGCCTGCAGCGAGGGGAAGGCTGTGTCTGTCCACAGCCCCTGGCCGGCTCATGCTGGCACTGGGAGGGAAGCAGGAAAGACCCATGACCCGTTGGCTCTGCTCTGCCTTTGAGATGCTCACCTGAGCTGGTGACCTGATTCCTCCAGCTGGGTGGGGAAGGTGGGGGCACGTGACCTGGCCTGCCGTGTGTGCTCAGACGGGGGTGCGCTCACACCTTGCCTTGCCTTTGCGGAGCAGGATCCGGCGTGGACGACCCGGTGGGGGAGGTGTCGATCCACGTGGAGCTCTTCACTCACCCTGGCACTGGAGAACACAAAGTCACCGTCAAAGGTGAGTACCTGCCGAGGGCAGGTCCAGCGCGCCGGGCACAGGGAGGGCAGCGGGACGCCAGGGTTCTCCTCCCAGCTGGGCGTTAGTCCTGGGCGAGCGGAGGAAAGGTACATGCCCCCTACCCCCAGCCCAGGGCTCACTCGGCAGCAGCCCTGCTCAGACCCACACCTGTCGATAGCTTTACCCACCAGACAGGACGCTGTCTTGCTGCCAGGTTGTTGGGGGATGGGTGGGAGTGCGTCACCTTAAATTTTCAGCAATTGAACTTTTGGTTGCCAAGTGTGGCCCGGTCTGGGTGGCCCCCCTTCTTCCTCCCCCATTTCCCCCCGTCTCGCCCATAGGCAGCGCCAGCCCAGCGCTCCCCCACCTCAGCCCCAAGCTGTCTGACCCGCTGTTTCCTTTCCCGTAGTCGTGGCTGCTAACGACCTCAGGTGGCAGACGTCCGGCATCTTCCGGCCCTTCATCGAGGTCAACATCATCGGGCCCCAGCTCAGCGACAAGAAGAGGAAATTCGCCACCAAGTCCAAGAACAACAGCTGGGCCCCCAAATACAATGAAAGCGTCCAGTTGTGAGTGGCTTTGACCTGTCGTTCCATGTCGCGATCTCGCACGCGGAGCAGGGCTGGGCCGGGGCGGGATTTGCACCTGAAGAGCAGCTGGGTAGGAGTGGGGATGATTCAAGTGTGTGTGTGTCTCTCTCTCTGAGTCAGCCGATGCACTTGGGGGCACTGTGCTGCTCAAGGTGCTCGTGGGGCTGGTCATAAATGTCTGTCTCAGCTGATTTTTGCTGGCGAATTGGGTTTTCTGCTCAGTGACACTTTTGCAAAAAGGGTCCATTTTCTGCAAAAAAAAGCTGCCACAGCATTGGGACTACATCTCCCATAATGCACCATGGCCAGGACTTCCCATGATGCACTCCTTCCAAGAGACAGAGAGAGAGAGAGAGAGAGAGAGAGAGCATGGTACACCATGGGAGACGTAGTCCAGGAAGGAAGCACCACCAATGAAAGAGAATGGGCGCATGAGGCTCCTGAACTATTTCTCCCATGAGGCACCATGGCTGGGGCGCCCACAATGCACTGCTCCTTCTCCGTAAGCAGGGATAGGATGGGAGTTGTAGTCCCTCTGGGAAGCCCTGCTTGTAATGTAGAATGGGAGCATGAGGTACCCGCTGTACAATTCCCATGAGGCATTGCAGCACCATTGCCTAAGTCAGATTCCCACCCAAAAAATTGTATTTTTCAGTGGGAAGCTTAGAAGCAAAAGATATTTGTTCCTGTGTGTGTCACAGTTCTACACACACACACTTTTCAGCTCTGGTGCCAGCTTTCAAATGATGACTTCAAACCCAAAGAGCTAGTTACATCCGATCCCCTAACCCAGCTCAGCTGTGGGAGCAAGGCGATTTGTGCAGCATTTGATTGATTGATTTTTTAAATGCCAAAGTCACAGCTCAGCCATCAGCTGCGTGAGGCCGACAATGAAAAGTCAGCGGCGCTTTGGATCGTTTTATTTTTTTCCCCTAGTAATTATTCTTCACAATTAATTATTCAGCCAACCACCATTCAGCTGAAGCTCTCACAGCACCCGTGGCCTCTTTTGGTTTTGGCAAGAAGATTTTTAGCCCTGAAATCCAAGTGCGGTAATTGCACTGCTGTCCACCTCTTCTTGCTTTTGCAGTTGCTAGCACGTCTCGCTTCCTGTCCTAAAGTGTTAAGCAGAAGTTAACAGCCCCCCTGGTCTGGCTGTGAGGGGCTGCCTTTCAGCGATGGGTGACGGCTCTGCAGCATAGATGCGACACATAGAATTATGTAGCTATATATATTTATATAGCTGCCATTGAAAGCCCTCGGCTCAGTCTAGACCCATAGAGCCCATTTCTGCTCCATCAGTGATGGGACACAGCAGCCCCGGCTCAAGGTCGCTCTAGGATTATTGGAAGGCGCTGGGGCCCAGTCCCTGCACACAGCTTCAGAGCCTCCAGTAACCGTAACTTTCCCTCCCCTGCAGCACCCTGAGCAGCGAGACCGGCCCCGAGTGCTACGAGGTGCAGGTGTGCGTCAAGGACTACTGCTTCGCCCGGGAGGACCGGACGGTGGGCATCGCCGTGCTGCAGCTCAAAGACATCGTGCACCGGGGCAGCTGCGCCTGCTGGCTGCCCCTGGGTCGGCGGATCCACATGGACGACACGGGCCTCACCGTCCTGCGCATCCTCTCGCAGCGCAACAACGACGAAGTGGCCAAGGAGTTCGTCAAGCTCAAGTCGGACACGCGCTCGGCCGAGGAAGGCAGCAGTTAAGGGCCCGAATGGGCGGAGAACATCTCCCCCCACCCTCCTCCGCCCCTTTTATACAGCATCCTCCAGCCAGGTAAAAGCCATACAGGTCGTCCACAGCCCCCCACGGAGGGCAGCCATTGCCACAAGCCAGCACCCGCTGCCTGGTGCCAAGGATCTAAGCAGCCACTCTGTGCTATGTGCCCCTCCCTGCGTCCATGGCTGCAGCTCCAGGACACTGGCCTAGCTGCCCAGGGGCAGGGAAGACGCAACCCTCCAACCCCCAGGAGCACGAGCTACCCTCGCTGTTGGCAGAGGCAATCTTAGCGCCTCTTCCAGAGCCCGTTTCTGCAGCGACAGCCACTAGGGGAGGGGAAGGCTGAGGCCTGGGCCGGACCGTGAGACAGGAGCCTATGAGCAAACCTCAGCCCCTCGCGCTGGGTGCAAAGTTGGATGGCACTGCCCTCAGCTTCCAAGGGCTAGATCCCAGCCCGTCCGGCTCCCCCCACTCCCTCCTGAGCTCCAGGAGGATCGCCCTTGCTGGTAGTAGTATAGGGGTTATGCCACATCGTTGAGTAGGTTGATTCCCTCCAGAAGGAGGCAGCATCACTTGATCAAACCGCATGGTGGTCGTGGCAGCCTCCTTCGGCCAGAGCCCTGTGAGGGGCTGGTGGAGGGGAGAGGGAGCCAGGCTGCTGCCGCCACAGCTTGGGTGCGAGGGCATTAGAGACGGGGCTAGGACAAGGGGCCGAGAGTCAGTGCCCGGCCATGAGGTGGGTGCTCTGGGACGGCAGGAGGCCGCAGGGACTCAGGTCCACACGGGCCCCACTTATACCCGTGCCGGAGCCAGCCCCTGGGTCTGCTGGGGGGTGTCTGAGAGGGACACGCAGATTCCCACCCACCCAAAGGGCTCGATTCACGCCTGGCACTGCTACACGGCTAAGCCATGGGCAGCGTCCTGGACTGGCACGCAGCCTCCTACCTCCCCTCCCTCCCCGCCCCGGGCAGGCACCAGCTCTCCCCTGCCCCTGTGCCACCTGAGGGGTTCGCTTTGAGCTGCCCCCGCGAGCCGTGCCTGGGGCGAGGGGCCGGGGGGGGGCAGCCTGGCCTGGCCCCTGCAGCCAGCTCTGTAAATACGGACATAGAGATGGCGTGACACGTTCTTTACACAACTGCAGCAGCGCCGAAGGGCTTGCGCGTGCGGCAGACCACGGTCCCACGGCTCAGGCCTTTAAACCCAGGGCCCTGCCCCACCCCCAAACCTCTTGCCTGCTGGGCCATGCCACCATCCCCTGCCCATCTCAGCTGAGGGGCAGCCTCTCCCCAGTCAGCAACGCTGGTCTTGGCCACGGCCCCCCCACCCCCTGCCCCTGGCAAAGGCCCCTCCCCTTGCAGAGGCACCCCAAACCCAGGCAGCCATCCCTCCCAGCTTAACCAGTCCCGGTCTCCGCCCCAGCTCGCTCCAGGCTGAGCGCTGGAGGAGCCCTGGCAGGGCAGCACATGCATGGGGCCGGTGCCCCCGAGAACAGAGGCAGTGCCAGCCTGGAGCCACTCCAAGGCCCAGTTCAGGATCCTGGTTCTGCTCAGGGGAAGGGGCACGAACTGCTACGAGCGGGCGTGGGATCATCTGCCCCCACCCACCCCGCCCGCATCCTGCTCTCGCCATAGCTGGTGATCAGCCTCTCCCCTGCCGCAGGAGGGGTCATTTCCCTCCCCTGCTGGTGGCTTTCTAGCCCACGGCAGCTGCGTGTGCCGCCCCCACTCTTGTTTTAGCCCCAGCCGCACACTGAGCCGGCTGCAGGGGCGCTAGGATGTCACCAAAGCGTTTCAGTTTGGGTGGTTTTTACCGGGGCAGTGAGATGGCCCCCACCATCCCTTCGAACAGCCCCAGAACTGCAGCTGAGCCCCTCCAGGGCTGGGTTCAGGGTTAAAGGCCCAGCTGATTTCAGCACCTAACACCCCTCCACCCCCCACAGCTGGATTTAGCCCCCGCCTCGCCCCCCCATCCCTGGCACCGACTCCTGATGGCTGGACCCATGGCTGCCAGCGTTGCATCACTGCCCAGCAGGAGCTCAGGTTTTCCAAGCCGCCAGCCAGGGGCAGGCGCTGTCCCGAGGGCTCCCAGCCCCGCCTGTGACTTATTGACGTGGGGGGGACGGACGCTCATGAGAGGCTGGGGTAGCTGGAGCAAGGCCACACACCCCATGGCGCTCCTGGGAGATGCCCCCTGTGCCCTTGGCCAGGCCCCTGAAGGTTTTCAGCCCACAGCAGATGGGAGATTGAACCAGCTACAATCCTGCATTGCTGCCCCATCCCCTGCTTCCATCCAAGCCCCCACACAGCCCTCTGTAAACCGCACAGGGTGTGGGAGAGCAGCGTGCCAGCCCCCAGCAGAACGTCCAGCACCAACGCCTTTCCCCTACACGCAGCTGCTTTCCGAGCTGACCTGAGCACAGCAGCACCATGGCGCCCAACGCTCCCTCATTTCACACCTGCCGTTATTTTTTTCCCCGCCAAAGCAAACAAGCAAAAACCGAGCGTCTGCCCAAAAGCTGCTGGATGCAGTCGGGGGCCTAGAAATAGCTGCTCTCAGCAAAAGCTGCTCTGGGATTGAGGGAAAAGGGTAGCTGGCAGAAAGGGAGGAGGAATCCTGCAGCTTCCCTGGCGCGGTGCGCCCAGGGGCTGGGTCCCGGCTGTTGCGGGGGGGGAGCTGAAACAGGGCAGTGCAGACAGCCTCGCAGCGGCAGATTTGGTCTAATGCCTAATCAAGGATGGCCAAGGTGGGGCTGCCAGCAGCCGGAGGAGGAAGGAGCCTACATGCCAGGGCCTGGGGGAGCAGAGAGCGGCCTGGAGGAACGGCTGACCCAGGGTAGGGCGCCAGGAGGAGTGAGCGCGCAAGCTGGTGTAAGTGCATTAGCCTGGTGCCTGCGGCCTGTGCCCTGGCCCAGCGCTCTCACTGCCAGCAGCCTTTACACAGCCCCGACCCACGGGGGGTGAAGGGCTTCAGGCCCTGCCCCACACAGAGCTGGGAAAGAAGAGACAGCTGCTTTGGGGGCACAGGGAGCCAGGCCCATGGAGGGTTTGGAAATGAGGAGCTGGCACAGCCAGGGTTGCAGCCGCCCCCGGCTCTGAGACTTGGGGGTGCCTTACCCAGCCGGCCCCGCTGCCTCTGTCTGAGCCCCACAGCCACAACCCTGCAGCGTCTGTGTGGCCGGTGCTCAGAGGGGGGGCAGGCGAGCTCGGGGGATTTGATTCGACCCCCGTGAGGAAGGCAGGCCCCAGCATGGGCAGGGCAGGAGCTGACGTCCAGGAGCAACAGGCCCCTTTCCCCTCCTAGCACCTTGCAGGGGGCGGGGGGCTGCTGTGACGGAGACGGGCCCTGGCCTAAGGAGCAGGTGAGCCCCTGACGAGGGGACAACACGCGCTGGCAAGCAGGGAGCGCCTGGTGGGGGGGCTGGCAGCAACAGAGACGGCCAGCGAGGCTGCTCTGCCTAGGGGACCATCTGAGGTGGCTGCAAGGAGCCATGCAACAGGCTGGAGCAGGCAGCGTAAGAGCATCTTCCCCACCCCCAGAGAGCGTGGTGCTGAGCCCCCACCAGCAGCATACGTTGCCCTGGGGGGTTAGTAACCCTGGCGGAGGGCAGCGTGGATATTCTTTCTCCCTGGGAAATGTCAAACTCTGGGCAGGGCTGGTAAGCAGCTCTTAGGGGCCGTGGCCAGTGGCAGTGAGTTCCACAGGCGCAGGGGGATTGCAGAGGACGAGCAGTGCCTGTTCTCCCATTTCAAGTTGCTGCTCACTGACTCTTGGAAGAGGAGGCAGGATGAAAACCTGATTCCCCCCCTGAATTTTATATACCTCTCACAGCCCTGCTCGGGCCCGCGCCCCCAATTCTCTTGTGTCTCTAAACTCCTCCGCCTGGTCCTGCACTGCCCTTCCCCAGACAGGGTGACCAGACCTCAGCCTCCCCCCGCCCTCCATCCATTCCTTTTTGTAGTACTTGCCTGGGACCAAAGTGTTAGCTGCTCACACCTCTTTCAGTTCAATGTTTACACCCCTTTTCTAGCTCCTGCCGTGAGGCGCACTGGAGACTGGCGCCCCGCCACCCGCACTGCTGCGAGGCAGTAGCCCTGGCCCTCTCCCCCCGTCCCGCCCTGCACAGCGTGACCTCATCCCCACCCGCAGCACGGCGAGCGAGCCCCAAACTGAGCCCTTGGGCTCCTGGAACACAAGACTGGTTTTCTGGGCTCCCTCTGCAACACGCCCCCTTCGAGAACTTCCGCTCGGTCGGCCTGTGATTGACACTAACGCGAAGTAACGTCTGCTCGTGTCGAACCTCCGGCAGCACCGGCCCGTGTGTCTGTCCGTACCTGAACTGGAGCGAACACTGGTAAACATGGATGCATGACAGTGAGATGTTTTGCACTATTTTGACTTTTTTGGGCTCTGTTAAAAAAAAACAAAAAAACACGTTTTTATTATAACTGACATTAAAAAGAAAAGCACAGGCCCCCCCCACTGCGTCTGCCTCCCTCGCACCGTGGTCCCAGCCTGGGGGACGGCGCAGCCAGAGCTGCTTCTGGGGAACAAGGAAAGATGCTGTTGCCCACTGATCAGCACGGGTCGTGTCCTGTCCTGGGACCCAGCCCCACAGGGCTGAGTGGCCCAGCCCCAGCGCGAGAGCTTGCTGCGGTAGAGACGCCGGCGTTTAGCTTGGACCCCACACACCAGGCACTGAACTAGGAACCGTCAAAAATCACAGCCCAGCTGTTCCCGTAAGGGAGAGATGGGCCCTGCCCTGCGCAGCGGGGGACGTGCAGGACTGGGGCTGGCAGAGCAGCCCAGGCCCCTCCCAGATCAGAGGCTTTTCTGAGCTGGAGAAAGGGGGCTAAGAGCGTCCCCCTCCCCTCACAAGTCTTCCCATGCAACATGGACTCCTTTAGCGGAGAGGCCAGGCCTCCGTGCTTGAAGCCAGGCCGGGGCAGAAAGTGCTTTGAGGTAGAAGAGTTCCCGGGAGGAGGGAATTGAACAGCTGGGCTCTAAACCCTCCCGGCCCCTCGCTCCCAGCCCCAGCCAGGGGGGCACATCCAGTGTTTACTCCAGCAGGGCTGCCCCATGACGGTCCTTGCGCTGGCGTGCTGCACCTTGGGTGATGGGCCTGCCCCGCCCGGGAGATCCCGCTGTCCAGAGCCTGGTTTAATAGCCGCGCCCGCTATGGGGGGGACGAGGGGGACGAGATGCCCCGGCGTGCTGTGTGCCAATGACACGGTCACGCGGGGGGGCCTGCACGTCCCTCCCCAGCTGTCCGGGCATTGCAAGCGGAGGCAGACAGAGGACGGCTCGGGTGCTCAGGCACTAGCTGGGGAGGAGCGGGCAGGCCCCTTGGCTGCCCAGGACGCCTGGGTTCCAGTCCAGGGGTGGAGCCAAGACTAATCCACTGCCCCAGATTTCTCCCCTCTGACCTTTCCTGATGTGCAGGCTAAACCCCGTCGTGATTTTAGCCCAAGGGCCTGTATCGGAGGGAAAGGACACGGCCTCCGGCCTGCTGGAGGCCAGCCTGTGACAGGCGCTCTAGACAGAGTGCAAGGCGCTGCAGCTCCTAACACCCTCCTCCCTGGTCAACAATCCGCGCCGGCCTGGCCTCCTTCCCTTCCCAGTACGCCCCCCTGCCAGACACCCAGAGAGGCTGCTTGGCCTCTCCCCACCCGACGCTGAGCCGGGAGCAGAGGGAGTTGAGCCGCCAGCATTTTATTAGAGAGACTTTTATTCACTTGACACATTTCGGTAACAAAGCATTTCGCTGAACACAGGCTGTAGGGAAGCGCCCGCCTGCTGGCTATGGGCAGGCAGCCCAAGGCCTGGCTTCTCTTCCGACCCCTCAGCTGCTAGGGCACAGGGACAGCCTTCCCCAGAGAGGCCCACGGATGCCCAGTGGGTACTGGGCCACGAGCAGCCGCCTGCAGTGAGAAGGGACAAACCCCCTAACCTGGCAGCTGCTTCCCCAGTCAGCAGCAACGGGGACCCCCTTCCCGTCCCAGCCCAGACAGCCACGTACTCCACTGTGTGCCCTCTCCCCACCCCCCAGCAAGCTGCAAGGCCAGCCGCCCCCCTCCCCTCCTCGGGCAGTGCCAACCATTGGTACAAGGGAGTTGGGTAAGAGTCAGCGAACGCTTAGCCCACTGTATGGGTGCCCCATGTTACCCTGCTCTGCTTGGGCGTGCGGAGCTGGGCGTGCGAGGGAAGCACCTTTACACTTGTGCACAGCATTTCCCAGGGTCCTTTTGCCAAAAGCCTGAGGTACGGAAGGGGAAGGGGGGTAGAGCCGGGCACCGGGACGGGAAATTCCTACAGGAGGGTTGAATTTTTTAAAAGTGCAGTTTCTTCAGAGCCATCCTTTCGGTGCATCCATCTCATGCCCACACCCCTGTTTCATCCTGGAGTCGCTGGCTCCTCTCCAAGGAAAGGGGTATTTCTAGCTCCCTCCGGCCGGGCACTCTGTACCCCACAGCCTGGGCGGAGGATGCAGCGTACTCAAGTTCCCTTCCAGCCTGGCCCACAGGCCTCAAGCTGACCCAGATGGGACCAGGGGCTGGGCTGAAGTTTGCCCTCTGTCCTAGGTCCCTTCCGAGCCCGCCAGCATAGCCGACCCTGTCCGCATCCCTCATGGAGCAAGGACGGCACAGGGCCCGGCTGGTCCCCGGGCCAGGGTCTGCAGGAAGCTGAGTCCGGAGGGTGCAGAGCACCACCCCAAGCAGCTGGCTGGCGGAGCTCGGGGCCCTTGGAGGAAGAGGGGCCCCGCCCGTTAGCACCAGAGTGAGCAGGGGCCCCGGGCCCTAGCCAGGACCCCACAGCTGGGCTGGGCCAAGCCAATCACCTGGGCAGCCCAAGCATTTCGCCTTCATGGGCGGCGTGATCCCACTCAAGCCTCAGCTTCCCAAATGCTGCCCCCCCGCCACCACTATTCCTTCTTTGGGGGGTGGCCATCCCTTCCAGGGAGGCAGGCCATGGGCATGGCCCCTTAGCTGCCCCCCGACCCAGCCGGGGGCTCCGCTTCCCCCCCAGCTCTGAGCATGGCCACAGCTGCCTGCAGAGGGGACAGGGCCGTGCACGGCAGCAGACGGCTCCCGCATCCTCCTCCCTCGCCTTCTTTACCTGCAGCAACGGGGCAGCCTGGATGGGGGGCTCCAGGGCCTCCATCACGCCGCTCTGCTGGAGGCCCTCGGCCCGCAGCCACTCCTCCAGCTGGCTCACGCTGCACCTGGCACAGCCCACGTGGTGCGGTCAGCCCAGCTCCGGCTCGGCTTTCTCCAGGGCCCGGCGCGCCAGGCTGGGAGAGGAAGACAAGGGAGGCTGCCAGGCTGCCGGCTAGGGGTCGATGGCCCAGCGTCAGGGCAGAGTTAGCGTCTGCGCCCAGCTCCTTCCAGTCCAAGACTGGGGCCAGGGCTGGCCGGCTCCCGGGCAGATGCTGCCGCAAGAACCAGCCTCAGCCAGACCAGCAAGAAAGGAAGAGCAAAGCCACCCCCCAGCTAGGCTCTCCAGGGAGCTGGGGGTCGCCCCGCTGCCCCAGAGACCTCCTGGCTTCTCCCTGGGCGTGGGGCCAGAGGGGGGGGCCAGGCCCAGCCCTCTCTGCCGGCAGCCCGGAGGGGAGAAACGGGGCGGCCCTCAGCCACCGAAGCCCCCTCTGGCCAGAGAAACCCACCAGCCCCTGGGTCCTGCTGGCTGACCCCAGAGGAGCCGGCCTGCTTCTCCGCCCGCCCGTCTCCAGCGGGGTGCCCGGACCCTTCTCCCACAGCGGGGCAGGGCGACTGCAGGGCCCCCCCACGCGTAACTAATGTTGCAGTAGCGGGGGCGAGGCTTCCTGCCCCTGCAAGCCTTCCTTGGCGAGCACCAGTCGATAGCAACCCCCTGACCCCTATCCAGGTCCCAGGGACAGAGGGACGTGTCTGGGGTCTGGCGGGGTGTTTCTGGGCAGACTGGAAGCAAGGGAGAGGTGAAGGACAGGGTGGGGGGCACACGCCAGCAGTAAGGAGCCCCTGAGCAAGCTGGCGATCGCCTTCAGAGGAGCCGTGCCCCCCCCGGTTGCTGGGCCCCTCCACGCACCGCACCTTCACGGCCCTCGTGATGCCGCTGACGGTGGCGGCGAAGAGCAAGGATGCTGCGCTGCTCACGGGCGGAGCCGGCGTGCCAGAAGCACGTGAACAAGACGTAGGCTGGCGGGCCGGGCAGGGCACCGGGGCTGTGCTGGGGTTTGAGGAGCAGAAGGGGACGATTGAGTCCGTGCTGGCCTCTGCCCTTGGACAGACGATCAGGAGACTGAGGCCCTGGCCACAAGCCACTGTGCCCCTCACCCCGGCTGGGTCCTGCCCCACGGCAGCTGCCGTTCTCGCTGCAGGAGGCAAGGCCTGCAGAGGGGAGAGGTGGCAGCAGGCAACACCGGGGGCGGGGGAGCCGCTGCGCTCAGTGCCCCAATTTCAAATCCCCTCCCCCAGAAGGAGCATAGCTCGTACTGACTTCGGCAAGAGGCCCCCTGACCCCACACTGGGCCCATCATCCTCCTCTTCAGGGCTGAGCCCGGATCCAAAGTCCCAATCCAGAGCCAGATGCTCCCATTTCACATCACCCCTTCTGGAAACATCCAGGTCTGGGATGCAGCGTGACGGCGTTAGCGCCTCTGCACGCCCAGACCCCCACCGGGGCTTCATCTCCGCCCCCACCCTGCCCAATTCTCTCCTCCCAGCCCCCCATGCTGCTTCAGCACAGCCACCCCGCCCGCCCCCATGCAGAGATCCCACAGCTGGCCCTGGCTCAGCCAGGTGCTGCTCTTCACTGGTCCAACCCCCAGCCCCTCTCCCTGCTTGGATTTGCTGTAAGCGGGCGCCTTAGGCCTGGTTTGCAATTCGGTTATTTACACAGCGTCTGGAGTGGCCCCAAATCCCCCACCTGCTCCAGCAGGAGCCAGCCACGGCGCAGGCTGGGAGCGGGCCGAGCCTTTGCTGTTTGAGCGCCTAGAGCCAGGTGCCCACGTCGTAGCTGGCAGGACACCCCGATATATGATGCCTAAGTGTCACCAGCCCCAGAGGAGCTTTCACCCCACATCTCAGCCGCAGCCTCGGGGGGGGCCAGAGGTATTCCAGCATCCTCTGCTGGCAGCTGCTCGCCAGCCCCTGGAGGAAATAGCCTGGAATCTGTTCCCAGCTCTTCCTTTCACAGTGAGGACACCCAGTGCTTGCCTGAGGCGTGGGGGCTGTCTCACGGCAGCCTGAGGGGAATCAAACATGCACCCGTGTGCGCCCCCGGCCGCAGTTCGTGGCTCCGCCACGGTCAGGGGCACATCTGCTCCTTGTCGGTGCCAACCTGAGTTAGCAGGCAGACAATCCCCAGCCCTTTTCAAAGTCAGGGCTTCGTTAAAGACTCCGTCACCCCTTCTCCTGCTCCCCTTTCGGACCCCGGCCCTCACTGAAGGCAGCAGCTCACCACACGTGCCGTCACTGACAGGGCACCAAACCAAACGTGGCCTGTCTCAGAATCAGCACATTCGCCGCCTGCGTCCTGGCCGGATTCCAGCTACCGTAGCCACGTGCTGCCTGCTGTACTGGCATTGCCCTGATGGTTCAATGGGATTGGGTGTTCTTCACTCCCCCTGCAGCACTGACATGCTCTCCCCCAGAGCTGGCTGCTTTTCAGAGACGCACTCAGAGGCTGGATGAACGGCAGCAGAGAGCTAGGTGCTGTGCGGGGAAGGGGAGCCGGCGTGGATGGGGAAGGAGCAGAGGAGCTTAGTGAAGCTACTGGCCTTGGGAACGTCCCATTCCCAGATGCTCCTTGTGAGACGCCAGCATGGTTAGAAAGGCCCGTGCAACATGAAAGCTCGGGAGCAGCTTGGGAAATAAGGCCCTAGCAGCTGGACCAAGGAGGCTTCACCTGGAATGGGTCAGAAAGGGGACGTTCATCCCTGTTTTCCATCCATCCATTTTGCAACTCGATGTTTTCCCAGCTCCAGAGCCGTTTTCTGGCTCCCCTGGTGCAGATTCTCTTCAGACACGTCCCTCCCACCCCGCTGTCATCCCATCGAGCTGGCCCTATTTCATCTTTCCTCACGTCACTCCCAGCCTGCCAGTTCTGCTGCTGCTCGGAGCGCCGTCCAATTAGTCTTCCGGCACGCCGCGTTCCAGGTGCGACCTCGGCGTGGCAGCGAGCCTGGCACCGCCCGCCTGTGGGCGTGTGCAACGTGACTGATGCCTCCGCATCTGCTGCTCGGCATTGCGCTGGCCCTCTGCTGCTGCTCCAACACGCAACAGGATCTGACGGAGTCTTTACAAAAAGACCATGTTTTGTCAGTTAGAGGCAAGCCAAGTCTTGGATCCTGCAACCCGGCAGGGTCCTGGGATCGTGGTTAACACAACTGGTGTGTGGACACAAGAGGTAGGGTTGAGCCTGGACTTGCATTGCTGTGTAGACATACCCTCAGCCCCAACAGCCCGCGGGGCTCCAGTCCCCACCTGTGATGATGGTCCTGAGGAGGAGCCCTTCATCCTCCGCTTTGCACCCCAGCATGCCCTCAAATGCCCCAGCTGGTTGTGGGACCTCGAGGAGCCTTTCTCGCTTCAAACTTCACCTTCTGTCCCAGCCACATGGCCTCTCCGTTTGCTGCACAGGGGAAAGAGCAAGAACATTAGAGTCCAAGCATCCAGTTGGGTCCAGGGCCATGTAACCTGACTCCAAAGTTATGGGGGGACTGGGGGATCCCACCTCTGCTCATACCCTTCCTGCAGAACTCCGGCTAGGAAAGCTGGCCCTCAGGCAGGATATTCGGAGCTAGACGTTGCCTGGGCCAGCTGGAGGGGCAGACGTGGGGCCAGGGGGGTGGGAACGTTTCAGGGAAAAGCCAGGCTGAGGGCGAACCAGACCCCCCCACCCTGTGAAGGAAAGTGGCTGCAGGACATGGCAGGCAGCCATGCAAAGCTACTGCTGGCTAATTAAGAGGCCCGCAAGTGAAAGGTTAATGTGTGAACCAATTTTCACTGTCCCACATCCCAGGGCATCCACCAGCTTTAATCAGATGCCTACAAACCCAGGCAGCATCGCTGCTCCCTGTCCCTGCTTCCGCTCCAAAGCTGCTGCCAAAAGCACGCCCAGCTCTGCAAAGCTTTTGTTCAGCTTTTGGGGTACACAAGTGCCACAAAGAGGCAGATCTACTAGGGGGTGCTTGGTACTCTGAACCCCGCAGTAGCCAGGGCGCCACTGCATCAGAGCAGTCTCCCACCCCGCAATTCACACTCCTCTGGGGTTTGTAGCTAGGGAGAGGGTCCGCTAGGCCCAACGCAGGGATTTTGGGGAGCACAGCCCATTCCAAAGAATGGAGATTTAAAGCAGGGCTGCGTGGGAGCTCTCCTCTTCGGAGACGACACGAGACATCAGGAGAGCCCAGAATAGCGGCTAAGAAAAGCCAACGTGTTAGGTAATCTGTTAGCGAGACACGTATTTCTGCTCCCTGGCTGCAAAGCAGATGGGTAGCGACACCCCGTGGCAGGTCGGGGCCCACTGGCGGAAAGCAGACTACGAGAATGGATAACTGCTTCTACAGCAGCAGCCTGGCATGAGCAGAGCTCCTGGCGTGCAGCTGGTCGCCCCAGACGCGCCGCCTTCGATAGCACAGCAGGGCTCATTTAGGCAGGACTCTTTTAGAGCTGCCACGAAGGATTCATTCATAGGAGGCACGTGCCTGTCAGATCCTGGATTCGCTTCATGGAGGTTTCAGTTGCTTCCGAAGCTTGAGCGTGCTCGTCTCGTGCCTCTCCAGCTGCTCTGACCGATCCTGGGGGCACAAGGCGAAAGGACAGTCCCGAGACTGGTGCTGGGGTTGGGGGTTCTCACTTTCCAATGCACCCTCCTGGCCAGCAGCAAGACCTCTGGAGGGGAGGCCTCGCAGCAGATGGAAAGCAGGGCTGGCCAGACTGTCTCTGTAATAGACACACGGGCCCCTTCATGGCACCCAAGCGCCAGCGTGCAACGCCCCGGCGAAGAGCTGGCATGGTAAAAGCTCCCCCAGGGCGTTAACCCAGCATGCCGAGTGCCAGCCAGCCTTCTCGCAAAGCGCGAGCCTAGCCTGACCCCCGGAGCGAGCCCTAAAGTGCCAGCCCAGCCACGCAATGCTCCACCAACCCCCCTCACCTCCTCTTCCTCCCCTCCCCGGGCCCAGCGGGCCCACTCCCCCTTTTACCAGGTTCTCGCTTTTCAGCTGGACTCTCTGGTGCTGGAGCCCCTCTTCCTCCTGGTGCAGCTGCAGCTCCTGGATGAATCTCTGCTGCCGTTTGCTCAGCTGCTTCAGGGAGCAGACGTCCAGGCGGAGGCCTTCCAGCTCCTGCTCGTCCTGCGGCTGCTGCCCCTGACGCTGGCTCGCCAGCAGCCCGCAAGGAAGGGGAAGGACTGGGAGGTGCCAGCGATGGGCTCGCCAGGCAGGAGGCCCATGCAGTCTCACAAACCTTCATGCCCCTCCCTGGGTACGACAGGAAACTTATCCCCATCTTACAGCTGGGGAAACTGAGGCACGGAGGTTGCCGTTGCTTGCTCAAGTCCCAGCAAGTCAAAGGCAGAGACTGGAATAGAACTCAGGCGACTTGACGCCATCCTCTGCCCCAAGCCCCAGACAGAGGATCTCTCCAAGAGGGGCTTTCATCAAGCCATGAATAGCTCAGGCAAGTTGCCTTCCCAGCAATTTTGTGCTTCAGGAGAAAAATGGAAAGATTTTGCTTCGCCTGCCTTGTGAGAAGAGCCGAGTCGGTGACTGAGAGCCCTAGCGCCGCTGCAGTCCAAGCCAGCTGCGGCTGAGCCCTGAATCTCACACCCTGCAGGAAAGTCTGGGGTCGTGCTGAATGCTTCAGATCTGTGCAAAATCTGCACAGAAAACCCCCCCGAGGCAACACCACGCAGACACCAACTGAACAGAGCCTGTATTTAGGGGGAAAGAGCTGAAGAGGGATATTAATTGTTTCAACGGCACCGAGAAGTCAGAGTCCAATTTGTTCAGATCTCTGTACCAGCTGGGGCGCAGAGCTGGCTTGAACTCTGTCGCCCTCTTTCTAAGCTTGCTGCTCAATGGACTTGCTATTAAACCCAAAGAACAGCAGGGGAGCCTGCCAGTAACCACGCACAAGAGATCCCAGGTTTGCAGGGCCTGCGTGTGCATAGCCAGGGGCGGACGACATTTATATCGGTAAACGGCAATCCTGTCCCCAGAGCGCTGGGTAGAGAGAGTAAGGGCTCACTTGGGTTTTAGCCCAAATCCAGTAGGCCAAAATTAAATCTCACTTCCAGCGGGATGATTTGTTCCTGCTACATTTTTGCTGCTGCCATCTTCAGCCTGGGCCCCCAGCCACTGCTGCGCTACAGTGAGCATTCGTGGCTTCCTGGCCAAGGACATTTGGTGGCCTCCTCCAAACAGACCTCACCTAAGCCGGGCTAAGGGCAACGCACCCGGTTTCATTGAAGGTTACTTTAATCCAGGGCTGGGCACAAGTTTCGTGTCTGAGCTATTGTTCGAAGGTCTGGCTGGGTTTGACGGGACTGAAAGTCTTCAGCCAAATAAATATTAGGGTTTGGAAGTGCCGCTGTGGTGTCTCATGGAAGTTATTGTTCGGGTGCTTCGCACTGCCAGTCTCTTCTATGGGCCAGGCTCCCCAGTTGGCCTGCATGGCCCATGATGCACCACTTCCCCTCACCAACCAGGGAGCCCAGCCTACAGAGAAGAACGGCAGCAAGAAGTGCCCAGGAAGCCCCACGACAGTGTTTCAAAATGAAGTACTTTAGGTTTTCACCAAAATCTTAAAGGTTTCCATGAACAACACCCTTTTGCCCCTGCTTGTCCTTCCTGGACAGCTTATACCCATCCATGACAGTGCTCCAATCATGTGAGTTACTCCACCAAGTCTCAGATATTCCAATCATGTCATAGTTTCTTGACTGCCAGGACTTCCAATTCCTCCTGCTTGTTTCCAGGCTTCTTGTCTTTGTGTACAGGCACTTGAGAGAACTAGCCGATTGCCCTACTTTCTCAGTACGAATCAGGAAGCCTCCCCTGTTGCACCCTCCTCCTTCTGCTTCCTCGTGGTGTCCCACTTCCCCACTTACCTTCGGTCTTAGGTCTCCGTCCCCCACTGGACCTAGTTTAAAACCCTCCTCACTAGGTTAGCCAGCCTGTATGCGAAGATACTCTTCCCTCTCTTCGTTAGGTGAATCCCGTCTCTTCCTAGTAATCCTTCGTCCTGGAACAACAGCCCATGATCGAAGAATCCAAAGCCCTCTCTCCGACACCACCTGCGTAACCACGCATTTAATTCTGCAATGTGACGGTCCCTACCTGGGCCTTTTCCTTCAACCGGGAGGATGGACGAGACCACCACTTGCGCCTCAAACTCCTTTATCCTTCTTCCCAGAGCCACATAGTCCTCAGTGATCCACTCAAGGTCATTCTTTGCAGTATCATTGGTGCCCACGTGGAGAAGTAGGAAGGGGTAGCTGTCTGATGGTGTGATGAGTCTCAGCAGTCTCTCCATCACATCCTGAATCCTAGCTCCAGGCAAGCAGCACACTTCTCTAGTTTCCTGGTCTGGACAGCAGATGGATGATTCCGTCCCCCTGAGGAGGGAGTCCCCGACCACCATCACCCTTCTCTTCCTTTTGGGAGTGGTGGTCATGGAACCCCCATCCCTAGGACAAGGCATCCCTTGCCCTCTGATCAACAGGGTCTCCTTCTGATCCATTCCTTCAGATGAGTCCTGCAAATCGTTCTCCGCTGCACTACCTGTGCAGAGAGCCTGAAAACGATTCCGTACCTCTATCTGCACAGTGGGCACATGGGTTCTCTTTCTTCGGGAGGTCACATGCTGCCAATTTTCTTCCCCGTTCTTCCGTTTCCCCTCCACTGCCTTCTCTGAATCTTCCTCACCCTGTGCCTGTAGTAACAAATCATGTCTTCGATCGAGAAAGACTTCGTTTTCTTTAATGCAACGCAGGGTTGATTGTGGAGTCTCTAGTCCTTCCACCTTCTCTTCCCATATGGAAACCAGCCTGCACTTCATACAGATGAAGTCGGCTCTGTCCTGTGGGAGGAAGACAAACAGCACATGCAGTGCAGGTGACAACAGCCGATCCCTCACTTTCCATATCTTCCCTCTGAGAGCCTCTTCAGATGCTGTATTTACTGCTCAGCAAAGTCTGAAAGTCAAAAACCCACTATGGGCTCTCCCCGCAGGTGAACTCCATCTGTTTGCCTCTCCTCTGTTCGCTGCTCACTTGGCTGGCAACTGGCTGCTTCTTACAAGGCTGCTGACTCGAAACAGTTGCCCCGTCTCAGCGCCTCCCTCTGCAGTCAACCACTCAAGGCCCACCTGGAACAAAGCACTCTCAATTCACACTTCTCAATCAGTCACACACACGGTCCCTGTAACCGCAGTCACAGCCACACGCACAGCCAGCTGTAACTGGCACCAGTCAAGCAAATGGTCTCTCAGATACTCGTCCCTCGGGCGCACAACACAGCTCCCCTCTCGTAGCACTCACCTGGGCTCCTCTTGGACAGATCCCAGGCAAACTCTGCCTGTTTGCCTCTCCTCCGTTCGCAGCTCACTCGTCAACCATGTTGGGCTGTCCCAGGAGAAGGAGGTAAGCCTCGCAGGGGCCCTGGCCATGGTCATCGTTCAGTGAGGAGGGGGTCTGGCCTTCTCCACTCATGCCTCGGCCTCCAGTGGCCTCGCTCCTGGTCCAGGGGCTGAGCTGGGGACCGTGGGGAGGGGTGAGGGGTGGAGAAGAGCGGCTAGGAGATGCATTAGGGTGGCCAGCGCTCCTGGTGCGTTGGAACGCTAGGCACCAAGCCCCGCTCATTTCAAGAGGGCCGAGCCACCTGGTTGAACTGGACAGGCAATGCCTGGACACCGGAGTCTGCGCAAGCACGACATGAACGCCCCAACCCACAGCCCATTTGGCTTCCTCCAGAAGGGAGCGGAAAGGGCCAGCCTGGTGTCTGGGCACACGGCAGCAATGATGGGATAATGGGGCCGGTCAGCCTCGTTACCCCACCTGTGCCACTCCTCGGCTGCACGCACGGGAACCCCGGTCACGCCCGCTGAGGATCTGTTAGAGGCAGCATAGTCCCGATCTGAGCAAGGGAGGGGGGGCCAGCAGGCCAGCAGCCAGCTTCGGCTGCTGAGACCTCACGGGAGGGCAGGTTCCCGACATAGGAAGAGCACCGAGCCCCGTGCAGCAGGTGCCAGAGGAAAGTTGTTTCTTTGCAGGCAATCGAGATCACCAGTGCAGGCCGTCCAGTCAGAAGGGCCCGGCTGCTATCCCCAGCCTGCGTGTGGTGCCAGCGGGACCGGCAGATGCACATGCTGCTGCCGCAAAGGGCAAAGGACACCCTTGGGGATGCTGTCCTTGCTGATGGGTGAACGAGACAAACTCTCGGGCTGTGCAGTTTGCAGCCAAGCTGGGCTGATCCAGGGATGGGATCAGACTGGATGCCAGAAGGACGTGGGCTAGGGATGGGCAGGGGGTGGGAACATCTGGCCCCAGGCAGCTGGCCACTTCTAACGGGGGGCATTCAGATCTTCCACGCTCCCTGCCTGTGCCCAGCCCAGGGCAATGCAAACCGGAGCCCGGCTTGCTCCACAGCCCAAACGCTCCGCTTCCCACCAAGGGACAAGGCGGGGCAAAGCCATGCACAAAAGCCAGCGTGTTGACGGGAAGCAGCATCTCACCTCTCTCCGCTGGTTTGAATCCTCCCAGGACGGCGCCGTGGACAGAGACGAGGGAGAGCTCCTTTCAGAGTCCAGGAATCTGTCTGAAGGAGGGGACCTTTGGAAGCTGGGGTTTGCTGGAGCGAGGAGGAACGGTACAAGGGGGTGTTATGCAATGGCTGAAGCTGCAGCCCGTGTTACATGGGGTGCTAGGGCATGAATAGCAGGGTGAGCATGGGGAGAACGAGGGGAGACAGCTCAGGGCACACGCTAACCCTCCCTAGCCCAGCGGTGCCTCTGTTCTCCAGGCAGGCGGCACATCTGCTGGGATCCCACTGTGGGAATTGGAGATCCCCGCTCTGATCTCCTGGGAAGGCAGGGCTGGAGTCGATGGTGCAACAGTGGCTTTAGCTTGGGGCTGGGACTTTTCAAGCCAGCTGAAGGAGTCTGGCACTCGAACGCTACCTCGAGTCGCTGGGATTGGGGCTCCTTGCTGTCTAGAGTGCTCCAGCCAGCTTCCCGGAAACTGCAGATCTGATGTCAGCGTCGGGGCGAGGCTCTGGATTCAGGGCGTCCCTGGGGCCACTGCCTGGGTGCTTTGCAGAGCAAATGGCACTGAGCGAGGGCACCACAAGGGACCTGCTGTTAGGCCACTCCTTACTCCTACACCCCGTCCTGCCCAGCTAGCCTCCTTGCAAGAATCCTTCAGCAAGAGTTTTCCTCCCTTTAGCTGCAGCCTCTTCCCCTCCCCTTGCTCCCCTGGGGTCTGGGTGTCAGCAGAGCTGGAACCAGACCAGCCCACGCCGCTCACCTTGTGAAAGGCCACCTCGTCCTGCAGGTTCTCGTAGCACGGCTCCAGGCGGGCGTACTCTTTCACCAGGCGCTGGAAGCGAGCCCTCTCCCCTTCCAGCTGGCACAGCCGCTCCTGGCTCTCTGCCACCACACGCTGGCGCAGCTGGTCTGCAGGAGGAGAGCAGAGACACCAGGATGGGGTGTACGATGGGCTCTGCTCCCCTCCCAGTGACCATCCCAGGGGCAGGGAGGAATGTCACCAGCCCCCTGCTCAAGGGGCTGGAGGGAAGTTCTTGGGGGGGGAATGTTCCCTTCTGGTTAAGGCAGCAGATCCCCAGCCCTGCATTTCCCAGGGGCAGCACAGCTCCTCTGGCTTCGGTTGCTTGATGTCCCAGCAGGAAAGGTCTGTGCCCTTCGCAGGGTGGGCAGCGACCCCATGGACTCAGCTGCCAGGGCAGGCAAGCTCACGCCATGCTATGGCCCACTCCTCCGGCTTGGTGCTGCTGGCCGGGGCTGTTTGGGACCCCCTGGATTGAGGCTGGGCTCAGCTCATGCCAGTGCCCCCCGCCCCCCAAGCAGCACCAGCTGTTTCAGTCACCAGGCCACCGTGCTTTGGATCACAACAGTCTCAGCGTGGCCGGGAGCTGCCTTTGCACCCCAGCTGGTCGGTCTGTGGGACGTGCCAGCAAGGCGCTCGGCTGTGTCAAAGAGCGAGGCTAGGGCAAGGAGCGAGACCGTCCTGGCATCGCCGCCACCACCAGCCTCTAGCGCAGGAGGCTTGATGGGGTATCTGCAGGGGCCTGGGATAGACACGAGTCACACGGCCCCAAGCTACGGAACCGTGGCACCAGCCCCACACACGCCGTTGGGGCAGGACACAGAAGGTGAGGGTGGGAACAGCCTATGCAGGGTCTGGGCTCTGAGCTGCATGATCCATGGGGCCGGGTAATCCGGGCTCACAAAGCCACGAGTTTGAAGGCCAGACAGGACCATCAAATCCTCCAGCTTCACCGCCTGGGTAGCTCCGGCTGGCGCATTTTACCCCGCTACCCCTGCACTGAGCCCTGTAACTGGACCATGCTTTAGTCTAACCCCAGAGAGGCATCCAATCTGAGCTTGCAGCAGGGCTTAAATCCTGAGAGTGTTTCCTGGAGCCCTCCAAGCGTCTCCCCTCCCCGCCTGCCACATGCTATAAAAACGCCAGGGGGGTGAAAGCTTTGCCTGGAGCTCTGCTTTGGACAGCTGCAGCTGCATTGAAGCCCTGGTCTGATGATATCAACCAGGGAGAATCCGCCACTGCCCCTGGTCGCTCGTTCCAGCAGCCTGCCACCCTCGGACAGACACCTGTGCCTACGCGAGATGCTCTCGCGCCCTCTGGGGATTGCAGCTAGAGTCGACTCTGGCCCACGCACGCAA
This sequence comes from Mesoclemmys tuberculata, assembly GCA_007922155.1. Taxonomy (NCBI): domain Eukaryota; kingdom Metazoa; phylum Chordata; order Testudines; family Chelidae; genus Mesoclemmys; species Mesoclemmys tuberculata. The sequence goes on from ML675700.1 coordinate 3,446,743, forward strand.
GGCTGCAGAGCAGCCGGGGCCCCACCTTCAAGGCGCTGCAGGTGCCAAGCAGTCTGATGTGCTTGCAGGGAAGAGAGCAATGGCGAGGTGCCCGGCCCACAGCTACAAATTGCCAGCACCACCCTGCAGACAGAGCTGGGGTGCCCTGGTTTCCACAGCCAGAGCCACCCGCTGGGCAGCCACAGAATCCAGGCCCCCGTTGATTCCAGCCAGCATGGCCAGAAAGGGGCTGGAAGTGTGTGGGGGGGGGAAGTGTGTGTGTGCAGGGGTGAAGTGTGTGTGGGGGGAGACTTACCTTCCAGGTCCTGCAATTGCTCCACCATCTGCTGGTTTCGAGTGTCCTCCTCTTCTGGGAGTCAGAGGCCAGGCTCTTTCACATGGGGCCACCACAGGCTGCTAGGTCTGGCCCTTCTCTACCCCACGAGCCAGCCAGGCAGCATGAACCCCCTATGGGCTAACAGACTGACTTGGCGACATTTTCCCTTTTGCTGGATAATATCAAGGTTTTATTTAAGCATTTTCTTCAATTTTTTATTTTAAATTTTCACAGTTGTGGGAAATGGGGCTGGGGGGGAGAGAATAATTCTTTAAGGCCAGTAGATGTTGAGATTCAGCGTAAGAGCGTTATAACTTAAAATCCACTGTCGACATCTCCTTATGTCAGAACCAGACGAAGTAATTCAAGTGATTTAAGAACATGAACTTCAAGTAGCTTCTCTCTTACTTTGCCTCTAAGTTTCAATTAGGGGCAGGATTTTTGACATTTGTCCGTACAGTGATAGTTTGCTTTAATCGACATTACTCCTTCCAAGTCTCTGTATAGACCAGGCTGTTTAGTCACTAGAGCATTTGCAACACACGCTAGCAAGGAGTGTGGTTGCATCACCTCCCCTCTCATGGCTGATCTAGAGAGAATAACCAACCTACTAGTGCCGCCAGCTATGGGAGCTGCCCTTACGCTCTGAGTCACACTCACGATCCACTTGGGGAGGCATCGTTCCTCTCTGGGACCGGGTCTAAGGAAGGGACATTTCAGGTTAACTTTGGTTCCCATCCACTTTGGCGCTGATCTACCTTCTCTCCTCCCAGCTGCTAGGCAGAGGAGCTGAAACAGATGAATTGCTCTCTCCTGGCCCAGCCTGCCCTCCAAGCTGCTCTTATCTGACTCCATGCGCCGCAGCTGTTCCTGCAGCTATTGGATGCGCAGCTCCTGCGCCTCGTCCTCCCACGGCCGCCGCACCTCACTGTGCAGCCGCTCCACTCCTTGCCGTGGGAGGCTCTCAGCGCTGACAGCTGCTCCGACAAGCTCCGGTTCTCCCTGGCCTGGGGGGAGGCAGTAGTTGAGAGCAGTTTCAGGCCTGAGGGGTCCAGTGGGCTCCGGGGGAGGAGCTGGGGTGATTAATGCTCAGGTAGGAAGGCAGGGAGCTGGGAAAGGGGAATCCAGAGAAGCTGCCTCAGCCCCACCCCACTAGGCTGTCCCCGTATTCCACCCCCCCACACACAAGCCAGACAGCTCAACAGAAGCAAGGTGCACTCCACAGGGAGAGTGGGTCAGCCCCAGGCCACTGCTGGGGAAACTGAGGCACGGGAGAAGGAATGACTTTCCCAAGGCCCACCACCTTGGTGTCAGGCCTGAGAACCGAACCTAGGAGTCCTGACTCCCAGTTTCCTGCTTTACCATCCATGGGGGTGTACGCATGGGTGGAGACTGGGGGGCAACATATGGGGGGCACCCCCATGTCTCCCTATTTAGCCTCGCAAGTGTTAGCGGAAGCCCCTTCCCGGCAGAGAGCAAACGAACGGCACGAGATGGCAGCGCCAACCGCGCACGCTGGTAAATATTCAGCAGCAGAACATGGCGTGCTGGGCACGAGCAGAGCCAGAGATGCTGCTGCGGGGCGGAGGGGCAAGCAGACAACAGGCACAGCCAGGAAGTTACGCGAGCAGCATCCGCTCCGTACATGGGAGAAGAGCGGCTCGAAGGTTGCCTGGAGGATGCTCCAGGCCCATGAGCACTTGATGTCCTTCAGAGCCACTCAGATCACTGAGGCACCTCATTAAATACCGGAGAGGTGGGGAGATAAAGTCAGCATGCTCCATCCACACAGCTTTAGGCCCTAGCACCGTCGCTTGGAGTCGTCTGCTGGAGGGTCAGAACTAAAAATCTGCCCTGAGCCCAGAGGTCCAGGATCCTGTTCCGTCAGAAAAACCCTATCCAAGTTTCCAGGGAATAGCTGGAAGTCAGGTACGACTGAGGCCGAGAAGAACAGAAGCCTGTGGTTGCATTAATGGATTGTGCTTCCCAGGAGAAAGGTAAAAGCGGCTTTTCCTGAGGTACCTTTTCTTGGCACAGAGCATGTGCTCTAAAAGCATTCAGAGACAGAGCTGAGATGGCACGCTATCATTAAGGGAGTGAAATGCAGCCAGCGCTGGAGTGGAGCGTGGCTACTGCTTAACAGCTCACAGGAACACGGAGGAGGAGACTATCCGATTTAGACTGCTGGTGGAATTTAGCAAGGCAGAACACAAATGACCCAGGACTCCCGCAGAAAGATGCCCGTGAGTCGTCAGCACCTTAGCTTTAAGACACCCCACCACCAGAGGTCCAGGAATCTCCCCGCAAAGCTTTGGATGTGACTGCATCATCAGCTCCCTGCGGCTCTAGAGCCGACCCACCCACCTGCTCATCCACTTCGCACTGCAGCTGTGTCGCTTTGATCTCCGTGCCTTCGCTGAGCTGTAATGCTCCACCGACCTCGCCTGGATCCGCAGCCGCCTCAGCTCCCTGCGAGCCTACCCTCGCCAGTAGCGGCATTGCAGATAGATCGCAGCCCGGTGCACCCGAGTGTACTTGGTGCGAGCCAGCCAGCCCCTCACCGCGCTCTGGATCACAGCAGCTTTCTGGCTGGCCATCATCTGGGGAGACAAGAGCAGCGGAGCGTAGACTTAGGGCAACGCTGAGGGCTTTACGGACAGCAGCTCGGCCAGAGCACCGGGCCCAGGCACCAACAGCGACAACAGCCACATCCTTCGCACAAACAGCAGCCGACATGTGACGAGGGCTTGGGGAAGGCTCTATTTAGGGGCAACGCCGCACACTCACCGAGGGTGCCTGTGAGAATAGGAGCCGTGCTTAGCAACCCAAGGGTTTGCCCGTATGGCCTTACTCTAATGAGACGCTTGGTGGCCCCTGAAGAGTTCCTAGGAGCAGACGAGAAGACACTGTTGCAACTGTTCTATCCTGCACCTGATCCAAGGGATGGAAGGGTTGCTAGGGAGAATGGCTATTTTGATCACCCTGGAGCACGAGTGTGAAGCGGAGAAAGTTCACACTGGTGTTTTGCACCAACACCCGCCTCCCCTCCCCACCATCTCACAAACCGCCAGTGACCCTGGGAGCGGCCGGCTGGGATCGGATCCAAGCCCGCGCCCCAGGACAAGACCGGAGCCAGGCATTGAAGCGCCGCCCCAGCTGCCTCTAATTTGGTTCTTAGGTTTCTGCCCTTCCACTTCACCGCCTTGAGGGTGACCAGATAGCAGGTGAGAAGGATCAAGACGGGTGGGAGGTAACAGGCGCCTTTGTAAGAAAAAAATCCCAGACCTATCAAATTGGGACATCTGGTCACCCTAATCTTGAAGCAAGTATTGTAGATAAATTCCCACAGAGTTCATGCTTTGTCTGAGCAGCCTCTTATGAAAATGCAATAAAATAAAATCCACCATTACACAATTTCGCCCACCCCGAGAGGTCTCACGCCCCCCTAATTTGGGAACCCCTGTTACAGGCAGGCTCCATCTCCCATAAAGCACCATGGCCAGAGATGCCCATGACGAGCTGCTCTCCAGGAAGGCGGACTGGTACACGGCAGCACGTGCGGCGCCGGGACCACAACGCGGAGCCATTTCCACGGGTGGTTTTCAGCTGTCAATGCTTCCTGCAGAAGCCAGTTGCGCTCAGCAGAGCGTTCCAGGGCAGGATGCCGATGGAGGCGTGCTGCCTGCGGGACGCCCGCGGGGCTCTGTTGATCCTGCTCACGACCCACTTGAAGAGCTGCCCATAGATGTGCTTGGCCAGGGCATCGCGGGAGTTCAAGGCCTGCTGCCTGGACGTGGGCTTCACGTAGGTCTCGCTGGTCGTGACCAGCTTGTGGTAGCAGAGCCTGCGTGACACCTGGGACTTCTCCACGCCCAGCAGCGTGCAGAACAGGGCCAGGGCTTCGTCCTCCAACTGCAGGGAGACAGGACCCCCGCGTCAGCAGGGAGAGCCCCCCAGCATCCCCGCCTAGCGCTGCGAGAGCCTTGGGCTCGGGGCTCGGTGAAGCATCCTCTTCCGAGCCAGCAGCCCAAAGGCCAGATGGCAGCTCAGCCCCTTCACCTCTGCCTTGGCTGAATCGAGGGCCACCCCTTCATTGTCACCACAGTGGCACAGCTGCAGCCGGTTTGGTCCTGCACTCTGCTACACCCGGGGCTGCAGGCGACTGGAGAGGGGACACCCCACCACGTGCCCTAAGGAGGGGGCCAGCCAGCACCCCCTTACCTCAGTGAGGCAGCTATCCCCATCTCGGCCCTTCCCTTGAGCCGGATGTTGCCCAGGTGGAGGATGGAGGCCAGGATGCTGAACAGCTCTCGCCAGCTCTCTCCAGAACAGCTCTCCCTCCCGCGCTGCCCCAGGACAACTTCAGCTCAGACATGAAGGGGCAAGTTTCCGACCCCTCCGCACCAGCTGGAACCGGGGGGGAAGGGAGCAGGTCGGGCAGAAGGAGCAGAGCCCGGTGCATCTCTACAGCAGCTGACTCTGGGCAGCTGCACCCCCACGGCCATTTCTACAGCCGAGTGGGACATGCACCTTCCCAGGCCATAATCGCACCCTACCCTGGTGACAGAGGGAGGAGGGCAGCATCCCCAAGCCTGTGGTCTCTGATGTTAGTATGCACCCGGGTTTGTTACGGGCAAATCAGGGCTAGGAAATGGGGTGCAGGTCAGAGACAGAATTATTTGAAGACTAGGTCAAAAGCACCACACTTGAGGGCCTCACGTCAGGCCCCCATACTAAGTTCTGCACCCCCAGTTTTCAATTAACTCTGGAGGGACTGAAGAGCCAGGCCATTGTGGGAATCTGGACTTAAACCCCTCTTCCCCCTCCCCCGATCCAAGGACATGCTTGGTGCACCAGGTTATACTTTAGGGGCAGCATTACATGGTTAAAAGCAGGCAACTGGGCTTTATTTCCATCTGTGGCACCCATTGTATGACCTTGGTCAAGTTACGTCGTGCCTCGGTTTCCCCCACGTAGGCCAGGAATGAGAATTTCCTTCCTCCCAGAAGGATGGAGAGGCCTTGCGTTTGCAAAATCCTTGAGACCCCCCCCCAGTAGAGATGCAACATCACAGCCGTACATCTGGAATGGCTCAGAGCATCGTGGCGAGCAGGTCACGTGGAATCGAACCCTAGCAGAACCCTCTAAGGACATCAATTCATAGCGTGACCCAAGTGGTCTTTCCTGGCCCTCTCAGAGTTTGTCACTAGGGCACACAGTGCTAGTCCAATCTGGGGCAGGGCAGCAGATGCCTTTATCAGGACAGGGGGACCAGGTGCTAATGAGAATCCAACGTTACACCAGTAAGGGTGAGAGGTTTGGGAGGGACGTACACCCAGGCCACGTGTCACCCACTAAGGCACGGGGCTGAGAACCACGGGTGGGTCATTCCTTAACCATCCACTGAGGGGCACCTTGCAGCTTCCTCAACCAGCCAGTACCGGCCCGTGTCAAGCTGCCGGACCCTGCCCTGATGTGGTGCAGTGCCGATGCAAGGCTGGTGGGGATTGCAGCACTGCGTTCAAGCCAAGCCGTCCTCCCGGCCCTCCCCGAGCAGCAAGCCCGTCTCTTCCCGCCCCCAGCCAAGAGGTGGCACGGGAATAGGCAGAGACAGATCCCCAGTAGCGAGAAGTGCCCTCCAGGTCAGCAGCATCGGCCGTGGCCTCGCGGTGCAGGGCTGCCCCTGGCTGGTGTAGTGGAAGGATCCAGCCCCACCTGCACGGTGTGAGATGGACGAGACAGACTCTGGCTCCCAGTTGGTTCCCTTCCAAGAGGAAGATCAGCACACGAGCCCCACGGCCTCCCTCTTCCCCAGCTCCCCTGCCCAAGGCACAGCCCCACTCAGCTGCTGGGGAAGCCACAGCCCGGCTCCCAGCCCAGACAAGCATCCCCATCCCTTCCCTGCTGGAGGGTGGCCAGTTATGGTGCCATGCAAGAGCCCCTGGCGTACCCAGGCCTGTCTGGTGTGGGTCTGGGCCCCCCGGCGGCACCTAGCCCAGCCAGAGACCAAGGAGTCTGCTACAGCCTGAGCTAAGGGACACGGGGCTTTTAGCTCACGCAGCAGAGGCTCACAGGCTAAGCTCAGAGGTCCCGTTTCGACCCCGCCCGCTGACGACTGGGGTCTGGCGGTGTTACGCTTGCACACGGCTTCTCCTTTGAGCCGAGCCCTCGTGCTGGGTCGGGGAGGATTTCACGAATTCGAGATTTGGAACACGAGTTCAAAGTTCTGTGCAAAAAACAGAAGCTAACCACGGTGTGTGTCCCCCCCCCCTCAAAAAACCGCCCCCGCTGCACACGGATGATTTCAAAAATCAAACTCTGGTGGGCGGAAGGGGAGCCAGGCTACACCGGTTCTCACAGCATCTCAGCCCGCAGCCCAAGAGTCCCCAGGCCTAGGCAGTCTGCCCGACGGGCTGTCCCAGAACTGCAGGCTGGCGTCCGGGGGCCCAGCGGCCTTCGAGGCAGATTGCCAGGCAGCCAGATGGGCGAGCTGCCAGACTGGAAACCAGGCAGGATTGAAACCTGAAGCGCTGGGTTTCGGTTGAGAAGAAGAATTCTCTGTGGAATAATCGCTTGAGAAGCTTTGCTCATCCCTGGTAACCCGAGGCGCTGGCAGCGTTGGTTCCCCAGACCTGCCAGAAGCCGTTTTAGGTTTGCTGTGGGACAGGCCGACAGCAAGGGGATGGATCCTTTCGCACCAGAGCCATCCTGCCCTCCAGCCATCCCCCAGCCATCTCTCCACAGCCCCCGCTTGAGGTGTTCTGCAGAGACCCCCCCCAGGCCTCTCACCAGCTTCCTAACTACCAAAATAAAAGGAACGCTCCCCTGCGCTGCCGAGCGCCGCCCAGCCCACAGCAGCGCCACCAGGCACTTACTGTTAATTCCGCCCGGCGGCAGCTGGGAAGCAGCTGAGGAAGGAGCCGGGAATTGCAGGGCCGTCTGGCACCCAGGAGCAAGGGCCCCAAGAGGATCTGCTGCTCCAGGGAGTATGCCCGGGGCCAGCCAGCTGGGCTCTCGCGGGCGCGCTGGCTGCCCAGGGGAGATGGGACTTCCATGCGGTGACGCTTACCGAGGCCCAAGGCCTGGAACTCCGGCAGGGCGGAGGCGCACAGCTGATAGACGATGTGGTAGCTCCTCTTAGCTTTCACCTGCACAGAGACAAGCAGAACAACTGGTTTGGTCCTGGAGCCTCCAGCTAGAGGAACCCAGAGGCCACATCAGATATCCAGGGTAAGGGCCTACTACAGCTACCAGCTAAGGGAGTCTCTCCTTGAGCTCGAGACAAAGAGGGTCCTGCTTTTGGTATTGAAGGGTCTGGGCTCAGATTCCCTCCCACCCAAGCAGGGGGTCACACCAGGAGCTGTGGTGTAGGTCAGGTGTCCATTAGGGTGCAACAGAGTGGATTCCCTGGCTCTTGCCTCAGGAGGCAACAGGGATGGGCCCTCCAAAGAAGGGCTGTTGGAGGACCACTGCAGCTTGACTGGCTATCCACTTCTGTCGGGTCTGCCTGGATCTCCGGGCATCTCAGCCGCCTGCCTCCCATGCCAGGCAGGAGTGGGGAAACATGAAAGGCAATAGGGAAAAGGATTCTCAAACTTCTCCCTTGGAATTTTTGTTCAATTTCTGGAAGAGAAATTGTAATTGATTTCTTAGAAATACAGTGGATTTTCCTTTTTTTACAAAGGGAAAGTTGTGTTTTAAAGAGGATCATTTCCAAAGTAGGTCTCAATAAAATTCTTGTGAAAAGTTAACTAGAAAAAGGATATTTTTCCCCCCGAAACAAACAAACAAAAAAACTTTCCTGCTTGAAAATTCCAACCAGCCCTACTGATAAAAGACAGCCAAGTCTTGTTCTTATTGATTTGCTCCCTGGGTGGGGGTTAAGGTGGCAATTTTGATCCAAGAGGGGAACCTTCTAGCTTAGACATCTGCCCCTTAGTGTAAGCGTAGGGTCTGTGGAACTCCCTTCCCCATGACTGTGTGACATACCCTGGATTCGCGCTTTCAGTAAGCCAGCCAGGCTCTGCCACTTGCTCACACTTTGCCACCAGTGTGAGGTTTGATGAGGTTGGTGTTTAAGTCCTGTCCTCCCATGCTGCTGTTCTACTCACACACAGCCTGGATGAATTAGTTGCAAAAGCCACACCCCTCCAGGGGACTTGCAGGTTTTAAATGATTGGGGTGTTTTCACTTTTTCCATGGGAATCACTGAAGTTTTTCAGCCTTCCCTTTTTCCAGCTTTACCACAGAATGCAACAGAATCAATGATCCTGGGGGCCTGTTTGGTCCCCTTCCCCCCCCACACACACACTTTCTTTTCACAAGTGTCAAAATGCCGGGTTAAAAGACTCTCCCTGTCCTTTGTTCTCTTGTGTTCAGGGGCAAGAGTGAAAGAGGGAGGAAATGGCAACAACTTTTGTTTCCTGTTGTCAAAAAAGCCCTTTTAACTAAGAGACATTGTTCAGGAAGTTTCCTGAAGCTCTCGTCAAGCTGTGGCTGCACAGATCAGGCACCTGGGGGGCAGGGAAGGAGGAAATTGAGACGGGCAGAGTAAGATGCTGTATGGAACCAGCAATAGGGATCCCTGCTCAATCCTACACGAGCAAGCAAGGGGGCTGGGGCGGGAGGGATCATGTCTAATTGTCAGAGCATGTCAGGGGCTTTCATCACCAACTGCCATCTATGCACCCCACAGCCAGGGCCAGTCATTGTGCCATCCCCCATTGCCCCCCAACCCCAGTTGCAAGGAGAGCGTGCTTCCCACCGCAGAGAGGGTCTCTGGAGCTTGCCCCGAAGTACAAGGCAGCGGCCAGTCATCTCATGCATTGTGATAAGGGGGGTGAGGTTGAACCCCCCCCCAAGACACTTCCCAGGATCCAGTTACTCAGCGAGGGGAAACCCCCGCCAACTTCACCATCTACAAAGGGGTTCTGCGAACCCTGCGCCGAGATCCAGACCCAGCCTCCCTCCCGCTCAGCGATGGGCACCTGCGGCTCCTCCCACGCCCGCAGAACCCACCTGGGCGGCGCCGCGGGATTTCTCCAGCAGGTAGGTTTTCATGGCAGCCCCGACGGCGCGACACTCGCGGCTGACGCGGATCTCCACGTATTTCCCCAAGCGGCTGCTGTCGTCGTTCCTGGGGGTCTTGGCATTGCCGAAAGCCTGATGGGGGAGCAGAGCAGTGCTTAGCTCTCAGACAGCGCTTTCCAGCAGAGCGCCCAGCTCCGGCCAGCTGCCCCAGCTCCATTTTACAGATGGGGACAGAGCAAGCGGGGGTGGGACTTGCCTGGGGTTCCCCGCCAGTGGCGGAGCCGGGAACACAGCCGGAGGCTCCTGATTTCCAGCCCTTAGGCCACGCTGCAGACTAGGTTCCCTGCACCGTTCCTCCCCCCTGCACACACACCCCTGCCAATTGCACCCGGGACCCTGCACGAGGGGCTGTTCTGGCCACTAATCGGCTCCCTAGTGCAGGCACAGGGACCTTCAGGCTACAGGCCCCGACTCTCCCCCTTCCTCGTCGTGTTGCAGGGAAAAGACTGCTCTGTGCCATGGTTGAGGCCAGGATTCCCCAGACGGGTGGTCCTGACCCCCCAGTGGTCATGGGAAGGATCTAGATGGTTGCGGACCCAGTGCAGGGAGGAATTGGGGGCGGGGGGGTCAGAGAGCCTGTCCCAGTGGCAGCTCCTGGGCCCAGTTCCCTGCTCCTGGCAGGGTCGCAGCATCACGCTCGTCAGGCCCAGCCCCCCCAGCTGTGATGACAAAGGGCAGCTGGGCTAAACTGCGGGGGCGCTGCAAAGCCATACAGCAGCTCGCAGTGCCTGACGCGCTGAGCCCGGCCCAGCTCTGCAGGACGGGCGCGCCCCCCAACACGTGCGCGCACGCAATTGCCGAGAGAAAAATGCGGTTGGCGCGTCGCCTTTGCGAGAAGTCTGGGGACCAAATGCCCTCGGGAGAGCCCTGCAGCAAGAAATCCTCCTGGGTGCTATGCGGGCGTGTGGCATTAGTGTGGAGCCAGGCGGACCCGAGGCCGGAAGGAGGCCCGAGCTACCTTCTGTCTCAGACAGAGCCGGAGACGGCCAGGAAGGAGAGGGGCTGTTAGCGTGGAGAGGAACCGTGCCCTGATCACAGCCTGTGTGCAGAGAGACAGGATCTGTGCAGGACCCAAACAGCCTGTGGGATGCCAAGTGGTACCCAGAGACCCTGGGCCAGCCCAGGAAGCATTGCCACGTCACTGGCTGTGGGCAGCTGCATGTGGGGAAGAGATCGACCACCCCCAGGGCAGCCAGCAAACAAAAAACGGGAACAGGCACTTCTGGCTGCCACCCTTGCTAGTGCCAGCCTCGCCCAGCCTGCGGGAGAGTCGGGCCAGCTGGCAGAGGTGTCCCGCTAGCTCCCGGGCCCTCTGAGACAGCCCCCCACTGCCCCGCAGTTTTCCCCTCTTGCTCTAATGCCACCTTCCCAGGGAGGGACCCCGCTCTCACCCCATTCAGCCTGCAGCACTGATGAACCCTGGGCCAGAAATGCCTCCCTAGGTCCCAGGAGGGGCCAGCCACCCCACAGCTCTGTGCGCTGCCTTCCCCTGGGATTAGGCCCTGTGCCCTACCAGCTAGCCACGGGTGGGAGGAGGGAGAGCCGAGGGGAGATTTCCTTCCCCCCCCCACGCAGAGGGCGGGCATGAGGCACAGGGCAGGAGTCACGCCAGGGAGCTCTGGTGTAGGAGAACTCCCCCTTGAGGTCCCCTGTGCATTCTCCAAACCCTTTTATCCCTCACCGTGGAAGCTGCTGCTGTTTTCCATTTCCCTCCCCTTGGGGATGATTTATAAGGAACCCAGCGATACAGCTGCAGTCACTTCCCAAGCCAAGGGGCTGGACGCCACATCTCACCCAAAGAGCAGAGAGGAGGGGAAAAAACCACGCCGGCCGGCAACTGCAGCTTCCTTCCATGCTAAAAATAATCCCGAGGCACATTGCTCCGCTCCCGTGGTGCAGACAGCTGCCTCATCGGAGCAGCCTCTCCTCCCGCCCGGCGTGGAGTGCCACTGGGCAGCGGGGCACGAGTTCAGGAGACGTGCAGCGTCGGCAGTGCCGGGCCATGGCACAGCGATGGAAGGGAAGCCGGAAGGCGAGGCACGCCAGGCGCCCAGCCAGGCCACTCTGGAGAGATCCCAGGCCCGAGAGAAAATCCCTCCCTCATTTTTGCTGTGGACAGGGAGGAGAATCTCACGCCAGGACAAACCTGCCGTCCCCCCACCCGCCACGCATCCACGGGGAACCCGGTGCCTCTGCTGCTGGGTGGCACCCAACTCTCCAGCAGAATCCACCGAGCGCGTTCCCGCAGCCCAGGGGGATGCTGTGCAGACAGAGGGCAGCCGGCAGCCCACGAGCAGGAGTGGGGCCCGCCTGTCAATAGCCCAGTCTCAACGGGCTGCCTTTGAAGCCAGGTTCTCATTTGTTAGAGGAAGGCGCATCCCCCATTGGCAGCCGCAGAACGCTCCTTCCCCCATGGCAGCGCCAGGAACTTCTCCTGGCCATGTGGCAGCCACCCAGGTCCCTCCATCGGGCGGCAGATCGGCAACCGCCCAGTCCTTTCCTCGCCCCTCCGGCACGCCCAGGAGAGGAGAGAGGCACCCACCTCCATGATGGGGCTCGAGGCCAGCACCTTCTCCTCCGTGCTGGCATCGCTCAGCGATCCCCCGGCCGTGGCAAAGTGCCGCATGGCGTATTTGGCCGACGCTGTCTTCCCAGCGCCCAACTCGCCGCTGATGATCAGCGACTGGTTTTCATGGTTCCTGTGGAAGACGACGGGAGCCCTCAGCTAGTGGCGGACGCTGTCCTCTTGAGTAATGGCTGAACCTCCAGATGCTAAGGTGGGGGGGCCCATGTCCCTGGGCGCCAGCTGGACCCTCCTCAGAGCAGCCGTCCCCTGCTGTCGCAGGCAGCCAGCGGCTGCCCGGCTTTGAGATCCGGGGCGGCTGCGCTGACCCCAGCTCAGGCCTGCTGGTGGCCGAGGGCTCCCACTGTCGGGGGAGCAAGTGTCCTCCTGGCCCCTCTGCCCCCGCGCTTGGTGCAAGGAGGGAGCTGTGATGACCCTGGCCGTCCAGGGGCCAGGCAGCCCAAGGCAGGGCTCCGGGGCAGAGCCAGTCACACCCCACCTCTCCCCCCCGCACTGCCGGGTGGCCCAGGAGCATCCGCCTATCACTCCCACTCTCCCCCGCAGCTACTGGAGAGGGTGGGGAGAGAGAAATTCTGGCTCCTCTTTCTGGCAGAATAGGCACTGAAATCCCATTCGGCGGCCTGAGGAGAAGGGGCCAGCCCCCATCATTTCCCTGCTTCCCCCCCAAGCAGGGGCACTGAGCTGCTTTCCTTGGCCAGGCTCGTTTTGACAGACCCTCCCTCTCGGGGTGGGGTTTTAAGTGATGCTCAGTGCTTCAGCAAGCCAGAACCGCACACGACAGGGGCCAGCTCCACCCCCCACCCCTTCGGCATTGGTCTCTGCACAGCAGTTCACAATGGAGCCCAGGCCCCCCCCTCTATTTCCACCCCCATGGGCTGGGAGCCAGCCATCCGGCAAGCATGGTTGATTTTATTCTAAAAAATCTGCTTCTGGCCCAGCGGCCCCTTCCTTGCGCTGCCATGAAGGCCCAAGAGGGTTTTTGTTCCCATCCGTCCCCAATAGGTGGAGAAGAGCAAGCGTCTGCCCCAGAAACAGCCAACAGCATCTGCTAGCCTCACCCAGCCATTCCCAGGGCAGAGCGTGGCACCGTCATTTGGGGAAGCTGGAGACAGCGCAGTGGGGCGACGATTAAACATTTACATTCTTCCAAGAGCTGCCAGGCAGCCGGCAGCTGTGAGCTGTTGGGGTCCTTTTTGTGCCATTAATCGGCCGGGCTAGCAGGGGCACTTCTATTGAGTTTATTGTCTCACCTAAGCTTAGCCAGCCGTTTGCTTGCTTCACCGCCCGTTCTCCGGAGCCCCAGGCAGAGGTGACCCCACATTCAGGTTGTGCATATGGGTCTGCCCCATCAGGCCACCAGCTCCATTGATCAGAGATGAAATACGCCAGGAAACCCCGGGGCCGAGTTCACAGCTGCAGATACTCCCCACAGCACTCGTGTGTCTGTAGGTGAGCTGGAGGGAAATTTCCCAGCCTGGCAGACATACCCATGCTAGCTCTGATTGAGCCAGCGTGCTAAAAATAGCCACACAGTCACAGTGGCACAAGTGGTGAGGGCACCGTCCAGGCTGAAGCCCTGGGTACCTCCATGGGATAGCCACCCCAGCCTGCTGCCGAGCTACCCTGCTGCATTTAGCAGGCTGGCTTGGTCACGTCACCCCAAACAGGAAGCGTCCCCCCTCTGGAGGTGTGCCCTCGGAGGCAAATGCTCCCACGCGTCTCTCTCTAGAACAGGGTAGCGGGAGCGAGCTTCAACCCTCTGCAAGCCCGAGGGCCGAAAACACTGTCAGGCGAGTTTGCCGCAGTGGATGCTGCGCCAGCAGAATATGGAGCAGTCCGTCTGCGAGGAGGCTCCCTCTCATTTAAGGGTCCTCACCTCACCCCGTGTCACAGGCTCACGCCCAAGCTGATCAGCGCCATGTGCTTTAAGGAAAGACAAAAAGCCAAGGAACCACTGTGCGCTCCTGCAATTTCTATGGACTCATGCATCCAGCCCTACGGTAACGTCCTCTGGAATCAAACAGAGCCGCAGCCCCTGCTACAGACTGGCCCAAACGGAGAACGGCTCCCCCACGATTCAGTTCTGCAGGGAGAGATGTTCCTAGGGGCTCCTCGTGTTCCCACCCAGTTTGATCGACTGGGGAGAATCCCGGAGAACCTGTCCCTAGCGGAGCCACGGGCTGGGGTTTTCGGAAAGGCAGATGCTCAGCTTCGGCTGCCCTTCGCACTCCCCCCGCCTCAGAGCCGTGGCCAGATCTCTTCACCGTGTTCTGTTCTGCCCTGAGGGGCCACCGGGTTCCCCCCGCTGGCCAATGCTGGCCAGCCGCGATGGGATTGTGGCCGAGGGTGCCGTCCTGCTGTGTTCCAGGTCTTGGATTCTGGGTGGCCTCCCCTCCTTTGTCCAGCGGCTGGCCACTTCTCGCCAAGCCCATAGTCTCAGCTGCTCACAGCACAGGAAATGGAGTGATTCCTCCTCCCCCCCGGATTCCTGACCTGTTATATGACCAAACCTGGCTCACAGCCCCACTGTAGCTACACCAGCCCATCCCGGGGCAGGGGGACAGAGCCGAAAGGCCCTTGGAGAGAGGCAAGCCTGGCGGGAGGGGCTCTTCTGCCCCGTGGCTCCAGCAGGACGCGTGAGTGGGGTGCACGTGGGGTAGGCGGCTGGAGGCCTGCTCACCTGGACATCTGCTTGTATGCTTCCTCGGCCACGGCAAAGCTATGGGATCCATATCGCCCATGTTCCGGCCGCTGTAGGCGCAGATAACCGGCTCCTCGTAGATGGGCAGCGGTTTGTAAAGGCCACGAGAATGATACCGGCGGGAGAGGGGAAGGACATTCAAACTCAGCCACGAGCGGAGGGGTGGGGTAGGAGACACGGCCTGGATGAGGGGATCCCCAAGCACCTCAGGCTAAGCTCAGGAGGGCAGGAAAAGGGCTGAGCCAGCACTGAAGCCAACCACAGCAGTTACTTGAAGCGCGCGGCCATGTGGCTAACATGGCCATCACCAGGGGTCGGTCTGAACCGCAACACCCTGCCCCACCACAGCTGCCTTTCATGGCCGGCAGGGCTAGGAGACAGCTAGCCCACTCCTCCCGGGAAGAGGTGAAGGCTCCTTCGTGGAGGGCCAGAAAGCTGGGACCACGTCTGGGCTCAGATCACCTGGGAAGCCAGGCGACCCCCGCTCCCCTTCCCTGGCCACTGAACTCTGCCCCCGGGAAACGCTGCAGCTCACCGAGCTCAAGGACCCCCCGGACCCTCTCTGGCACCGAAGACGCCCAGGAGAACCCGCTCCGGCCGGGCAGCTGCTCCCCGCAGCAGGTGTGGACGGCGCTGGTCTCCAGGAAGCGAGCCCTGAGCGTGTGCGGCACCGCCGGCTCGTGGAGGTAGCTCAGCGCGACCAGGTCGCTCTCTCCGGACAGGCAGTCGGGGTTGCGCAGGAAGGGCAGCTGGGGGTGCCGGGGGTCGAGGGGGCAGGTCGATTCCTGCCCCAGGGAAGGAGGCCAAGGGAGAACAGCTGAGTTTGCTGGAGCCAGGGACGGACAGGGCAGCTCTGGCTGGTGGGCAGGGGTCCCAGCCAGCACCATGCATGGGCGCTGCCAAGCGGGTCCTGGGCCGTTCTAGCGCCGTTCGGCACCACTTTAGCAGCCCGCCCCACAGCACAGAGATGCCGGCTCACCTGCCAGGAAGCATTTCTCCTCCCCCGAGGGCACCAGGCGAGGGGTTAGTGCAGCAAGGGGGGCCTGCCAGGGTGGTCGGGGAAGCCGGAGGGACGAGCAGGCTGGGTGCTGCCCTGCGTGCCAGCGTTCGGGAGGAGCAGGTGCAGACAGCCAGCATTAGCCACGAGCCGTCAGCACCTGCTTCGTCCAGTTACGCTTTGAGGCACTTGCTACCGCTCGGATGCCAGAAGCCGCCAAGCCGGAGGAGGTGACCCTGTGGTGGCGAAGCCAGGCAGAGCCACGGCTTGTCCCCGACGGCTGGGCCTACGATGCCATCAGGGGTCCCAGAAACCAGGACTTTGAATCAAGTCCATGACACCTTGGAAACGATGTCAAACATGTTCGATGAGGGCCCCCCAGACAGGGCGACTTGGCGGGCTGGTGCACGCGGTGGCGAGGCCCTTGAAGTGTAGCCAGTCCAGCCCTCCGTGTACGGAGGCAGACGGGCAGGCGGACAGGCCAAATCTACATGGCACCGCAGTGCAACCTTGGGCACTAGGTCAAGTGCCCAGAGCAGGGCCCAGCCCGACAGGTTGGGAGCAGCTGCTGCGGGGTGAACTCGCTCTCCAAACCCACCCTCTCCCCGCTCAGCACCCCCACCACACTCCTGGACACGGGTGTAGTAAGAAGGACCCCGGGGGGTGACCTTTCTGCGACTTTCCCCTACGCCTCTGCCCTGACGTTCCCTGACCAGGTGTGTGCCACGTTACGCGGAGCCAGTGAGGGCTGCGCCCCGCTTGGCAGAGAGGGGAATCCAGCTCGCTTCGGCAGGGCTGGAGGAGATACGCCGGCTCTGTGAGGAGACCAGGCGCCTTGGCCGCACCCGGCCACAGCAGGGAGCTGGATGCGGACCTCCAGGCCGCCCAGGCGAGGAGTCTGCTGCACGCTCCACCACCGGGGCTCGTGCTCTGTCCGTCTAACCAAACCAAGGCCCTGCGCGTCCCAGCTCATCTGCCTTTTCACTTGCCCGCAGCATGGATCCGGGGCTGCTCCCAACCCCGTGACGCTACAGCAACAGTCTCCCCCTCCCCATCCCCGGTGCACTGGAGTTACGGGACAGGGGCTGGGGTGGGCACGCTAGACCCTGGAGGGCAGAGGGCTCCCTGCCCTACCGAGCCATCGTCCAGTCTGAGATGGAGGACGCAGTCTCCCTCCTGGTAACTTCTGGTTAGCTCGTCACACTTCCAGGCAGCCAGGGATCCACACCCGGGGGCCCTATAGGCACAGACACCAGACACGCAGCTGCCGTCAGACAAGGGAAGAACAGGGCTGCTTCCGCTGCGCCCCTCCCTTGCAGCTCTGCCAGGCGCAGGTCCCGCGAGCAAGTGGGGGGGTGATTGGACAGGGGCAGCGACAGAGGCAACCTCTTCACCCCGGGCAGCTGGGATGGCAGCTGCACTCTTTGCCGGCCATCGCTCGGCGCCGAGAAGGTGGCAAAGGGAGACTTTGGCAGGCAGGGGAGGGTGGTAGCGGACACCCGAATTCCTGCCGTGGAGAGAGGACGAGAGCTGGCCAGTGAGGTCAGAGCTCGCCGTGCGGGCTTCCGCTGCGCCATTTCGCCTCTTCCGTTGGCCTAGTCCTTAGGGCCCTGGGAGCTGAACGTTGCTGGTTCGCAGCCACTGTGGCTTTCGTGCCTCGCTGGTTAATGCCCCCTCCCTCCCAGTGCTCAGTTCAGCTACCAACAGCTTGTGGACAAGAGCCCAGCTCTGCCCCCTCCCCACGTCCCGGCTGGACGAGGGGCAGGGGCACCGGCCCCGCTGGCTGGGACCCGCTGAGCCGCGTGGCTGCACGCACTCAGATGGGGACGTGCCCTGCCAGCATCGCCAACACGGGGCCAGCAAGGACGAGTTCTCCGGCGGCAGGGCCTGAAGAAACCATCCTGCTAATTCACCGGTGAAAGCCCTTCCCAACCTCTGCCGGGAACCGAGGGGGTCACCGCAGACAGGCCTCGCCGCACACCTAGGCAGCCCTGCTGGAAGGGGAAGGGCCGTGGGCCACACCAGGACACGTCCATAAGGGCGCAGCGGCCTAGCAAAGCAGCTGGTTAGGCCACTCCTTGTAGGGAGCCACTGGGACGAAGGCAGGCAGGGCTGCGCTGAGTCCAGCCCAACCGGCAGCGCAGGAGGAGACCCAGAAGAGGCAGAAAGCCCCTTTGGAGCAGCGCACGTAGGGGTAACGATGCCGAGAACGACCCGAGCAGACTGTGCCGCGGCTCTCTACTCCAACCACAGCGGTGGGTCACGGCCTGGAGGCCGGAGCCTTCCCTTTATAATGGCCCAGCCTCCTGGCGTCTGTCCTGCCAAGGCGGCACAGACAGACAGTCACCTGGGGAGACGGACACGTGGGACTGACGGGCCACAGGAGGCACCGCAGAGCAGAGTTCCCATGGCCCACGCCAATGATTGTCCAGCCGCCTTGGCACAAACAAGCCTCTGGGGTCTCGTCAAAGAAGAGCTCAAACCTGACTTGGCGCTAAATTCTCAAGCACCAACGTACAAGCCAGGGTCTATCAAAGTAGCTGCAGCTTTGCCTCCCCCCGCTAGACAGCAACACCACCAAGTCAGCATCTGACAGCCACAGGCGGCCCCCCAGCTAGTTGATTTAAGAGGAGAGAAGTTCAGCTGTAGTATCTATATTGCAGTTTCACCAGCCTCCACTGCCCCAGGCCTGAAGAGCTCTGTGCAAGCTCAAAGGCTTGTTTCTCTCACCAACAGAAGTTGATCCAAGAAAAGACACGACCTCACCCACCTGGTCTCTAATATTCTGGGACCAACACAGCTACACGACTCCCACTGCACTCAGAGTCGTGTGTCAGGCCCCCAGAATTGCAAGCTCTTAAAATAGATTTGGGCTTTTGATTTGCCTTTTGGTCACGTTTTCAACCTTCCCTGTGATCATAAGGACTCGAAATTCACTTTCTTTTAAAGTGAGATTCTCCTCCATTCCCATGATTCCAGGAGCTGGGGCTTTAAGATGCCAAATATTGCAAGACTTGCAATAAAGCAGCAAGAACCAGCCACACTTGTTTCTGGGTTCAACAGATTCATTCCCTTCTAGTCTGTGTTGCAACCTCCTTGGTTTCTGCAGCGTCTCCAGTTTTATCGGATTCTCTGGAGAGCAGATTTCTTTACAGTCCACTAGCCTGATTCTCTTCCTTGGAGAGGTTTAATTCAAACCCCACTTGATATATAGACAGTATCTCCAAGGCAAGTTAAGAAGCGACTACACAAGTCCTAGATTTGGCAAAAGGATTTGTGTCAGAGCAACAGCATCCAGTGCAGTTAGAGAGATGCTAGGTTGTGAGGACCCCAAGGAAATACCAGCCCTACCTTAGGTCCTGAGTACATCTGGGACAGCATTTGCTTGGGGGAGGAGGGGTCCCACAAGCTTCAGTGACATGTTACAAACAAAAATTCTCTCAAGTGCATAAGAGCACCATTAAAATAGCCAGTAAATTTAGTAGCAGCTGGTGTTGCCCCAGGGTGAACCACTGATGCAAAGAAAAGACCAATTAGTATCAGGTAGGTCATTATAAGAGACTCATCCATATTATCAATAATTGATTACTCAGATTTCTCATGCCATCATCTTTAATTCACCCTCCAGAAGGGAGCTCCTGCTCCTAGTAAGGGAATTGCATGGAAGTTTTCAGCACAACCCAGGGGAAAAAAAACTGTTTCGTTCTCACCATTTTCTAATAGAGAAAGATCAGCAGACCTGATTTTTTTTTTTTTTTTTTGTGGGAGGAGGGGAAAGGCAGAGAAAAGAACCTTTCTTGAAAAGGAAGGGGTGATTCCCACTGTATGAGGCCTGCAAGCTCAGAGAAAGAAGTTGAAGTTTCTATGAGAAGAATCCTTCATGGAAATTTTTTAGGCGAAGAACATGGGAATCGTCAGACTGGACCAGATCAGTGGCCTGGTAGCCAGTCTCTGATGGTGGCCAGCTCCGGAAGTTGTACCTGCCTCTGAAATAAGCTCCAGCATTAAGCAGGTGAGTCTGCACCCTCCAGATTAGATTTCCTAATCCCTTATATTTAGAGACCGTCTTAAAATCCCTTCCAACAGCTGTTGGCACCAAAGAGTGGATATTTTGATAAATATCATGTCCATTCCTTCTCTGAACCTGTAAGGTCTTTGCCTAAGACCTATTATAAGGATCACTTAAGTCTAATGATAGAGTGTGAAAGAATTTCCTTTTATGGATTTTGAATTTGTCACCCTTGAATTGTATTGAAGGTCCCTGGTTCTTGTGCCACAAGACACGGAGAAGAGAAGGTCTCCATCCACCTTCTCTAGAAGACACACGCTTTTATCATGTCCCCTCTTGTTCATTTAATGTCAACAGTCCTGATCTTTTATACCAGGGGTTCCCATGTTCCTCGTTCTCTGAAGCCTCCCTAGTTCTGCCGTATCCCTTTTGAGATGGAGTGACCCATATAGTCTACGTGGCAATCGTTTAGATCAGGGAATTTTGTCTTAGGTTTTAAAACCTCAGCTTTGTTTACACATGAACTTCACCCCAGCAGACAGAGGAGACTGTTGTGATGCGGTTTGAGCTCCCCCATTTCCCCCAGTAGAAAATAGCAAGTCAAGAATTGCCCCGGAGCCTGCTAGCTCGTTGGTAGCTCACTCAGACAGGATCTATTTAAGAGGTTATCAGATGGAAAAATTGTTCTTGCCATTGATTAGCCATGTGAATTTGCCTTCAATTAAGTCCCCAATTGACTTAAATTGGCTCTTTTGGCTGGGCTATTCCCATCACTCCCGGGATTTATATTCCCAGCGAGATGGATTCTCCAGCTTAGCTCTTTTCTGTTTTTTTGGCTGGTCCAGTTTTACCCCCATCCTGCAAGAAACTCCCAAGGCCTCCAGGAACACAAGGCCCCAAATAGTTGGCCCTCCTCCCCCTAGTATTGCCACTGAATCTCAGATGACGCGTGAGCCTTAATTTCAACTCACTGGCAAACCTGTCTCGGGACAAAAAGCTTTTTATTAAGAGTCCTGTTCTCTGAACCTGCCCGTGGTTTCTAGGTGTCCTGAAGAGCCAGCAGACTTTGCTCCCCAGGAGGGCAGGATTTCCATCCATGTTAGTGATGGCTGCTACCCTGGCAGTTGAAAGCCACCTCTGCAGCTTGAGTTACAGAGACAGGCTGAGTAGCGTAGGCTGTAAAACCCCGCTGTGGATCAGGCAGCAGGAGGGACGCCATGCACCAAGCAGTGGGTTACAGCAAACCTGCCTTCCCCAAGAGACTAAAGCGGCGGCTCTTCATTTGCACCAAATGTTTCCTTTAACGCCTAGATCTGGTGACCGGAGACAGCCAGCTCTGGAGACTGAACTCAGCATCGATCATAGAGCAGGAACCCAGACAAGAGAGGCAGCTTCACGGCAAGCTTCCTCATGCTGGCAGGGCAGTGTGGTAAAGCAACCGCTCCTAGGGGGTCAGAGTCCCCACGCTACGCACTCCAGCTACAAACTTCAGCTTTAAGACATCCGCTGCGTTTCTCATGCAGCAAGCCAGGCCCCTCTCTGCAGACAAAGATACAGCATAGCACACCTAGAACGTCAGCGTCTTTGCTCACGCCCAAGAGACGAAGTTCAGACAACTCAAGTTTGGCGTAGTCACCGCTAGGTCGATGGAAGAATTCGTCCACCGACCTAGCCACCATCTCTGAAGGGGGTGGATTAGCTACAGTGATGGAAAAACCCTTTCTGTTGCTGTAGCGCTCCAGCTGCAGGGCTTAGTGTAGACATCCCCTAAAAGAAGGTGGCTTTGCAGTAAAGCCCTATGACTCCTGAGCTCTTACGAGAAGAAAGCCTGACTTGTGCCCCGGAGAGACTCTCGCAGCCAGTCCAGCAGTCAGTGGTGCCGCAACGCCACTTGCCCTAGCTCTGCTGCGGGACATTCTAGGAAAGGCTTCTGCTTTAATTTCACCCTTGTCTGGCGTGGCAGCTCAGCATCCCAGAGGCTGCTTCATTTAGGCCGTCAGCTGAGTGTTTTGAAGAGATGAGGCCTTCTTAACGCCTACTGCAGCTGCGGTAGCGTTTGCAGCAAGGAGAGACGGCTCACGAAAGGACTCTGTGGTTCATGGCTGTGTTGAGAGGGAGAAGTGGCAGGGCGGCGGAAGGGAGCAGTTCCAATCCAGTGGAAGGGTCCTCAGGGGGCCATGGGAAATAGCAAGTTTGGTGAATCTGAATTAAATTCCACTGCATGAGCCCGCACCTTATCTGACCCTTGCGGCGTGATCGTCAGAAATCAGGCCGTGGCAGCTGCTTGTGCCCAAGAGCTGAAGTCCGAAGCATTGTCTGCTGTGCCTTGCAAGCCTGCATTTGTTCCAGGTTGGGGGGTGGAGGGGTGGGGGGGGGTCGGTCTTCAGAGTTGAAGTTCCAATATCTTTCACCCCCACTAAATTCACTTACCACCTGCTGAGGACATGAACACTTACAAGGGCATGTGGGAGCAGATGATCGGCTAAAGCAGAAAGGCAAGCAGCCTAGAGGGCTAGGTTTGAGCAGCCAGGAACCTCAACCAACTGGCTGTTCTGCAGCCACTGTTGAGGGCAAAGTCTTTGTGATTTGGTAGCCAAGGCTGGCTCAGGTTCCTGAGGGACCAGCTGGCCCACTGGTTTCCAGAGCATGACAGCCAAGAAGGATGGGGTGTGGTTAGAGAACTGGCCCAGGAGTCCTGAGATCTGGGTTCCACCCCCAGACCTCTTTTGTAGCTCTGGGCAAGCCATTTATCCTTGCTCTGCTCCACTAAAACAGAGCTAACATCTACTCCGGTGGGCTGCGAGGCACTCAGGGATTTGCAGAATACAGATTGCCGGCTCGAAGGTGCTGTGGAAGGGCAAAGTCAGACAGCAAGCGGGTCAGAGCCTCTTTGCTGAGCAGAAAAGAAACTGGGATGCAAAAAGCTAAGGAATTTTCAAGACCAGCTATCCTGTAAAGAATCAGCTCTGGGAATCTGCTGGGTGCCTTTCGTTGCAGGTGTGCGGAATCCACAAGCAAAGTTTGCCCTGGTGAACCTCAGGACCTGCTAATGTAGCTGGGTCTGCCTTACCCCAGTTGGACTGGCTTTCCCAGTCAGAGGAGAGCTCCCCCTTCGCCATGAGAACTAGGAATGCCAGTGGCAGGTAACGGTGCTCGCTGCTGAATAGGGTGACTCGAGAGCAAGTGTGAAAAATCAGGACAGGAGATGGGGGGGACACAATTAGGTAACTATATAAGGAAAAGCCCCAAATATCAGGACTGTCCCTCTAAAGATGGGACATCTGGTCACCCTTCTGCTAAGCAAGTGCAACAGCTACCATCAGAGAAGCTGTCAGCTCCTTAAGGTCTTACCTTGGATGCTATGGTGACGTTAGGAGACACCTACACTGAGCTAGGGGTGGTTTCCAACCCCACTAGACATAGCGCACTAAGGAGAGCAGTGTAGCCCTGCAGCATGGGAAGCAGGGACCGCTAGCCGCCCTGCATTCAATCCCCCCTGAAACTAGCTATGTACCTGGGGCAGCCAGCCCAGCCCGCTATTTTTAGCAGGAGAGCTCCACCAGAGCCAGCGCTCCTAAGTCTAGCCACGCTGGATATTCTCTCCCGCTCCAGGCCAATGAGGACATTCTTCCCGTTTCTCTAGGATCGCAGGAGGATGTTAGACAGCAGCTGCTCAAGGCTGACATTTTTAAAGTCAGCCGGTCCAGATAATGCTCTTGAAAGCAAGTTAAGCGGATTGGCTCAGGCGCTCACCAGATGATTAATGTCGATTTTCAGTAAGTCTTGGAACACGGAGAAAGTCCAGAAGACACGAAGAAAGCTCATGTCAACCCACTACTGAAGAAGAGTAAACGGAATGACCCGGGTAGTTAGAGGCCTGTATGATATCAGTCATGGGCAAGGTCATGAAGCAGTGAGATGGGCCTCTTAAGCAAGAATAAAAGGAGGGTAATGTGCCAATCACACGTTTATGGAAATTAGATGTAGTTGAACTTTCGATTTTTTTGTTGAGATTACAAGTTTGGTTGATTAAAGTAAATTGATGTAATATACTTGGACTTCTGCAGGGTATGTTATATGGGGACCCATATAACACTGATTTAAAAAGCTAGAAAGACCAAAAATTATGGCACACATTAAATGGATTAAGAGCTGGCTAACGGACGGGTCTCAAAATGCAAGTGGGAAATCAATCGAGCAGGTATTTCCAGTGGGGGCCCACAGGTATATGTTCTTTGCCCTGTGCTATTTCATGTTTTTATCAATGACCTGGAAAAAAAAATCACTGCTGAAATTTGCAGATGGAGAATAAAAGAAGAGGACAGGGCACAGATACACAGCGATCCAGATAGTTGCGTAAGCCAGGCGCAAGCAATTTGTATTTTAATATGGTTAAATGTAAAAAAATATACAACTAGTAAGAAAGACTGTCGGCCCCACTTACAGGATGGGGGACTATCCTGGCAAGCAGCAACTCTGAAAGATTTGGGAGTGGCACATAATCAGCTGATCGTCAGGCCCCAGTGTGATGCTCTGGTCAATAGGGCTGGGGCAATCTTTGGATGCATTAACAGGGGAATCTCAGGTAGGACCAGAGAGGTTATTTTACCTCTGTATCTGGCACTAGTGTGACCGTTGTGTCCAGTTCTGGTGTCCACAATTCAAGAAAGAGGTTGATCATTTGGAGAGGGTTCAAAGAAGAGCCATGAAAATGATTAAAGGATTAGAAGATATGCCTTAGTGTGACTGAGCTCGTTCAGCTTAACAGAAGGTTAAGGGTCACTTGATCATTGTCGACAAATAAATACGTGGAGAAAGATACTTGAAAGTGGGCTCTTCAATGTAGCAGAGAAAGGTCTAATACAACCCAGTGGCTGGATGTTGAAGCTAGACAAATTCAGACTGGAAAGAAGATGCACGTTTTTAAACAGTGAGGATGATTAACCACTGAATCATCTACCAAGAGTTGTGAGGGATTCCCCATCACTAGAAATGCCAAACATCCAGACTGCACGTTTCCCTAAAAAGATCAGTCCTAGTTCAAACCGGAGTTAATTCTGGCAGTTCTCTACAGGTCGGCCTAGATCATAATGGGCCCTTCTGGCCCCTCCGTACAGCCGTCACCTCATGGACACTACATGGACTCCACAGAAAAGGTGATTAAATAGTGAAAGCTGAAACCTGAGCTCAGCGAAGGCCAAAGTCTTGGAGTCTGAGGCCTGGTCTACTCGTACTGGCAAATTGGGCGGCAGTCGATGGAAGTTATGCAAGCTACGTAGAATAGCTTGTGTAAATTTACATTGACTTCCTAAATTCTCTTCCATGCACCGTCTCCACTATGCTGTACCAATGGGAAACCCATTGATGCAGTGCTATGCTTTCTTTGGAGGCAGTTTTATTGAATCAACTGCTGGATCGATTGAGTGAGTCTTCACTTTGGCTCAATCGATCCAGATAAATCGATCTGACGTGGCAAGTTTGCTGCTGTCAGTGAAGACGTACTGAGAGCCTATAACCCTCTCACTGCCCAAGCCCCTTTACACCAACAAGGTCCCACAGCAGCCACTGATTTAATCAATCCAGCAACAGTCCATAACAGCCGCAGAAGTGAGCATTTCCCATTTGGTCTATTCTTTGGTCGAAAGCAGACATGGGGAAGATCAAATAGCAGAGCCCTGAGCGGCCAAGAGGATTTATATAATTCGGTTACCAAATCATTGCAGAGAATTTACATTTCAGCGCGGCACGTTCAGAGGAGCTCTCCTCAGTTCTGAGCTCAGCTGATGACAGGGTAAAAGAAACACAGGAACCAAGCCTGCAGCCAGTTTGCATAAACTGGCCTCGTCAACCCTGCCATGAACTGAGACCTGATGCTATAATCTAGCTCCTCAAATTATTCGGGATATCTGCATTTCTATGGCCAAGGGCTTTCTGTGGAAGCAGTCCCCACGCCAAGTTTCAGGATGAGGGCCGGCTACATCCAGGCATACGATGCACAGGCAGCAATGGGCATGGCAACACAACATGCAGGCGAAGGCAAACCAGGCCCCGAGAAGTCAGTGGCAGAGGCAGAAGAGACGCTAGGAGTTCAGATTCATTCCCTGCTCTAGCCCACGTCCCCTTCTTTATTCTGCACACTCAGTTCTACCAGTTAAGTTCCTCCTTGGATATTAGAAACAAACCTCTCTGTATTACTTGCCGTGAGAAACGTCTACCAGCCCTGTAAAAGCTACATCTACTCACAGAGATGAACAGCTCATAAGAGCCATCAGAAGCAAGATCCTTTCTCTGCTTTCAGGGACAGACTGGGAGGGGTTTTAGCCATGTGCAGGAGCCCCACGATTCTAAAAGTTAGACAGCCTTGCTATTTTAGATTTGCAAGAAGGTGGGTAATATATCATGCTACCAGCTGGCTCCTGCCTGCCTGTTGCTAGAAATAGGGGCTGCAAATTTCACAGATCTGCAAAATCAGCTGTAGTGTAACTTGGCTCACAGCAAGTGTTTCTGCAGCGTGTAAGACACATGTGTTAATAAAATGTTAACAAAACAAGCAATGGGCTGTTAAGTCGAGAAGAGTTTTTTTAAAAAAAAAAAAAAAAAAAAAGCTGTTCTAAACTATGCAGGGCGTGTACGGTATTACAGCCCAAAAAGCCTACATTGAAAATATTTAGGTTGCAATGGTAAGCATTCCAGAGCTGGGAAGTGCCAGAGTTTAAGCTCCCATGCACCCAAACTCAGCCCCAACTGGAGCTAATGGAGTACGTGGTAGCAGGAATAGGTTCTCTGTATGGACCAGCCACTAGAGAGAGAGAGTGACAATTTGCCCTGGCCTTCACAGCTGTTTGCAGACAGACAACTTCTGAATTAATTCCTGGTTGTGTCAGGGAATGGACCTGGCAGTTAGACCCTTCTGCCTCTGTCCTTGGCCTGTCCCATACCCTGGCTCCTGTTCCCAATCCTATCCAACCCCCTAGCCCCCTCCCACTGGGTCAATAGCCAAACAAATGTTCAATAGCCATCAGTATTTTTGTAATTGCTGGAATGGGACATGGTACGCAGGAGTGCCATTTGATACAGGACAAAGGGGACGGATGTCTTTCATCCCTCCCAATTTTTCATACTCCAAATCCCTTCCTTCCCAATTTTGCAGGATAGAATAGAATCACATATCACGCTCTATAGGCTGACAACTTTGCTCTCCATCCCCTGAATTCTTCTGAAGGGACACCCCTGATAGAGTCTCACGGTCTGTGGAACGTTAGACATGGTTATGAATGAGCCAACGTACACCAATTGCCAGCTCTGGGATAGGCCTGGGAGGGCGAGAGGGAGGGAGAAAGACAGTTCTGATTGAATAAGAATGGTCTGCCTCAAAGAACACAGGTGTCACCGGGGCCCCCACATGGGGGAGGGAAGGGTACACTTTACTGGAGCCCCCGGAGGCCTTGGGGGGCCCAACCCAGGCTACAAACTTCAAGGGTTGGTGTGTGGGAGGGGGCCCGTGTTACACGTTTGTACTGGGCCTGAAAAAGTTATGCGTGGGCCCTGGGTGTGACTCAAACAATTGTACCACTGTCCTGGGGATCTTCCCTTCCCACGGAGGTGATAAAGGGTGATAAAGGCTGCGTGGAAGACCAGAGGAAGCGCTGGGAAACACGCCAGAATTCCAAAATGAGAAGCTGTGAGCATTTAAGATGGGACAATAGCATAATCTAGGTAACATTTCCGTCTTGTTTAACACCAGATTTGAGGCCGTCTACCAGTGCTTTGGTCATATTAGCCAGCCACGAGCAGAGCCATAGTGACTGCTCCATTCTGCACTGTTCTCTAACTTATGCCAACAGCTTTGCTTTTATTTAAGCACCTATGATTCAATGAGGTGCCTTGAACTGGGAAAGGAAGGCGTCTGGACTCTGGCT
This sequence comes from Mesoclemmys tuberculata, assembly GCA_007922155.1. Lineage (NCBI taxonomy): Eukaryota > Metazoa > Chordata > Testudines > Chelidae > Mesoclemmys > Mesoclemmys tuberculata. Next base: position 3,474,359 of record ML675700.1, read on the forward strand.
TGCGGGGAAGCAGAATCAGTAACATCCAGACGTACCAGAACATCTGGTCAAAAGGGAGGGACTCCTGTATGGCCCAGCATGAACTCAGAGTCCGATGACCTGCCAAGCTGGGTTACACAGATTCTTCACACTGGAGTTTTTGTCCACTCACTGGAGGCTACAAATAAGCCAAGAAACATTAAGCCCTGGGTTTAAGAAGCTGGGAGCAGCTGGAATTTAAGAACACGTTTAAGGTCACACTGAAGCGGAGAGCGAATGCATGAGAACCAGGAAGCGAAAGGGAAGGGTCTGTGTACGCGCCAACAGACCACAGTGAGGGTGAAAAAGTTGGGTCCTTCGGACGTTCAATTTTAGCAGCGTCCGGAGTGAATGTGATTTTCTTCGAGTACGATTTTGATCCAGACAACGCCCGTCTCTCTCACCACAGATGTCAAACAACTGGAAGCCCTAAATATAATCGAAAGGCTCATTGAAAAGCCCAGGCTGTAACTTAACCAGACTGTACGGTGCCAAAGATGACGTCGCATGTCTTCAGAGAGACTCGAAGCTTTCTAAGTCATCAGACTCCGTTCTGCACCGAGTTATCAAAAGCAGCAGCTTATTTGTGGCAGGGGTCAGTCAGCTTTGTCTGGCCGACTCAAGGAAGGGCGGCTGTCTCTCAGCCAGAAACAGACTCACTGTCACCACACACTGCACCGAGGCCTGCGAGTTTACACTCCCACCTTAGCACGTGGCAAAGTCAGAGGCAGGAAGGTGTCGGGCAGCTGTACAGACGACATGACCTACATCAAGCTCACTTCGGTACTTCCCCCATATCACTGGCGTATCCGATCACCTCAGTCTAGTGTATTCATCCTCAGCGCCCCAGGAGGCAGGGCAGAGCTATTATGGGAAACGGACACAAAGTGACTTGACCAAGGTCACACAGAGTCTGTGGCAGAGAGTCTCTGAATACGGGTCTCCCAAGTCCCAACATGCCACCTCAATTTGGTCATCAACTCCCCCGGCAAATCCAGGAGAGGAGGTCATGGCGTCCGTGAGCTGGCGAAGGACTTGATTTGGTATCTGGCTCACCAGGTGCCTCTTGCCTTGGTGATCCCTTACACCAGTGGGTTCCACACACGGTCAACATTTCACAAGAGCGCCTTGTAGACTCCCACTCCTGGCCCCATACCCCCCTCTTTTCCCCACGGACCATCGCTTGAGACCCCCGTGGCAGAGTACTAGGAGGGGCCCGTGAGGAATTTTAGCCATTTGAATGCAGTGTAGCAGCTGGATATGTCATCTAGCCAGCCAGCTCCCCCCCAGAGCACAAACTGGGAACTGCTCTCTGGCAGCAAAGCCTTAGTGTCTGTCAAGTGCTTTGAGATCTTCAGAGGAAAGAGGCTAGAGGGCAGAATAGTTTTAACAGCATCCACTCCTTGGTGACTAGCAGTAACTGTCTCTGCATGCTTGAGTGTCTTGAAGAGGGGCGGAGGGTTGGGGTAAATGGACTCTCAAGCCAAATGGTGGTTTGCTTGTTACTAGTTTCCCTAGACACAAAGGATGCCAAGTGTTCTAGACATGTTAAACGGGGCTAAACAAGCTAGAGTTAGAGTGAATATCTGAGCGCGTGGCACAACCCTACAGCAAATCTGGGCACTTGCCCAAGCACGGGGGGAAAAGAAACCTTGGTAAGGACGCCGAAGCCTGCCCTGCCGCTTGCAAAGCGGACGAGAAATAGTTGTGAGTTAGGAACCCTTCCAGGAGAGGAACGTCCAAGTTTGTGATCCGAGCAAGATAGCCTCCAGCCTCCCACGGTGCCGCCAACAGCTTCTGCTCTGAAGCAGAGCGCTGCATTCGCGAAGCTATCACCCAATATCCTGAAACGTCTACAGTAAGCCCAGCGCAGGGCGCGGCTGGCCCTGCTGGCTCGCTGGTGAGTGCGGGCTGCAAAGCGACCCAGATCGAGGAGGGGGAGCAGGAGCGGTGGGGGAACAGGGGAGGCCCATGCGAGGGTAGGCGCACAAGAGGGCTGGACTTGAGATCGGATGGGCCGATGCCGAAGGCAGATGCAGTGGTCTCAGACCCTCGCCCACAGGCCTCCCACTGCAGTCGGCTCGGAAGTGAGGCGCTAAGAGAGTCACTTGACTCTTCAGTTCTGTTATCGGGATTAAACGAGCAAGAGAGCTAATTGCCATTTTAGCCTTTCACCTGCTGGTCAGTGGGAGCCGGACACTGCTGGTAACCTCCCAGCAGCTACCTTTGAATGGGATAGCGAAAGGGACAACGCCTTAACACCGGTGGGACATTTCAGTGGGTGGGTTGGGGCAGGTCATTTTAACTGCCCGGTCCCCGCCACTAGCAATACTGTGGAGAGAGCACAGGAGGCTGGGGAGGCTCTGTCTACACTACAGAGCCCATGCTGGCTTAACCCCCAGTGTAGACACATCGTGTGCCTACTAGCATGGGCTCACCAGCATCCCGAACAAGCTTAGCCCTCTTCTGCCGGCACAGCTGCGTTTACACTGGGGGTTGTCAGCGTAGCCATGTCCTAGACAGGGTGTTTTGGCCCCACCCCAGCCCCTTAACCAACAGAGCTAAGTCAGGATAAATTTAAAAGTGATGCAGGGACCAGCCCTTGGTCCTGACCCGTCAGCCGCGCCATCCTGCAAGCCAAGTGGTTTAGCTGTGAGAAGGGTGCCATGCCCCAGCTCTAGCCTCACCGGCTACTGCCTGGACCACAGAGGAGGTCTGGAAGAGGAGGGAATAGAGGCTACGTCTACACTACCACCTATGTTGGCAAAACTTACGTCACTCAGGGATGTGAATATGCCACCCCCGAGCGACAGTTACTCCGGCATAAGCCCTTGCGTGCACAGTGCCAAGTTGGCGGAAGAGTTTCTCCCGCTGACGTAGCTTCTGCCACTCACGAGGTGAGGTTATGCTGACGGGAGAGCTCTCTCCGGTTGGCAAAGAGCATCTTCACAAGACGCGGTGTAGCTGTACATATAGACCCGGCCTAAGAAATAAAGGCATTCAGGAGAGCTGACAGTGTCTCAAGGAGACAAAAGGCACCACTGCCAAGTGCCAATCGAAAGGAAAGACAGAAAGAATAATAAGAGGCCAATATGGGGCCTGAGCAGCATGTCAATGACCTGGGGGGGGGAACAAAAAATCGAAGAACAATTCTACAAAAAGGAAAAAAGCCAAATTGCTGAGGAGTATAAAAGCATGGCACAAGTATGCAGAGACAAAAGGGAGAAAGGATAAAGCACAAAATGAGTTACACCTAGCAAGGGGCATAAAAGGCAGTAAAAGGCTCTTTAAATACATTAGGAGCAAGAGAAAGATGAAAGAAACGGAACGTCCTTTCCTTAGTGGGGATTGAGACCAGAGATCGTCAAGGCTGAGGTGTTTAGTTCCTATTTGGCTTCCGTCTTCACTAAAAAGTTTACAGTGACCCAACACCCAACACAATAAGCATTAAACAAGGGGAAAGGAACCCAAGCCAAAACAGGGAAAGAACAGGTTAAAGGATGTTGGGGTAAATTAGACGTATTCAAGTCAGCAGGGCCTGATTCAATTTATCCTGGGGTACATAAGGAACTAGCTGAAGCCATCTCAGATTCGCCATTATCTTTCAGAGCATCTGGAAGGCTGCTAGAGGGCCTAGAGAAAGGCAAACATGGGACCGGAGGAATATAGACCGGTCAGCCTCACGTCAATCTCTCAAAAGACAGTGGAGTGAATTATTAAACCATCAGTTTGGCACCTAGAGAACAGGTTTATAAGCGATGGTCAGTATGTATTAGTCGAGAACAATCATGGTAAACCAATCTAGTTTCTTTCTTTGACAAGGGGTTACTGGCCTAGTGGATGAGGGGGCAGCAGTAGACAGAATATCTTGATTTTAGTCAGGCTTTTGACACAGTCCCACACAACCTTCTCATAAGCAAGCTAGGGACATGTGAGCTACATGAAATGACTATAAGGTGGGGGCACAACTACTCAAAAAGTAGTTATCAGTGGTTCACTGTCAAACTGGGAGCACATATCTAATGGGTCTAATCTCACATGGGTCAATCCTGGGTCCAGGAGTAGTCAATATTTTCTTTAGTGACTTGGATAATGGAGTGGAGAGTACATTTAAAAAAATAAATCAATCAGTAGATGGCACCAAGCTGGGAGGGGTTGCTAGCACTTGGGAGAACAGGATTAGAATTCAAAAGAACTGGAGAATTGGTCTGACTTCAACAAGATGAAATTCAGTAAAGACAAACGTCATACGTCACACTTAGGAAGGAAAAACCAAACGCACAACTACAACAATCACTGGCTAGGCAGTGGTGCGCTGAAGAGGAACCGGGGATTATAGGGAACTAGAAACTGAATAGGTGTCAACAACATAATGCAGTTGCCAAAAAACAGCTGCTAGTCTGTAAATCCACAGTGCATTAACAGCAGTGCTGTATGGCAGACGAAGGGGGTAACTGGCACTTTTCAGCACCGGCGAGGGCTCGGCTGGAGTAGAGGACTGGGTCCAGTTCGGGGTACCACACTTTAGGGGAGGTGGGGAGAAGCTAAAGAGTCCGAAGAGGGAGCAACGAAAATGATAAAGGTTTGAAAAAACGTGACCTCTGCGGAACGGTTTAAAGCCTGGGCATGTTTAGCCTTAAGACAAGACAGCTGGATGCGGGGGAGGACCTGGGACCAGTCTTCAGAAAGTTAAGGGTCGTTATAAAAAGGACTGCTCCATTGTTTTCCATGGCCACTGAAATGAGGACAAGCAGAAATTGGCTTAATCAGGCACAAAGGACGATTAGATTAGATAGTAGGAAAATCCTTCTAATGCTAAGGGCAGCGAAGCTCTGGAAGAGGCTTCCAAGGGAGGTGATGAAATCCCCATCACTGGAGGTTTTTAACAACTGGTTGGACGAACACCTGCCAGGGATGGTCTAGGTTTACTTAAGCCTACCACAGGCAAGGGGCTGGACGTGATGGCCTTGCCAGATTTCATCTACCCTGGCATTTCTAGGAAAAGAGAAACAGCGCTCCCAGTCCCAGCGCTGCCCATGGAGTTTACAAGCGCTCCACTGGAGGCACGTTTTAAGTCTCCACAGCCCCTGCAGAATGACAGCCCTATGGGACTGGCTCAGCGCCGAACTTAACACTAAGCCCTCAATCGCCAGGCAATCGTTAAACATCAGGGAGCTGAGCCCAAAGACTATCAGTGCCTCGAGGCTGGGACTGCTTCAGGACTTCTCTCTGCTGGGGATTTGTCGTTGTGTCATTGCCCCAGGGCAGACAGGCAAAGAGGCGATTTGCACCCATGGAGGAGGGAGCAGCTTTGTCTCTGCGCACTGGGGCAGACCCCTAGCCTAGGCAGGGAAAGCTGCTGGCTTCACTGCACCCCGCTTGACATGGGAGCACCCCTGGCCCCCTGGGGGTTCCCCCCTGACTTTCATGAGCAGTGCAAGGCGTGAAAGTGGAAAGCCTCTGGCGGGGGCACCTACCTGCGCGTACCGCCCCCCCGCAGCCTGGCGCCAAGCTCTAGCGCAGCCTGGGCCGGGGTTCAGTCTGGGCAGAGGCAGCTGAGCTAGCCCGGCCCCTGCCCTGTGCTTATGGGGAGGGTGCAGCTGGGGCCAATCGCCAGTTAACCCTCCGGGCCTGCTCCGTGCGCCCAGAAACCATGGGGATGGGCCCACCCTGCAGGGCCAACATGTGATGAGTGCATCCCCGAGCCCCTCCCCAGATCCTGCCTCATCTGGTGACAGACGCAGGGGGCGGCTACACGCGGCCTTTGGACTTTGTTCTAGTGCTTTGCATCCCTGGATCTTGGGACGCCCTGGGAGGCAGGGCCCAGCTGTGCAAGGCGCTGTACAGACAAGTCACCAAAGAGAGGCACAGTCCAGGGCCAGGCGGGCTGCAGCAGCCGGGTGGGACAAATAAACACGAGGAGTGGGGATCGCGGGCCATTGAGGCAGGACAGGATTAGCCGCCCAGCAGCGTGCCCCTGTTCCCTGGGTGAGAGCAAGAGACCCCTGTGCTGTTCGCTGAAAAGCCTGTCCTGAGAGGCAGCTGGGGGACACTGTGAAGCCCCGTCCTGGGGGTCCGGGGCGACTGGTGCCATTGGAGGGGGGGTGCTCACCCCTGGGGAGAGGGCCGCACAAGGCCAGCCAAGCTGCAATTGCTGTGGGATAGGGACTGTCTCTTACAAAAGCTAGAGCCCCCCTCACTGTCCGACCTGAGCACTCACAACCTGTGCTGCAGTTAGCCTCACCGCCCCCTGGCAGGCCTGCTACCCCCGTGCACGGAAGGGAAATTGAGGCACAGAGCAGCTGAGTGATTTCCCCAGACTCACACGGAGTCTGGGGTAGAGAAGGGACTTGAACCCTGGCTGCCTGAGTCCAGGGGCCTGCCCTACCCACCGTGCCAGCCTTCTGCTCCGCCTTCCCTTTGGTGTGCAGCGCCCAGCACCACGGGGACCTGCTCTCAGCTGGGCCTTACCCTAATAACAGTCCCAGTTCAACGTGATTTTTGAGGACTAATTGGTGAGGTTGTGCTAGGTGAGTTTCATCCCCAGATCGTAGTGTGTCATTCGACAGGACAGCTCCCGATGACTCCAGCCCATTCACCAGCCACCCCTGCTTGCCCCACTGGGCTGGGTTTCTCTAGGTGCCCCCATCCCTTCCCTTCTGGTTTCCATTGCTCAGTATATGTGGCCCTGACAATTATATAAGGCACACGCTCCATTAACCCAGCACGCTCAGAAGAATTACTGCAACGCAATAGTCGGGGAGATTAAAATGTTGCCTTTTTTTATGTGAACAAATCCTGCAACACGAAGCACATAAAGACATTTTCGGATGTAAAAATAATGAAGCTCTAATTGCTCAAGGGCTGCCAACAGCATGTGTCTCAACAAATCATGTAGGCGGGTTCGCGCCACACGTACCCTGTAGACACAGGCGGAAATTCCATTAATAGCAACATTTTCAGCTAGGGAGAAAAGAAGAGGGGTGAAAACAATCCAAAGGTTTTGTCACACTTTGCAACAGCAAAAAAACATGGTCACATTTCGTCCTGGTAAAGAGCGATTGTCTATGCAGAGACAATGAGAAAAATTAATCCTGAATCAACTAGAGGTGTGAATTTAAAGTGGATTAGTTAAATGGGGTGACATCCCTGTGTGGACGCTTTCATTCAGAATTAAAGGGGCTTTCATCCAGTTTATCTTAATTCACTTCCAAAGTGAATTAGGCTAAACTGAATGTAGGCCATTTTAATTCTAAATGGGTGTGTCCACATAGGGATTTAATGCAGTTTAACTAATCCACTTTAAAAATTAATTCAGATTAATCTTCCTGAGTGTTTCCATGTAAATAAACCAAGAGCCAGCCTGGTGGGCTAAACCCTGGGCCCGAGCAGCTACGCCCGGGCCATAGCAGAGCAAGCTTCCCCTCCCACAGCACCTGCCTGGCTTGTTGGCGAGCGAATCCCCGTGCTCAGTTCAGCGTCATTCCCTGGACAAACGCAGAATGCACAGAGAGTCGCGGGCAGCCACAGAGGGCACAATCTGAGTACGCGGCCATACAGGTTAGCCCTGACCCAGACGGCCCCTTGAGGAGTGGAGGCGGCTCTGCCTCTATGGCCCACTCAGCCCTTGGCCTCTCCAGGGACACTGACAGCGAAGGGATGCCACCTACGCCCAGGCCCTCAAGGGACGTGAGGCACTTAAGCCTTCCGTAGCTAAATACCGTTGAGGCTCTGGGCCTCGCTGGGGCTCTGTTATTGCGGGACCCCCAGGACTCCCACCGGATTCGGTTCACACCAGCTCCGAGGACAGAACACCAGGCGCTAGGTCTGCACCAGTGAGGCCAGGCGCAGCTCACGGCCAAGCCCGAGCCAGCCAGGTCTCAGCCCGACCGTGCAAAGAGCTGAGCCAGCTGGAAGCACTTTCAGACATTTACATCCCCTTCCCCCGATGGCTTTCTCAGCAAGGGCCTGACCCGGCAGCCGTTGGCGTCAGGGCGGCCTGGAAAGAGCCAGGGCTGCATCTCCTGGTGTTTCAGGCCAGGCCAGCTGCCTGGCCCTCTGTCCAGCCGCACCCTGGAGCTGCATTGCCCTGGCCAGCGCCCAAGCATGGTCACTGCAGGACTCTTGGGACTCAAGGGGTGCCCGCAGGTCTCGCTAGTTGCAGCACTGAACGCTGGAACCCGCTTTCCTTAGGCCAAGCACCGCGTGTTGCCGACTGCACCTTCTGGGGACCTGTGGCCTTTAAAGCCTTGCAAGGAGCCCAGCTCCTGCGTGGAGCCGCTGACACTGCGACGACGTGGGGGTCGCTGGGGTAGCCGGGAAGTTGCCCCAGCCCCTGCATCCGGCGGTTGCACCAAGGTGGCTGGGAAGGAGGCATTTCGTGCGGCTTAAACCGTGCTCGGGTTGCAGTAGCAGCTACGCTGCCGGTGCACGGCCGGGTCCTGCGCTCTGTACACCAGCCCCTGGGTCCCGCTCGCTAGCCTGGCTGAGATCACACGCACAGGCTGCAGGGGCTGACATGCTGGCGGCTCTCACCCGCTGATGCAGGGGGGCAGCCCATTCCCTGCCGAGGGGCGGATCCCGGCTGGTGACACCTGGCAATGGGGAACGAGCAGCCGTGGGGGGCCAGGTCTCCGACCTCCCCCCAGCTAGCAACAAACAAACCAGCTCAGAAGTGGGGCGCGTGGACTGGCCCAGGTGTCCAGCGGCAACCCCAGCGACCCTGCAGCGCTCTGTACGTCCTGCCGTGTGCTGGGCTGGCGCGTCGTAGGCCGACAGCAGCGCTGCGGGTGCAAGGAGACGCGCCAGAAGGGCCGTTACGCACCAACCACAATGCGCTGCCTTGTGCCACTCCGGAAGGGCCTCCCCAGCCCCCCTGAGCGTGGCCCTGGGCTTCCCACGGGTCTCAGCACCCTGGTAGCTCCCAGCTTTGCTCACCCCTGCCTGCCTGAGGATGGGCAAGGCCCCGGGAGTCAGGCGCGTGGGAAAGGAAAAATGTAAACCCCACTCCGCATGCAGCGTGGCAGGGCTTAGTGCTGGAAACAGTCCAGCCTGCCACAGGGGCCTCGGCCCAGGAGACTGACAGCCCAGCTCACTGTGGCTGTCAATCTAGCCGGAAATCCTGGCCTGCTCCCTTACGGAGACTGCAGGGGCTACCCAAAGCATGTGCTCCCCATTCCGGCCTGGGGAAGGCTGTTTTGGTATAGGGCCGCAGCTCTCCTGTGCTCTGCTAGTCGAACAGCTCCCGCACCGCAGCACTTTCTAGCTCCCCCCCCCAGACGGCTGCAGCAATATTTCAACCGGCAGAGGGGCTCTCCTTGAAATGGCGAACGATGAACCCTGGCTCTGGTCTAGCTGGGGGCCAGTAGGAAGGAGGAGTTTATTACCCCTTCTGGGGTCTACGGTGTAGGGGTTAATGCTGTTGTGGTCAACACCATCCCCCTCCCTAGAGCAAGTCCCAGCCCCTCGGCAGCTACTGGCTTTGCCGTGGTTCCATAAGCAGCCTCCCCCCCCATGCTCTGAGACCCCACCTGCCGTAGGAAAGGTGGTACAGCAACGAAAAGTGGGTTACGTACCCCACTGCAAAGAGCCAGTGCTCAAAACACCCACCCTTCTCTTCCTAAGAGAAATGCGACAACCCAGCCGGCGTCCCTGTGTACAGCAGGACTCCTCCCAAGCCATCCCACCCCCACACACCGTGACCCAGCCACCCCTGGATGCTAGTGGGCAGACAGCATCATCAGTGCATAGGGATTTACTGGCCTCCCCCCAGTCTGATGTCTACATAATACTGCAGCAAAGGGTGGCATGCGAGGTCTCTTCCAACTGACTGTAATGCACTGGTCACCCTAGTCACTGCCTGAGGTGTGCTCGGATAAGATTTAAGTTGTGTCTATACTGAAAACGATGCTCTTAAGTTACGTAACTGGAGCCAGGTCACGAGGAAGAGAGAAGCCAGTTCTGTTCAGGTAGGGGGTAGGACATACTTACCTCCCAGGCTGACCATGTGGACCCCGTGTCTTACACTGTAAGTCTATTTGGATATGGAGCCATCAAGAGATCACAAACTACCTGCAGGAACACACAGCAGGATCAGGGGGGTGGCCACTTCATGGCTAAGATCGAAGAATTCGGCTGGTCGATCAGGAGAATGCAAGGAGAAATGTGATTTCCTTCAACTAGGGGACAAGCCCCATGTCACAGCTGACCTGGCTGTTAAATGCTAGGAGAAAGACTTTGTATGAGAAGCTTCATGAGACAGGACAGTGTCTAGGTAGCAAAGTCAAACTCTAGCTAGAAGGCGTATTATGATTTTGGTTGACCTGCAACCAATTGTTTCTAATCCTTCTACCTACCTGCTATTATTTGAGTCTCTGTTTGTCATTAAATCAACAGATCCTTGTTTTGAGATGCACTGTTCCTTTGAGGACAGCATATCTGCAAATGCGGCGAGTGTCCAGAGGATGAAGGGCTGGGCACTCCAGGGGGACGCTCAGAAGGCTATTGCTAACCTGCAGGAAAGCCGAGAACAGGCTGGGAGGCAAAGGTTTGTGTTGCCCGTGACTGGGGGACTCCAGGAGCTGACCCGTGGGAGGCACAGACAAGGTTCCTCACACTAAAGGGAGGTGGTAGCAACCCTGGGTATCCCGGGAAGCATGTCACACAAATTATTCCCCAATGCTGAAATGCTGCCACCTCTGGGGTGCAGCACAGTGGCTGTTTAACATGACTTAGTATTTTAAGGCAGGGAGCAGAGAACACCATTTCTAACCGCAGAAGAAATTTTTGATAGTCGGCTTTTAGTTTGTCAAAATGGGAATTTGGCAAAGAAAATAGGGTCAACACACTGTCGGACCGGTTTTGGAAAGGAAGAGCTTGATGTTGAGCTTGCTATTCTTTGAACAAAGTCCACGGCCGCGGTGAGAGTTGTCACTATCGGCTGAATGAAGACGGTATTTCTCTGTAGAGCTGTGGTGATGTAATAGTTAATACTGGGATGTTGCAGAGAGCAGCACACCGAACAGACAGTGTACATTCATATATAGTAAAAAGTCTTTATTAAGAAGGCTTTGAAGTCAAAAAATAAAACTCTTGATACAATTTCATAACCGTCAAGTCAGCTCAGCAAATATATAATCAGTACTTTAGCCATGTAAGGTTAAAGGTCCGTTATTTTCTTTTAAAATAAAATATATTTTAGTTCTTAAAATTTATTCAATAAAGTACATATTTTCCTATAAATTCCCTACATATACATAAGAGGTAAAAAAAAAAATAAAAATAAAAATAAAAAAAACAAAATAAAAAGGAGATTGAAATTATCTTTTTTTTTTTTTTGCCACATGACGTGCTTAACTGCGCCCCCCAACTGTCACACCCCTTGTCTCGCCTCCTGCCCCGGCCCCATCCCAGCGAAGATGTTCTCTTCAACGCACTGTGGGCAGCTTTCACATTGGCAAAATAGAAGATAAAATTGTGTTACAAGAAAAAGATATTTATAGAACCGTCAAGAACCGTCCAAAAAAGAACTACATACAAAAACCCCCAAAATTATAATAATAATAAAATGCTTTTAAAAAAATAAAGACAACCCTTGTGTGTCCTAAAATAAAAAGTGCAACCGGACCTTTTCTTTCTGTTTATTTAACTTTGCAAACTGAATACTGTTATTTGGAAAGAACTGGTGAAGAACGGCAGCTCAATCTCCTCCCAGCCTCCATACCTGGGTAAGAGTTAAAGCTATTCTGTAAACATTTGATTATTTTTCTCCCCTCTGCAATTTCACCCCCCCTCTTTCCTGTCGCTTTTCTCTGTCCCTTCGCCCTCCCCCCCCCGACCTTCCTCTCCAGCTTTCTACCCAGCAAGAAGTCTTTCACCCTCCCCCACCCCCAATCCGATCCCTTAAATAAAAAGGTTGATTTAAACAGTTAAAAGTTCTTAAAAAGCTGTGTTGTAGGGAGAGGGGTGGGGTGGGGAAGGTAGCTGCCCTTCCGATCCGACTCCGGACCGACAGCTATGAGAAGATATGGATGGCTTGAGTGGCCGGGGTGTGGCAGGCAGGACACTCTGGCTCAGCTTTGCCGCAAATGCGGATGGCGCATTCCATGCAGAAGAGGTTGTGGCCGCAGGGTACCAGGGCGGCAATGACTTCACTTTCGAAACACACCATGCACTCCCGGGAGCTCTTACGGTGCCCGTCCGAGCTGCTGGAATCTGTGGGGGAGCCCGAGGTGCCAGAGATGCTGCCTGGCAGAGATGAAGATGAGGAGTAGCCTGTGCTGTTGGAGAAGGATGAGAGCGAGCCCTGGGTTGGCAACCAGGACAAGGTGCTGACCGGATCGCTCTGGATGCGGCGGGCGAGGGGATGGTCCAGAGCCACGCTGCTCTCTGGAAGGGTTGGGGAGTGCCGGGGGGTGGCTGTCCCGCTGATGCTGCTGTTCCGTCTCTGCGAGCCGTTGATGGAGGAGCAGCTGCTGAAGGCCTGCAGGGGGTTGGAGCGCTCAAAAGGAGACCAGATGGTGGTGGGCGTGGTGAGGTCCAGGGCCAGGAAATCGAAGCCGAAGTCATGGTCTTCAGAGCTGAGTGGCGGTGCCTGAGGCTCGGTGAAGTTGAAGCCGCTGCTGGGGCTATACGGGCTGCTGGGGCTGGCATCAGCCACCCGGCTGCTGTAGTAGGACTCGGTGGAGGTGCTGCCCAAGGAGGTCAGGCTGTCGTTGCGAAGGCCACCCGAGGGCCTGCGAGCAGGGTTGGGGGCTTTGGCCCACAAGCTGGCTGTGCTGCCCAGCAGGTCGAGGCAGACGTCGGTGCCGTTGGAGTGGAAGTCGTTGTCGGCATTGACGTCGATGAAGGAGCCCGTCCGCATGGTGATGTGGGCTTCGATCTCCTCCCGGGCCCGGTCCACGTTCTCAGGCATCCCCGTCACCTCGAAGACGGGCTCTTTGTCCCTGCTGGGCGTGACAATGTACGTGTGCGTCTGCTGCTGGATCCTCTTGATGGTGGCCCCCTTGGGCCCCACCACCAGCCCCACCACGCGGTAGGGGACTCTCACCTGGATGGTGGTCTGGCCTGGCAGGTTGGGGGGGCCCTGCACGGTTCCCGTCAGGCCGCTGACTTTGTTGCGTGTTGCTCGGATCATGGAGAAGTGCTCAGCGGCTGAGAGGATCTCCCTCTTGGCCATTTCCACGTCCTCTTTCCTCCCGGTCACAATGAAGATGGGCTCTTCCCCTCTGACCGGCGTCTTGATGTAGGTGTTGGTTTTGGCACGCAGGGCTTTGATCTTACAGCCTGGAATGCAAGGAAACAGAAAAGCGACATGCGTTAAATTCCCAGATGAAACTGGGAACTAGATGGATCCCGCTGCCTGTGTTGTAAGGAGGGCTGGGAAGCCAACAAACCTCAGACAATGCAATAATTTCCACTGGATTCACACGTACAGCAGGAAAACCTTTGGAGAGGGGAAGCCTCATGCCTCACAGCCCACAGGGTAGGACGTTACAACTGAGGGCTGATGAGTGGTACGGGCTAGCATGAAATACGCAGGCCTGCTGACCCCTCATCACCAGGTCTGTTGAGGCAGGACTTTGGGACCCCAAACAGGGATCAGAGCTCCATTGTACGAATGTGACACGGCTGGTCCCTGCCCCAGAGAGCTAGCTCATGTTCAAGGAGTGAGAGAACATGCAACAGGAGAACAAAGAGGAAAAAGGGAACATGTGCACACGTTGGGTGGAGAGGTGGGGGCAAGATCAAGGGAACAAAGACTGACATGGCTGCCCACGTTAATCGTTACACCCGCTGTAGTGGTTGCCTTCCCCATGGGAGATGGGCTGGAAAGAAGTGGCCAGGTAAGCAGGAACAGGAGTTATGTTTATCTCAAGGGTGGGTTCGAGATGGTGCAGAGAAGTGACCTTCTTACAAACAAACAAAAACCCAACGCTTCCTTTATCTGGAGCAGAGAGTCGCCCTCCAAGTGAGAGCAGCCTGCGACAAGGAGAGCTGAAATGACCCCAACCCTCTCTCTGGACAGAAGGGGAACCCCCACCCTGGGGGACCCCCCCCAGCAGCTGCCCTCTCTCTGCCATGCTCATCTTTTCTTCTTCATTTCCCCTTATTATGATGTGCATTATTGTCAGCCTCTCAAGGCCCCACGGAGACAGCACTGCTCAGGCACACCCACACGGGGATGGATTCCTTATTCCTGAAAGATTTCTTCCCTTCTTCCTTTTATTTTGCTCCAAAGAATTCATGTGTTTCAGCCTGGAGGAAGAATTCAAAACGGAGGACAGGCAATGTGTCCACGAGCCATCCCAGAGGAGGGGTTATGTTAATTAGAGGTGGAGCTAAGGCCCTATATATGCAGCTCTGGCTCTATGGTCCCTGGAGAGAGCTGTGGTGCTTACTTGGGACAGGGCATCGGCCTAGGACCCACCTCTGCCACCGACCTGCCGAGTGACCTTGGATAAGTTGTTTCTCCTCTCTGTGCCTGTTCACCCCCCTTTGTCCATCTTATCTATTTAGACCGTGAGCTCTACATGGCAAGGACTGTCTCTTGCTGTGTGTACGTGCAGCGCTTAGCACCACAGGGCCCTGCTCGGCTGGGGACTCCAGAGGCTACCGTAACACAACTAATAATTCCTCGACGCTGATCAGAACCCTCGCTGGGGGTAAAGTTCCAGAGGGATAGCCGTGTTAGTCTGTATACAGCAAAAACAACGAGAGTCCTGTAGCACTTTAAAGACTAACAAATTTCTGCAGGCATAAGCTTTCATGGGCTGCATCTGACGAAGTGGGTTGCAGCCCACGAAAGCTTATGTCTGCAGAAATTTGTTTGTCTGTAAAGTGCTACAGGACTCTCGTTGTTTTCTCTCTGGGAGTACATTTCCTGCAGCCACAGTCCCACTTTGCTTTGCACTGTAATATAATCTTGGAACAAAATTCACACAAGTGACCCATATTCTCAATCTAGAGAGCTGGCTTGATTCTGCCTTTCTTTCCCAGTCACCACGGTAGAGCAACCCACATCCTCTGCCCCTTCCTAAGCTTTGGTTAAACCCAAAACTTTATTAATCAACTGCACATTGGTAGCACCTGGCAGTCCCAATCATGGACCAGGACCCCATTGTGCCAGGCATTGGAAAAAGACAGTCCAAGAGTCACCGGTAAATATCGATAACACCATGTTAGAAGAACCCTTGTCAGACAGATTATGAACCTATCTAAGGTATACGTCCCCCATCACCGGAATAACTGAGCTTCTCACCACCTGTAATGTATTTATCCTCACACAAGCCCTGTGTGGCAGGGCACTGCATCCCCATTGTACAGATGGGGAACTGAGGCACAGAGAGACAATGACTTGCCCAAGGTCACACAGACAGCCTGTGGCAGAGCAGGGGCTTGAACGTGGCTCTCCCCACTCCCCAAACGTCCTAACCATTGGGCCAGGCCCAAGGTTTAGGTTTTGTAGAACCTTAGTAATCTGCATATAAAATTGGTCTCCTTTCACCACATCCCCACAAGGGGCTGGAGTCAGGTCCTGGCTGTTTTTAGGAAGTTTACAACAGCACATTTACAAAGGCATGAAGCGTCATGAAAAATTAAAACAGAAAATTGTCAAAATAAGCAAGCAGAGCGCATTTTTAGACGTCAAATCCTCACTTTTTGATTGCGTTTATTCGTCACTTGCAAAATTCAGCCAGTCGTTCACAAAGGGGTCTCCTAGTTATTCGTGTGAATGAGCAGGGCCTGGCCCAATCAAACAGGAGCTCCCACAGCGGTTAAATACACTCGCCTCTGAAGAAGCCAACAAGAGAAAGGAGTTACATTTGAAACAGGAGCCTCACGGTGCAAATAAAGCCCTGGACACAAACAGCTGTTCTGAACTTGGAAAGAGGCTTGGAGGCTGTCTATGGAGGATGAGAAAGGAGCCAGGAAGTAAGTTTTTAAAAGCCCCAAGACGACGCCCCGGCTGTGCAGATCAAGCACAGAACCTTGACTGTGATGCTCATCAATGGCCAATCAAGGAGGTCCTAATGGGTAGCGGCTATAGTTTCCCAAAACCTGCCTCATGACAAAGCTCCAGGGTGACAACTGTGGCCAAGAGCTTCGCTCTTCTGGCACAAAGAATTGTGGCTGACAACCGCACTCCTCTGGCCTGCTGGGAGTCTCTCCCCTAAGAGCAAAGTTCATCTGTGTGGGCGGTAGGGGAGAGGGGGACAGAACTTTCTTTGGGACTGGTCTGAGATTGTGGAAGGATCTTCCGCAGGAAATAGGGACAGTCACAAACCTTCTGCTCCCAGGGCCAGGTGCATTTCTTTGACCTGGCTTCTCAAACATAAACAGAGAGAGCAAAAAAAAAAAAAGACCCCCTAAAACTCCACCAGAACATGACACAATCCTGCACATACATCTCCTCTGGAGAGAATCCCGTTGCTTAGTGCACAGCTGGTGGGAGCTCAGATACGACGGTGAGGAGGATGGTAGAACCCTGCTCCTCTCTGGCACAATTCTGCATAAACCAGAACAGGCGTTTCATCCTGTCTTCATCAAGGATATTCAGCCTGCTGTGTCCAAACTGATGCAACCCCTCTGACATAGGCAGGGTGATGGGGGCACAAAGTTGGGCTAATCTTGGTGTTACACCAGTGGCACTTCAGCAGACAAAGCAACTCCTAATGCAGTGCGTCTACATTAGGGGTTTGCACCAGGAGAACTAAATCAAGAGAGCTTCTGCTGGGGCTAGTTTTTCAGTGTGGAGAAGGCCTCAGTCATGTCTCCATTGCCCTACTGGGGAAATTTCCTAAGCTAGCCAGGGTGAGTAAGGAAAGAGACACATGCCACTCTCCTGAGCCTTGATCCGGAGAAGAGCGGAAATACATTCACTCCCCCCACCGAGACCCGGTGCCTGCTGTGGGATTCCCATGCGCTGATAATTATACAGGCAGATGGAGCCTTTGAAAGGATCATGGCCTAAGATCTTGACTGTATTAAAGCACCCAGGACCTGGTAGTGTTAGGAGAGAAACTGAATTGTGCTGGACAGAATGGAAAGGGGATTCTGTTTCGAGGCTGCTGGACATGGACAGACACTAGTTCTCTTGGACCCTCTAAGTTCCAGCCTGCGCTGCCCAGAGTCGCCAACACAGTGTCTCCCTAAGTGCGGCTTGGGACAGACAAAAAGGGGCGTTAGCTCCAGTACAGATCTGTCGGTCACAGCAAATCAAACAGAGAAGTAAACCTGCCCACAACAAAGCATTTTGCTTTTGGGTTAGCAACATGCAGATGCAGGGGAGGGGATGGGGGGTTAAGTGCCCCAAAGTTGCTTGCGTGCCTAAGCTCCATTCCAGCCCTGGCCTGCAGCACTCAGCACGACCTACGGCTGATCCCCAGATCACAGCACAGCCGTAACTCTGGCTTCAGTGCACGTTTGGGATTAGATGCAGCTGACTGCCTGCGAGTTATGGCTATGCCAGGCTCTTTGTGCCTAACATCTCCCCCGCAATTCGAGGGTTTTGGTACATCAGCTGCTTCTCAGTGCACGGGGCCGACACTTGACATATTGAGGTTTTCCCCACCCACCCAGATGTGAGTTGGTGGGGGAGCGGGAGTCCGAGATGGGAAGAAGAGGAAGAAATCCTAATGAGCAGATGCAGCTGGATTTTACTTCTGGAAGCTGCTCAGTCAGGGAAGCTGACGACACTCCCTGATAAAAGGAGTGAAGATTAATTGTTCAGGGGCTGTTAGCACCGTTTGAAGGATCTCTCTCTCTCACACATGCACGCATCTCTTGTGACCAGCCAGACTGCCCACAAGGTCACATTTCTGGGTTCAGGCTGGAGGACGCACCAAAATTCACCCCCTCTTGCAACCCACTAGACGCCCAGCCTGGCGGCCTTCAGGAGGCACCATAAGATTCATAAAGAAAGTGCTGTGCCATGGGCCGAGCACCCAGGAAGACAAATGTCAATGGAGAAGGGTTTGTCCGCTTTGTTGGATTTTGGGGGGAAGACACTAATTTAGGGCAGCAGCTGGCTGGGTCTGTTTATGGCTGGGGGCTATAAGGACATGGCTCATTTAGCAGCCTGCTGTGGGGGTCTATTCATGGATCAGTCAGTGCAGCCAGGTTTAGTCTGTTTAAGTGGGTCTGGGACACCTGAATTACCATGCTGGCTGTGTCACTGACACGCTGCATCTCCTGCAGCCAGCCATTTCCTGCCGTGTGCCTCGTTCCCCCTCTGTGAGATGAGGGTAACTCTCTGGGTGCTGGGGGCGGATTAACGATCAAGCCGACAAATTCCTTTAACCTGAAGATCTTAAAGCGGCTGCCACCATGGCAGGTGTTCTCTGGGGAAAGAGAGGAGCAGACAGGTTCAGAGACTTTGCCCAAAGTCACGCAGCCAATAAGTAGCAGAGCTGGGAACAGAACCCAGGTTGCCGGATTCCCAGTCCCACTAAATCAGGGCTGAGCATCCTCTGGCTTTCAGCATTCCTTGGTTTGGAGGAACACTAGTCTGCAGCACGCTCCAACAACATGCTCGCAGTGCACAGCAAACCGCTCACTCCCATGCAAGGAGAGAGGCATGGGGCTGGCACAAAGCTTGCAATGCAAGGAGAAGCATTCTACCTTTCTCGCTGGCCACAGGAAAGAACTACACACATGCTGTTTGCTTTGCTCCTGGGAGTCAGTGATCACCAGCACTGTTGTGAGACAGCTATGGGCAGGTAAAGCATTCTGTATATTGACATGGAATTTCCATGAGCCTACCACATCAAGATGGCGGCTGCATCTGCACAGTAGGTCCTCTTCAATGCATCCATCTCATTGACAAAAATGCACCTGCACTTCTCCGCTGACATGATGCTGGCCCCACCATTACAATATCGAAGGACGTCCCGGACCCGTCTTCAAGTCTCATGATGCTCATGACATCGCCAGGGTTCCCACTGTACGCATTTCCACCGCCTCTGCCTCCACCAGGGAAAGGATGCAATTCAAACAGACTGTCATGAAAGGAGATGCAGGAGCAAAAAAAAAAAAAAAATTCTGGGACTTGATCGCCTAGAAGTGGGAGAGCACAGAGTTCAAAGGGCACAAGACGCTTTAGGCCAGGAATTTCAGTAAACTTTTCAAATCCAAAACTCTTAATGGTCTCACTGCATCCTTTAGTATAGAGCTGATCCTAAGTGTGAAAGGGGGAGATGCATCCCAGCTGTTACGCCACTGAAGGAGTCACACTAGAGTAATCGGGACCACAATAGTTGAATCATCACCTCTTCTTTCATTCAGCTGAGATCAGGATTCTGGAGTCTCCTGGTAAGAGCTGTCAGCTGAATGGCACAAGGGAAGGCCTGAGGCAGTCACCCCCTGCTCTGTTCACACCCTTTATGCACCTAAAAATTAAGCAACCTTGTTCGCAGAGGTGCTGGACGTATCCAGCTTCTGCCAAAGCCAAATGAAACCACAAGGTTTCCAAATCAGGCCCCAGGTCTTTGATCAGCAACATTTCCTTTTCACCCTTCAGGCTGCCTGCTTTTCTTTGTGCACGTTACATGGCTCAGTGGACAGAACCTGGCTGGTCAGTTTCCCTCTAGTTCTCCTGGATTAGCACTGAATTGCCCAGCCTGAGCTCCCAACGGAGGAAGGGAGTGTTTGTGCTCAAACACCCGCAGTTCTTTTCAATCAACTTTAAATAAAGAATCACATGAAAATAGTTAAATACGTGGAACTGTATTCTGTCAAACCTTTTGTTTTATAAGCAAAGCCTGATGTGATTGTGACAGCCTACCCGTCAGCAAGACTGCCGATGTTATTGTAACAGGGTGTATTTTATTTATAACACACCCGCTAGGCATTCCTTTTATATGAAGTATGGGGCTGGTCCTTACACCATCAGGCACCTTGGGCAGTTGCTTACACTTGTGCAGAGTGTGGTGAAACGCTACTCTTGTGATCTGGCAGTATTTTACATTCGCTTTACACAGGCGTCAGTGACAACAGGGAAGAACGAGGGTTACAATCACCCTGAGTTAAAGCAGACACTTTAAAGGAAGAAAGCACCGTGGATGCACAGTGGAGCTCGGAGGCCAGCACATGCTCCTCTGGAGACGATCCTCACATCTGGGCTTTGGAAAGTTTCCCTTTAAAATGTCTCTCTCGGTTCTAGGGGGAACTTAAAAAACCCAGGAGTTTTAGAAATGTTCAGCAAGGACCTGTATGCTGCAAAGTCCAAAACGGGAGCCAGAGGGCTGCGGCATTTGCACACGTGTTCACCATGCTCCCAGGAACGCACACATGGCTTCATGGATTGGCATCACAGATTAAAGGGCTGCCTATTGTTCTCGCCCAGGACCAGTGCCGTTTCTTGTTGCTTATTATGCCAGGCTCCAGCATGCAAATTGCACCCAGGGGGTGCTTATATTGTGAAGCTAGGGAAATAGAGGTTATTGCTGGGGGTCCTTTGGGAGAGAACATGCTACTGCTCCAAAATAAAACCAAACTCTGCTCCCACAGCTAAGCGCGAAGACCTCACTACAAGAGATTTCATGCTGCAATCAGTAAGAAAACCCACCCTCTTTGAACAGGTGCAATGCACCTAAACTTCCATCACCACTGGAGTAAATCCCAAAGGGATGCAGCTTCTTTTCAGGGTGCTCAATGCACCACCCAGAGCGCTCGCTAGTTAACTCCTTAAGAAATACCAGGAAATGCCCTTCTCTAAAGAATTCTAGTGGCCACCGGATGACGCTGTTGCCGCACGTGGAGGCAATTCAAATACGAGCCAGGGAAAAGCTACTCAGTGCCATAGGTTAGAGCGTTAGGGCCTGGTTTGCTGAAGTGCTGAGCATACATGGATTTGTTCTAAGGCAAGAAGGGACCATTATGACCATCTAGTCTGGCCTTCTGTATAACACGAGCCAAGGTTAGCACCAACATCATCCCCTTCTTACAGATCCCAGGTCGAGGTGCAGAGGGATGAAATGACTTGCCCAAGTCACTCAGTGTCTGTGGAAAAGGAGGGAAGTGAATCCAGGTCTCCTGAGCCTCAGGCCAGGGCCCTGAACACAGACCATCTTTCCTCCCTATTACAAGGAGTCACAGACCACAGGATCAAACCCAGGACCTCTGCAATGTGAGATGAGCGCGCTATCCCTAGAACACTCAGCCAGCAGGGCCGATGCTGCTATGTTCTCGTCATGCACCCTGTGAGCCTGGAAACCAAAGCAACAACCGGCAGACTGAATCGGGACAATCCGGATCCTGGTCCCGGCGCTACTGGAGTGGTATTTGCTGGTGCTTCACATTCCCTTCTTCAACTCACTGACGAGAGGCTGTCAGCTCCAAAGTGCTGAGCAACAGTCTCATGGCCTGTCCTGGGGTTGACATTATCTGTCTCCAAGAAACGCATATAGAGTCCTTCCTTGCCCGTAAAGCTGATGGTAAGAGGCTAGGATATTGAGTCATAATCTTCATGGGAAATGTGGCAGCAGGGCCATTTATAGGAAATCCATTCCCGGTGATGTGCCCCAACGACTTTACCTCACCGTGACAGTGTGAGAGTCGTAGAATCATAGAATATTAGAGTTGGAATGGACCTCAGGTGGTCATCTAGTCCAACCCCCTGCTCAAAGCAGGACTAACCTCAGCTAAATAATCCCAGGGAGCGTTTTGTCAAGCTGCAGCTTAAAAACCTCTAAAAATGGAGATTCTACAACCTCCCTAGGTAACCCATTCCAGTGCTTCACCACCCTCCTAGTGAAAAACTTTTTCCTAATGTCCAACCAAGACCTCCCCCACCGCAACTTGAGACCATTGCTCCTTGTTCTGTCATCTGGCACCACTGAACACAGCCTAGCTCCATCCTCCCTGGAACCCCCTTTAAGGTAGTTAAAGGCTGCTATCAAATCCCCCCTCACTCTTCTCTTCTGCAGACTAAACAAGCTGAGTTCCCTCAGCCTCTCCTCATATGTCTTGTGCTTCAGCCCCCTTGTTGCCCTCCGCTGGACTCTCTCCAACTTGTCCACATCCCTTATGTAGTAGGGAGCCCAAAACTGGACACAACACTCCAAATGCAGCCTCACCAATGCTGAATACAGGGGAATAATCACTTCCTGCGATCTGCTGGCAATGCTCTTACTAATGCAGCCCATATGCCATTAGCCTTTTTGGCAACCAGAGCACACTGCTGATTCATATCCAGCTTCTTATCCACTGTAACCCCCAGGTCCTTTTCTGCAGAACTGCTGCCTAGCTCGTCGGTCCCCAGTCTGTAGCTGTGCATGGGATTCTTCCCTCCTAAGTGCAGGACTCTGCACTTGTCCTTGTTGAAACTCAGATTTCTTTTGGCCCGAGCCTCCAATTTGTTTAGGTCCTTCTGTATCCTATCCCTCCTTTCCAGGGTATCTATCACTCCCCCTAGCTTAGTGTCATCTGCAAACTTGCTGAGGGTGCAATCTACCCCATCCTCCAGATCATTAATGAAGATGTTGAACAAAACTGGCCCCAGGACCGACCCCACTTGTGACCAGCTGCCAGCTAGACATGGAGCCATTGATCACTACTTGTTGAGCCCTTTGCTCTAGCCAATTCTCTATCTATTTTGTAGTCCATTCAGCCAACCCATACTTTTTTAACTTGCTGATAAGAATACTGTGGGAGACCGTATCAAAAGCTTTGCTAAAATTAAGGTATATCATGTCCACCACTTTCCCCTCATCTACAGAACCAGTCACCTCTTCATAGAAAGCCATCAGGTTGGTCAGGCACAACTTTCCCTTGGTGAATCCATGTTAACTGCTCCTGATCACCTTCCTCTCTTCCAAGTGCCTTAAAATGGATTCTTTGAGGACCTGCTCCATGATTTTTCCAGGGATTGAGGTGAGACTGACCGGCCTATTGTTCCCTGGATCCTTTCTTCCCTTTCTTGAAGATGGCCATTATGTTTGCCTTTTTCCAGTCTTCTGGGACCTCCCCCTGTTGCCACAAGCTTTCAAAGATAATAGCTAATGCCTCTGAAATCACATCAGCTAACTCCCTCAGCACCCTCAGGTGCATTGCATCTGGCCCCATGGACTTGTGAATGTCCAATCTTTCTAAATAGTCCTGGACCTGTTCCTTCAGCATTGCGGGATGTTCACCTCCTCCCCATTCCGTACCACCCAGTGCAGTAGTCTGGGAGCTGACCTTGTCAGTGAAGACAATCAAAAAAAGGCATTGAGTACCTCAGCTTTCTCCACATCCTCTGTCACTAGGTTGCCTCCCCCATTCTGTAAGAGGCCCACACTTTCCCTAATCTTCCTCTTGTTGCTAACATACCTGTAGAAACCCTTCTTGTTCCCCTTCACATCCCTTGATAGCTGCAACTCCAATTGTGCTTTGGCCTTCCTGATTTCATTCCTGCATGCTCGAGCAGTATTTTTATAATCCTCCCTAGTCATCTGACCAAGCTTCCACTTCTTGTAAGCTTCTTTTTTGTGTTTAAGCTCACCAATGACTTCTTTGTTAAGCCAAGTCAGTCAGCTTCAAGCTGTCAATGTTTCTAAACCTCCTCGTGAAGCCTGGAACTCCTCACCTCTACCCATAGAACAACGTCCATCTAGCTACATCGGGAACTTCAGTAGCCACTGCACCTTACAAAAAAATGGATTGGATTTCCTAGATGGGCTTCTGTCAATGATCTGTCTCTTTTGCACGACCCCCCTGGTTTTTACACTCTCGGCCTTAGCTGTGTCATCTCAGCAGGGAGCTAACTGTTACCAGCCTCCTGTGGAGTTCTTGGAAACTTCCCACACACCCAGCAACTGCCTCATTCTGATTGAGATAGGAGTGATGATCCTCAATCACCACGCTCCACTCAAAACTGACTGATGAATACACAGCGTGCATACCACAGAATGCTGTTTACACTTGTATCTCCAAAGCCATCTTTAAAAGCAGCCCCTAAATCCATCCTGCATGGCGACCAAAAGACTTGCATACCCTGCCTCAGTGATGATATCCCAAATTTCCAATAACCAGTTCTATAAAGGCAGGTGATATTTAAGAACCTATTCTGAACTTCAGACTACTCTCCGCCGTGAAATTGACTCTGCCTTGTCAATTTCGGCGGCGGAGCAGGGCACACTCTCCACCGTGAAACTGACTCTGGCGGAGGGGGAGACTCGGCATCGCAGCGGAGAATCTCCACTGTGAAACTCACTCTCCGCTGTCAAATTCGAAACCCCACCAGTGCCCCGCAGAGTGCGACAGGGGAGGGTGCTAACAACCGGTTCGCTACATTTTTTAATTTTAAGAACCAGTTCGCGCGAAACCCACCAGCGCCCCGCAGAGGGCGACAGAGGAGGGCGCTAACAACCGGTTCGCTACATTTTTTTAATTTTAAGAACCGGTTCGCGCGAACTGGTGCGAACCGGTTGGATATCATCACTGCCCTGCCTCCACGAGAAATGTGCAGGACATCTGAAGCAGCGTGAAGAATCTGGTGACTTGGATATAGAAAACTATTACCAGCCTCCAAGCCTGGCACAGGGAACCCTGAGAAGAAGTGATGTTAAATACAGATATGACAGGGTGTAGCAGGAAAGCGTGGCCACTCATCAGAAAGACAGAAACCCCGGAGCAGCACAGAAACCACCACTAAGTCATCCATAGTGTCCCCGAATAACATTGCTCCACACCTCACTAATATGGCAAAAGCCAACAGGGACAAGACATTTGAGGAATCAGTAAAGAAGGAAAGGCCCAAATGCAAACTGGCCCCACCTCAAGGTGAGGAGGACATCGTGCAGTCATTGTGGGGAGCACACTGAGCCACATGCAAGCAGGAGCCGTGATACCATTCCACCAGAAAGAGCACAAGATGGCTGTCAATTTTCATGCCCCACATCATTCAAGAGAACAAGAGGCCTAAGATATGGTGGAACGCAGGCGTGATAGCTCTACCAAAACCAGGAAAGCCCCACTCCCGTCCAGCTAGCTACAATCTGCTTCACTTCTGAGCTGTGCCTACAAACAGTTGGAGTGACTACACTGCACAGAATCAAGCCCACTGCAAGCAGGATCTGAGTGATGACGAGGCACGTTTTAGACCTGATGGTGGCACTGGGGACCAAGTTCTTTCCTCTTACCACCTAGATAGAAAACGGCTTCCAACAGGAGAACACAGGAGTTGTGTTTCTTGACCTGACAGCATATGACACAAACTGGCACACAGGCCTGCTGGTCAAGATGTCAAAGACGTTGCCTTGATGGGTTGTTCTGGCTACTGAAATGATGCCCTGAAACAGACAATTCCAAGTGATGCTACGCAATAAACTGAGCACATTGAGAACCCTGAAGAATAGACACTCTCAAGGGATCTGTTCTCGCTCCAACTTTTTCCAACATATTTATGAATGATTTGCCTCCAACAATTTCAAGGACCATTCAAGTATGCGATGACATCTGCCTAGCTTCAAGAGACAGACTTCGAAAAGACTGAGGACAGCCTGAACCAAGACATGGCAGCCATCAGTAGCTACTGCAAGAAGTGGAGACTTAAGCCCAGAGCATGTCAAAGACAGGGTTGTCACGCTTCCATCTCTGCCACACCAGCACTTCATGAGAGCTCAACATCTTGAATGGAGAACTGGCAGCACGTGATCCAAAGCAAGACTATCTAAGAGTAATGCCAGCTCTCACACTTGTCTACGAGGAGCATCTCACCAAGGGAGCTCAGAAGATTAAGAGCAGAAATGGCCTTCTAAATAAACTTGAGGGCTCAACTTGGGGAGCTAATGCCCAAACAGTCCTGCACTTCGGACAGAAGAATCCCAGGCACTGCTACAGACTGGGGGCCGACTGGCTAGGCAGCAGTTTGGCAGAAAAGGACCTGGAGGTTAGAGTGGACAAGAAACTGGATATGAGTCAACAGTGTGCCCTGGTTGCCAAGAAGGTTAATGGAATTTTGGGCTGTATTAGTAGGAGCATTGCCAGCAGATTGAGGGAAGTGCTTATTTCCCTGTATTCGGCACTAGCAAGGCCACATTTGGAGTACTGTGTCCAGTTTTGGGGCCCCCACTACAGAAAGGATGTGCACAAATTGGAAAGAGTCCAGAGGAGGGCAATGAAAATGATGAGGGGGGCTGGAGCACAAGACTTATGAGGAGAGGCTGGGGGAAACTAGGCTTGTTTAGTCTGCAGAAGAGAAGAATGAGGGGAGGATTTGATAGCAGCCTTCAACTACCTGAAAGGGGGGTTCCAGGGAAGATGGAGCTAGGCTGTTCTCAGTGGTGGCAGGTCTAGGTTGGATATTAGGAAAACCTTTTTCACTAGGAGGGTGGTGAAGCACTTGAATATGTTACCTAGGGAGGTGGTGGAATCTCCATCCTTAGACGTTTTTAAGGCCTGGCTTGTCAAAGCCCTGGCTGGGATGATTTAGTTGGGGTTGGGCCTACTTTGAGCAGGAGGTTGGACTAGATACCTCCTGAGGTCTCTTCCAACCCTCATCGTCTATGATTCTGTGGCATGCTGGGCAGCTCAGCACTATTTCTCTGCTGCTCAGCTGGAGAATAGCGAGCTCCTGTGTGGCTAAAGCTAGTGATGTACAACTGGATTCAACAACGAAAAGAATAATGGGCCAGGAGACCAACAGATACCAAGTGGCTCCCCGTTCTCTCTAACATCCCACCTCCTAACACCAGGCGTGACAGTACAGCAAAGAATCTGCTTGACAAAATCAAGGAGATGCCACGACTGCCACATCTCAAAGAGACACGGAAGGCGCCTCACTGGCCACTGACTCCCCAGCGGACAACCAGGACGACACTACTGACCATCTCTATGGTGGGCACTGCCACTGCTGTGCAGAGCCGAAGGGGAACAGGCCGCTCCCCTCAGCCTGACAAGGCTGCCTGACCTCAAGCCGCAACGCCGTCTCTGGTGTGGGCTCAGCCATTTCTGCTGGCAGCGGTGAGGTGTGCAGCAACTGACTGTGCCCAGGAGACTCAGAACAGCCCCCTGGGCAGCTGCAGTGGGGCTCAGGACGCTGCACCCCTGAACAGGTCTCCCAGGTGGACTTCCCAGATGCCAGGCCGCTAATCCGGAGACTATCGAATGGCTAAAATGAGCAATGCCTAGCTAATCCCTTTAGACACCTGACGTTTCTTTCGGTTTGACTCACACCTATTTTATCTCCCTTCTTTACATTTTGAACTTGTAACCATCTTTATTGTGCCACTTGTGCATTCGCTAACCTCCCCCCCAAGTTGCTCAGAGATGGCAGCTGGAGCTGTGGGGGGGAACCTGTGAAAAATGAGGGCCCTCCAGCCCCTCACCTTGGCAGACCCAAGTTCAGACACCAGACAACAGGCAAAGACAAGGTTGGGGGCCTCTGTCAGTGACGGTCCATACGTGCACACGCTACTAACCCATGCAAGCACTAGTCTCTGCGCAAGGCAGCCTCAGGGTTGCCACAACTGGCGTTTGGCAGGGCAGGATGTAGGTGCACTGATGGAACAGGGTATAGGTAAGTGCCCAGTGCTTGCCCATGCTGCACCTGGCTGAGACACGGCACCTCCGTTCCTTGTTTTCCTGAGCTGTAAATTCACCCACCAATTAAACGGAGAGCAACGTGGCGTCACCTGCCCTGCCCAGCCGTTACTCTGATAACTGACTTGAGCTGGCAAAGCACCAGGCAGCTGCAGCAGCAGGAGACAGGTGGCAGCGGCTGCCTGTAGGAACATGCCATACGGCTGTCAGCTCCGCTGAGCCAACTGGAGGTGCGTGGGGTCCCTTCACTGAAGTGACATTCGCTAGCTGGTGACAAAAGCTTGCTCGGAAGACTGAAGGCTTCACGTCTGTGAAACGCTTTGACAGGAGGAAGACAACGTAAGTGCTAATTGACACATGCCTGTTGTCCCCCTGGGAAGGAGGTGGTGGGGGCACCAAGGCTCAGAACGGGGAAGCAGCTTGCCCAAGACCACATGCTGAATCAATGCCAGTGCCAGGAATAGCACTCCACCATTTCAATTTGATGAAACTTTACTGGCATGACAAGCAGTGGCGAAGTGTTAGGAAAAGACAGCCGTCTTCGGCATCTGTCAGACACAGGCGTGACACTCCCGGGCCCGGGTCACACGCTGCATTACAGTTGCATAGCAGTCAACACACTGCCAGGTGGGATCAGAAGGCACCTGATGTTACTTCAGAGGAGACAACAGAAACTGATGCCCTGGAAAGCTACAGCTCCCCCAGTTATAAACTCTGCAAGCCTCATGGGAAATAGAGCTTCCAAAACCCTACGGCACAAGGGACTCCCTGCCCCGACCGACTCTGAAAAGCAAAAGTCACTGACTGTGGCTCCTTTTGCAGTAAGGCTAAGGCTGAGAGAGGAATCTGGAGCGCTCTCTTAGGTCCCAGGTCGGCAAATCCCTTAAGCACATGATTGGCTTTAACTTGCCTTAGGACTTGTCTCTACACTGAAGTGGTACTGCTTTAACTAGATCGGTCTAGCTGAAGTGGTACAGCCCCTTACTGGGGACGCAGTTGTACTGGTACAGCTTCTTATTACATGGGAAGGGGAATAAGCTGTATCAGTCAAAGGCACCTTTTTACAAGGAAAACTGCATCCACCCAGGGCGTTACCAGGACTGGTAAAACAACCCACACCCCAAACTGACACCGTTCTAGCGGTAGAACAATGTGTGCCACCCAAGCCTTAAGACACCAATGGGGCTTAAGCATATGCTTCAGTGCTTTGCTGAATTCGGCCCTTAGAAAGTGGTTTCAAAGGGAGCTCCCGCAATGCAGAGGGGCAGCTGCTAAGGTGCCGGATAAAGCAGGAGAGCAGTTGGCTTGGACATACAGAATAAACACATGTGTATTTAAGTAATAACCAGAAACCAAGTTACCCTAGGCATTGAGACCACACTGCAGTGTACACACACAGCACGGGGCTAGGGAACAGTGCGGGTCACGGTTCACAGCAGCCACAGATCTGTTAGCACACTAAGGAATCCTGACCCGGCACACAAAGGAAGCCATGGCCCATGCAGAGACAGTTACTAGTCTGGGATGTCAGAGACACCATCGGTATCTGGAAGGGGTCTTTGTTCACTGAGGAGGGAAGAGGGCAGCTGAAGTGCGAAGGGCGGGAAAGCACAGCACTCGGGGATGCAGTTGGGCAGGACAACCCTGGACAGCTAGAACAGAAGGGAGCAGTACAGTCTGGGGAAACCGCCAGGGAGGGAGCGGTGGGTAAAGCAGCATCAAAATGGCTGAACAGCAGGCGCTGCTATGCCAAATGGGGAAAAGGAGAGCTGCCAGTCAGAGCCGTAGTGGGTCCAGGTGTACAGCAGTAACATTCCCAAAGGTCACTACCATTATTAGTTATGATTTGTAGCAGGATATTGGCTAAGAGCCCTGGGCATGGGCCAGGATCCTGCCGTGCTAGGTGCTGTGCAAACAGAACAAAAGACACAGCCTGCCCCAAAGAGTTCAGTAAGGTGAGCTGCACTGCTACACAGCATTAACATAGAGCAACGCTGCTTTAATACGAGCTTCGTTGGAGGAGTCAATCATTCGGGGAGGCTGGAGGAGAGAAAGGACAAACTTTGCTACAAGCCTGAAAACAAAGTTATTTTTTAATGATATAGGTTCCTATTAAAAACAAAAGCTCGTATCACCCAGGCCCCGAGGAGCCATTCCCAGAGCTGTTCCATTTTGTAACTCATCCATTTGCTCCCACTTGGCTTGACAAACACATGGAGACGTTTCCTCATTGCCAACAGCAATAGGCTCCATTTCACTTCAGGGTCTTAAAAGAAAATGGTTAGTCCTGACTTCAGCCTCCATTCAGGACAGCATGTAAGCAGGTGCGTCACTTTAAGCATGTGCTCTAGTCCCAAGCTTGTGCTGTGCTGAATCGAGATGCTTTTTTCAGGGTGGGGAAAGGGGGTTATAATCAAACCTCAACCGTCCAAGCTTGGCTGCATATCTACGTCTCCTCCCAGCAAAGGGGACTCAATGGACTGGTTTAAATGGGATGCAACTCTTGAAATCCTCCCTTCTAAGCCCCAGCCACATGCTGGCATTTATGTTCTGCCTTTCATCCCCGAAGGAGTACAGTGCACTTTACAAGGAGAAGCCAATACACAGAACCACACACAAGAATTGTGGAAGCCACTTACAAACTGCGCCTGCCTCTGGGATGGCAATGGTACAGTGTTGCTGGGCGCTGTTAAGAAGCTGCCCTCCATTTAGGACAGGAAGTGAAGACCAGTGGGAGCACGACAGAGGCAGAATGCAATTAACCAAATTGGAATCTGGCCAGGTCACCAGGGCTGTGCAAAGCGCCATGCTTTGGGGCTCCTTCTAGGTGGGGAGCGCGGGGGTGGGGGTGGAGTTAGAGGGAGCACAGCACATCGCCTCTCTACACTGACCTGGGGGGTGATGGCGAGAAACCAGAAGGGCATTGAGACTCTCTGACGTCCAAGTGCCAGAGGGGTAGAAATTACCACCTCCCCGACTTTCCTATCCAGTCCAGCATGGCCACAGCTGCAGAACTGCTCCAAAGCAGAGTCCCCTTTGCAGCGTAACCATGGAGTCTGCATTCCCACACTGGGTGTACTGCTCTTGGCTCTGACTTGCACTTGAGGAGAGGGCTGGAGAAAAGTAATGCACTGTTATTCACCCTGCACGGCTTATCACCCCCCACTCTGTATGTTCTGTCACACAGGGCCACAAGCAAGAGAACATAGTTACTTACCAGTAACTGTTGTTCTTCGAGATGTGTTGCTCATATCCATTCCACTTAGGTGTGTGCGCGCCCTCGTGCACGGCCAATCGGAGAACTTTTACTAGCAGTCCCTGCAGGGGCCGGCCCAGCGACCCCGTAGTGTCGCCGCCATGCGGCGTCACAACCGTCGCTGCCGGCCCCTCCCCTCTTCAGTCCCTTCTTTCTGCCGACTCCGACAGCGGGGACGGAGGGTGGGTGTGGAATGGATATGAGCAACACATCTCGAAGAACAACAGTTACTGGTAAGTAACTATGTTTTCTCCTTCGAGTGGTTGCTCATATGCATTCCACTTAGGTGAATAACGAGCCTTACCTGGAGGCGGGTAGGAGTCAACGTCGGGCTGCCCTCAGCACTGCCCTGCCCACGCGAGCATCGTCCCTGGACTGCTGGACGATAGCGTAGTGCGTGGCAAAGGTGTGCACAGAAGACCAAGTGGCAGCCTTGCAGATGTCTTCCAGGGAAACCCTCTCCAGGAAGGCCGCCGACGCGGCCTGGGCCCTTGTTGAGTGCGCCGTCACTGGTCCGGGAAGCTGGACACCCGCACTCTCGTAGCACAGCCGGATACAGGCGGTGATCCACTTGGCGATGCCCTGTGATGACACTGGGGAGCCTCTCATCCTCTCTGCCACCGTGACGAAGAGCTGGGTGGTCTTGCGGAGCGGTTTCGTTCTATCGAGGTAGAACGCTAGTGCCCTCCTCACATCGAGGGTGTGTAGCCTCCTCTCGTTCTCGGACCCGTGCGGTTTGGGGAAAAACACAGGGAGGAAAATATCTTGGTTACAATGGAACCTAGAGACTACCTTAGGTAGAAAAGCTGGGTGAGGCCTAAGCTGTACCTTATCCCGGAAGAACACCGTATAGGGGCGTTCCGAGGTCAGGGCTCTCAGCTCAGAGACCCTCCTGGCGGAAGAGATGGCCACCTTCCAGGACAGGATCAGCAGGGGGCAAGTGGCCAAGGGCTCAAAGGGGGGTCCCGTCAGTCTGTCAAGGACTAGGTTCAGGTCCCAGGGAGGCACCGGGTCACAGACCTGCGGATACAGCCTCTCGATTCCCCTGAGAAACCTCACCGACATGGGGTAAGAGATTAGGGAGCTCCCCTCCACCGGCTGGTGGAAAGCCGAGATGGCTGCCAAGTGGACCCTTAGGGAAGCCAACGCCAACCCCTGTTGCTTGAGTTGCAGCAGGTAGTCGTACCGGAAGACGTACCGGGGGTTATGCCCCGCGATTCCGACCAGCAGGTGAACCTCCGCCACTTGGCCTTGTATGCGATCTGGGTGGAGGGCCTCCTGCTTCCCAGGAGCACGTGTTGGACCTGCTCCGAGCAGGTTCTCTCCTCCTCCGTTAGCCAGAGAGCCTCCAGGTCGTCAGGTGTAGGGAGTCCAGGTTGGGATGCAGCAGGCGACCATTGTCCTGGGAGAGAAGGTCCGGTTTCTTCGGGAGCTCGATCGGGGGAGCGACTGACAGGTCCTGAAGCAGGCAAAACCAGTACTGTCTCGGCCACGCTGGGGCGATCAGGATGATGTCCGCTCTGTCCCTCTTGATTTTCAAGAGGACCCTGGGCAGGAGCGGGAGGGGGGGAAACGCGTACAGGAGGCCCCCCATCCATTCGATCAGGAACGCGTCGGAGACGGAGCCCGGCTCGTGACCCCTGAGCGAGCAAAACCTCAGGCACTTTGCGTTCCAGGCTGACGCGAACAGGTCCAGGTGGGGAACACCCCACTCGCGGAAGATCATGGCGACCACCTCCGGGTGAGGAGACCAGTCGTGTTGGGGGAGAAACGACCTGCTGAGGCGGTCTGCCTCGTCGTTCCTGGCCCCCGGGAGCTGAGAGGCGGTTAAACAGAAGTTGCGTCTCACCGCCAGGTCCCAAAGTCGAAGCGCCTCCTGGCACAGTAGCGAGGAGTGCGCTCCCCCTTGCTTGTTGATGTAGTACATTGCAGTGGTATTGTCTGTCAACACCTGTACCATTCTCCCGAATAAAGCGTGGCGAAACACTTCGCAAGCCAGTCTGACTGCCCTCAGTTCCTTTACATTGATATGGAGGGCAGTCTCCCTCCGGGACCAGAGACCCTGTGTGGTCAGACCACCAGTGATATGGGCTCCCCACCCCAGGTCTGAGGCGTCCGTGATCAGAGTGATCGAGGGGGTGGGTGCCCTGAAGGAAATTCCCTTCAACACGATTCTGGGGTCCAGCCACCAGGTCAGTGACCCTAACACCGCAGGGGGGACTGTTACCACCCTGTTCAGGACATGCCTGCTGGGCGTGTACACTTTCTTCAACCAGCTCTGGAGGGGCCTGAGTCTGAGGCGGGCCAGCCCCACTACATAAGTGCATGAGGCCATGTGGCCTAACAGCCGTAGGCACTGCCTGGCTGTTGTCGTGGGGCACCTCTGGAGTTGCGATATTATCACCGCCGTGGCCTCGAACCTCGAGCGTGGGAGGGAGGCTTTGGCCCGCACCGAGTCTAGGTGGGCCCCTATGAACTCTATGTTCTGTACTGGATATAATGTTGACTTCTGCTCGTTTATGAGCAGCCCCAGGGTATGGCAGGTGGTCTGGACGAGGGAGACCGCCTCGCACACCTGCGACTTGGTCTTGTCCCTTATCAGCCAGTTGTCCAGGTATGGGAAGATTTGGACCCCCCTGCGCCTCAGGGAGGCCGCCACCACTGCCATACACTTCGTGAACACCCTGGGGGAAGAGGCCAGGCCAAAGGGGAGGACCGTAAATTGGTAGTGGCCACCAGCTACTGTAAACCTTAGGAATTTCCTGTGGGCAGGAAGGATGGAGACGTGGAAGTACGCATCCTTCAGGTCGAGGGCGGCAAACCAGTCCCCTGGGTTCAGTACTGGGATGATGGACGCTAGGGACACCATGCGGAATTTGAGCTTTTTTATGAACCTGTTGAATTTGCGCAGGTCCAGTATAGGCCTGAGGCCTCTTTTTGCCTTGGGGACGAGGAAATACCTTGAGTAGAATCCCCTCCCCACCTCGAGTGGTGGAACCACTTCTATGGCTCCTTTGAGAAGGAGGGTGTGAACCTCCTGGCAGAGTACATGCTCGTGAGATGGGTCCCTGAAAAGGGACGGGGGGTGGGGGAGAGTGGGGGGGGGTAGCCAGCAGCTGGAGGGCATAGCCCCAGCGGATGGTGCTGAGGACCCATTGGTCCAACGTTATCTCCCGCCACAGGCCGATGTACGGTCTTAGCCCGTCCCGGAAAGGCGGGGGGTGGCCCAGGGAACGTAAAGAGATGCCACCCTCGGACGCAATGTCAGAATTGTCTTTTGCCCTTGGGGCCCCGGGAGGGACCCTTGAAGGAAGACAAGGAGGTCGCAGGTCGGTCGCGCCGTCCTGCGCCCCTGTTCCTGTCCCGACCCCTGGGAGGGGGGAAGGGCCTAGGCGGCGGCCTAGTCTGCTGCTGGTGCCGCTGTGGCGGTTGTTGCGGTTGTTGGCGGGCTTGCAGTCTTGCTGCCTGGGGCGTATAGAGGCCCAAGGAGCGCAGCGTCGTCCTTGAGTCCTTCAGGGCGTGCAGCTTCTCATCCGTCCTCTCCGAGAAGACGGCGGCTCCATTAAACGGCAGATCTTGAATGGAGTGCTGCACTTCCTGTGACAGATCAGTAGATTGCAGCCACGCTGCCCGCCGCATAGCGACAGCGGAGGCCATAGCCCTGCTGGCCGTGTCCGCAGCGTCAGACGCAGTTTGCAAGGCTGCACTAGCTATTGTCACCCCTTCCTCCAGGACCATGGCAAAGTCGGCGGCCTGGTCTGGAGGCAGGGACTCCGTGAACCTTTTCAAGTAGTCCCACAAGTTCAGGTTATATCTGCCCAGGAGAGCCTGATGGCTGGCTACCCTGAACTGGAGCGCCCCTGTGGCGTAGACCTTCCTGCCGAAAAGGTCTAATCTCCTGCCCTCTCTGTTTTTAGGGGAGGCGCTCTGGGCACCCTGCCTGTCTTTCTGGTTGGCGGCCTCTACCACCAAGGTGCCCGCGGCAGGGTGCGCATATAAGTATTCGTGCCCCTCGGCTGGCACATAATACTTCTTCTCGGCGCCCTTAGACGTGGGGGTGACCGAGGTAGGGGTCTGCCATACTGCCTTGGCTAGGCGTAGGACCCTGTCATGAATGGGGAGGGCCACCCTGGAAGGGCCTTGGGTCCCCACACGTCCGAAGAGAGGGTCCACCTCTTCCTCTAGAACCTTGACCTGTAAGTCTAGGTTCGAGGCCACCTGTTTCAGGAGTTCTTGGTGGGCCTTAAAGTCAATGAGTGGGGCCTCTTGGTCCCTTATAGCCGCCTCGTCTGGGGACGACGAGTAAGACGGGTGGTGGGGTCCTGTGGAGGGGCCCTCCCCAGGGTCCTCCTCCTCGGAGGAAAAGGAGTGGT
This sequence comes from Mesoclemmys tuberculata, assembly GCA_007922155.1. Taxonomy (NCBI): domain Eukaryota; kingdom Metazoa; phylum Chordata; order Testudines; family Chelidae; genus Mesoclemmys; species Mesoclemmys tuberculata. The sequence continues at coordinate 3,509,528 of ML675700.1, forward strand.
CACCCTCCTGCACCGAGGGTGCCCGTTGGGATTGGGTGACCGAGGCAGGGGCCGGCATAGTTCCCTGCCCCATCTGAGCCGCCCATTGGGCCCACATTGGCCACTGCCAGGGTCCTTGGGTCCAACTCAGAGGCAGCGTCGGTGCCGAGGGCAATGCCGGCGCTGCCGCAGGCGGTGTCGGCACCGCGGGGAGAGGTACCTGCGGCACCGGGGTCTGCAGTACCGGGGGTTGCGGTGCCGGCGAGGGTTCTTGCTCCTGGCAGCGGGTCCGGGATCCCGAGCCAGGGGTGCGGGGAAGGCGGCGACGGTGCCGGGAGGAGACGCTCCGTGGCTCACTGGACGAAGAGTCGGAGGAGCGACGTCATCTGACTCGTCTGTGGGGCGATCCCGAAGACGATGATGAAGATCTGCACCGGGGCGGGGAAGCCTTCCGCAGCCTCTTCCTCGGTGCCAGGGAACGGTGCCGAGCGCGCCAGCTCGGTGCCGGGCTGGAGCTGGAGCTGGAGCGGCATCGGGAGCGGTGCCGCGATTCCTCCGATGACGAAGGGGGAGAGGAGCCTCCGGGCTCGGTCCTCCGGCGTCGGGTGATGGTGATGGTGGGCGGCTGGACGTCCGGTGCCGATGCCGCCCACCCTTCGGGGACACCCAACATGGGTTTGCCCCGGAAAACAGGCTCTGGGCCCCTCGTGCGAGGGGGTGCCGGAGGCGTGGGCAGAGTCATCAAGACACGTGCCGCCTCGAAAGCCTCCGGTGTTGAAGGAGCCTGTAAGGTAGGTCCCCCACTCACGGGAGTCGGGGAGACCTCCTTGGTCGGTGCCGGTCCCGGTGCCGGGGTCGGTCCAGGGGGCGCACCTCTGAGCTCGACCCCGGCCGCTCCTGCGGTGCGGGGGGGGTCTCCGCAAGCGGGCGGCGCTGCTTCTTTTTCTTCGGCACCATGCTCCCCGGTGCCGGTGGTGCACTCCGCACCGAGGACACGCTCAGTGCCGTGGTGGACCGCGTGGGCTCGGACGCCGGACTGAGCACGGTCTCCATCAAGAAAGCCTTCAGCCTCACTTCTCGGTCCTTTTGAGTCCGAGGCTTGAAGGACTTACATATTTTACATCGGTCTCGCCGATGTTGCTCCCCTAGACACCATAAACAACGGTCGTGGGGGTCGCTAGCTGGGAAAGCCTTCCCGCAGCTAGTGCATGGCTTGAAGCCGGACGCGCCGCGGGCGTCCGAGCCCTAAGGCTCCCTAACTATTCTACAAAAACCTCGCTAACTGTAAAACTAACTTAGTTCGGGGCAAACTACTAACTAAATACTCACTTTTAAGGTGAAAGAAAAAACCTGAGAAGAGCAGGGTTAGTTCTCGACCGACCGTCACGGGCGGAAAGAAGGAACTGAAGAGGGGAGGGGCCGGCAGCGACAGTTGTGCCGCCGCATGGCGGCGACACTACAGGGTCGCTGGACCGGCCCCTGCAGGGACTGCTAGTAAAAGTTCTCCGATTGGCCGTGCACGAGGGCGCGCACACACCTAAGTGGAATGCATATGAGCAACCACTCGAAGGAGAACTGTTGGGATTCAGGCTGCTCAAGCTGTCCCTGTAAGGAGGGCTTCAATGGGAGCACACACAGCCCCTCCCTAAATGCAAACCAGAGTCAGGTGGTGGGATCGCCTGCTCCCTGTCCAGCTTCCCCGACAACAGGCTTCAGAGCATGGGACCAGGAAGCTAACTAGACTGTAGGGAGGGGAAATAGATCTGTTCTGGTCCTTTCTGCCTTAGTTAGTGACAGTGCTGCTGAATTCATTTATAGCTGGGTCTCTCTGTTCCAGCCTTTGGTTTGGCCAAGCCCCTCTCCACTCTCTTATCACGACTTTTGTTTCCACACACATCAGCAGCTCCTCCCCACAGGGCTCCCCCCCGCAGGACTCTGTACTGCGCCACCTGACTCCACTTTAGCCCCCCATCAGGCAGGGGCTGGTGCAGAGCACGGTGCGGGTAACCCTCTAGCACATCCCGAGAGCAAACCCAAACCAGCCCGCTCTGCTCCCAGCCCAAGCAGCACAAAGGCAAGTCTGAGGATGGGCAGGGCTGACAAGAGACGTTTCCAGCACCAGCCGCTGGGACAGCCCTTGGGGAACTTCTAGAGACAGGCTGGCATAGGAATTGACCAGCAGATCTCAACTAACCCCCAGGGATGGGGGATTTCTCTTTAGGGAAAGAGCCTGCTCTAACATTGCTCCAGTTTATTTGCTACACACGTCCTCACCTCCCTCCTCTTAACCCAGGGCTCAGGCCACAGTCAGCATTCCAGAGCTTGCAAGCATTCGTGTAACAGAACAACTCTGGCACAAGAGGCACCAGGGCTTGGATGGTAACAGCCACACTTGGCACTTCTACTGCACTCTTCAGCTCCAAAGCGCCCTGCAAACAGTAATTAATTCAGCCTTACACCCCCAGTGGGAGGGGAAGGCATGTACCATACCTTTGTGCTTTCCCCAGACAGTGCGGAAGCTGAAGCAGGAAGGCCACTTGCTTAAGGCCAGAACAAAAGGCAGGATACGTCTACACTGCAAAAAACAAAACAAAACCCACTGCAGCGAGTCTCAGGGTATGTCAACCCAGCAACTGGACACCCATGGCTGGCCCATGCCAGCCGGCTTAGGTTCGTGCTGGCGGGGCTGTTTCTCTGCTGTGTAAATGTCTGGACTCAAGTTCGACCAGGTGCTAGAACCCTGTGGTGGGAGGGTCTCAGAGCCTCGTCCAGAAGTCTACATGGCCCCGCAGCCAAGCCCCATGAGGGCCAGCCAGCAGGCATGGGCCAGCCGGGGGTTTTCTTTGTTGTGTAGACAGACCCACAGAGCATGGGTCATCTGGCTTAGGGTTGCTCTATGGGGCTAAACGCAGCAGCATAAACATTTCTGCTGGGGCTCCAAGACCCACCATCCTTGCTGGGTTTCAGGGCCTGAGCAGGAACATCTAGCCAGCTATTTTTAGCCCCGTAACAGGAGCCCAAGTCAGTTGACCCAGGCTCTGAGACACGTTACTGTGTGGGAAAGGGGAGGAAGGTTTCCAGTGTAGATGTACCCTTAATGCCAGAGCCATGATCAGCACCCAGATAACGCAGGGAGCAAAGCACAGGGACTTTCTGGCCCTGAGCACAAACCAAGGGGAAGACACATTTGGGAAGGGAATTTCAAATGGACAGAAAGGGGTGTCATGTGGCTGGGGTGAAGGCAGAGAGAAGAGGTAGGTTAGGGCTCAGAAAGGATAGAGGAGAGTAAACAAAAGAAAGGTCCTTAATGGACCTAGATGAGAGCAATACGTCATCCCCATCTCTACTCAGAAGTTGGGATTTGTGGCTTAGTGTATGCTCTGTGTTGGAACTACTGGATTCCTGGAGCAAGGTCAGACAGCAGCTGTATTTCACCCTTCTCCAACACCCTTCCTCCAAGACTCTGTACAAACATCAACTCTTCTAAATCCCTCATGGAGATAAGAATTGTCCCCATAACACAGATGGGGAAACTGAGTCCCAGACAGAGTAAGTGACTCACCCAAGGCAGAGCTCATAGAACCCAGGAGTCCTTCCCCTGCACTGGCGCCACCTCCACCCCGTCCTGCTGTCATAGCCACAGTGGGGGACTGACGGGGGGACAAATGCTCATCATTCACACCTGGAGAACTGTGCTTCGTGCGGTGTCTTACGGGGAGGGCACGTGGGGACCGGGCTGGGAGTGTCCCGAGCACAGGCTGCATGAACTCCACCCCCACGCACTTGCTGCACAGAGCAGGAGGGGTCCCTGGCTCCCACCAGACAGCACTGCCCCCAGCTGCCCTAGGGGGGAGCAGGACTCTGTACCCGCAGGGGACACGAAACTTTCCTCCTTTGGCGCCCCAGGGACTTTCTGGCACTCATGGCAGTGGCTCCCTCGACTCTGGCTGGGCTCCACTGCCACCCGCTCGTACTTACCCACCGTGGCGCTCGCCTCTCCCGTTCCAGCCCACAACCCAATCACAAGCAATCCAGTGCCAGCTACCCCTACTGGGCGGGGCGGCCTCATCCCCTGGCTGGGGGTAGTGGCAGTGGAGGGGCGGGGGGGCTGTTTCTCACCCATAGCTCCTCGTCCCCCCCGCCTGCCCCTGGTCTCCATCTAGCAGCCCCTCAGAGTCTCCTGTGCCCCCTACTCCCTGCGTGTCTCTTGTTACCTGCGGCATTAACCTCCTCATCTGAAGGGCCTGGCCGGTGCCCAGGGGCCATGGCCCTCTCCCATTCCCCCTTCCCTCCCCCCGCATTGGTCCGCCACTGGTGCCGGCACCATTGGAACCGGTCTGACACGGTAACAACCATCAATGCCTCTGCTCCGGAAACCACCCCAAGCACTGATCTCATTAATACTGCTATGGCTTTGTTGGCTCGAAAGACCATGTTACTGCAATGAAGGTCTTGCAGCGTCTTCAGAGCCGGCACTTCCCATGGTGAGATTCATGAATGGGTTTGCATTCAAAGACATGACAGCATAATCCCTCTGGGCTGAGCTGCCTTTTGGGACCAATGTGGGCCATCTGCAGCAGTAAGGATACGGTGGGGAAGAGGCCCATGTGCCCCACTCTCAGGACGCTTGTGGGAAGGTGCAGCAGCTGGGCACCTGCGCCAAAAACGCTGCCAGTCTCTCGCCCGGGGACGGGGTTACTTGGTCTCATTTTTGCTGAGCACCTCATTGATTTTTTGAGCTCGGCTGATGAGAGCCAGTTGTGGTGACAGCGCAGATGTGCTTCCTTTACATAGCACAGGCCAACCTCGCTGGGTCACCGAATGCCCCAGGGAACACCGAGGTTAATAGACCCGGAAGAAGGGGGGGGTCACTGTGAATAATGTATTTCGTGGGTTGGCCTTGACACAAATGGCTAGTTTCACAAGCTGATGGGGAAATTGCTGCCCAACTGAATGGGGATGCTCAACTCTAGCACAGACTGTCCATTTTAATACTTCAGTTTGGTGCTTATGGAAGCCAGGCATCTAAGCACTGTACAGCCCAGGGGTAGTAACTGCATTCCAGTAACTCCCACAAAGCGCTAGGTGGTCTTCATACATACAGGAAGGCACGGTCCTTGCCCCAAAAAGCTTGCGTGAAAAGCTCTGCCGATGCACCTCAAACCAGATGTGCAGCCCCCCTCGATCCCTCGCGTGGTTGCTATTCAATCCCTGGGATTTCCCACTGCCCACAGCTCTGCTGATGCACCTCAGTCCTGACCTGCAACACTCCCAGTCCAGGACTTTTCCCTGACTACACATGCTGAATCGCTCTGGACTACCCAGCAATTGGTTGATGTGGGTAAAATGTCCACTAGTTTCTCAGGTCAAACTGATTTCACGCGTGACCCTTCCATTGCACACTACATCTCGACAGACCAATTGTGCATTCATCCTCATAAATGTCCCTGGAAACAAAGCAGATTTAGGAGCAAAGGCGGCAATGCCTTCACACCACAGGGAATCCTAACACAGAAGGAATATAGTATAGCCAAAGAGGTGAGGGTTAGTGGTCCATGCACAGATCTAGGAGACAGGAACACTCACATTCTTATCCTGGCTCAGAAAGACTCTTTCAGGCCCTGGAAAAGTCGGTTAACTTCTTGGTCTTAGTTTCCTCATCTGTAAAATGGGCATGCTGTCATATTCTGCCCTAAAGCTGTGTTCTCTGGTGATCAGCTCGCCAGCCCCGGGAGTCGGGAGACATCAGTTCTAGCTCCATTTCTGCCACTGGCTCACTGTATAACAATGGGCAAAATAGCTCCCCATTTTACAGACAGGGAAACTGAGGCAAAGAGAGGGTTTCCCCCACCCCTTCAGCTAAGATGACAGCTATAGCTATAGCTATAGTAAGTTAGCCCAGACTAGGCACTAAAGAACAGAGGCAATGGATTTCTGCTACTTCCTCTTAAGTGTAATTCTACTTAACTGGGGTGAAAGGTCATCTGCTGGGACACCCTACGAAAGCAGACTTGACTGAAACATAGAAGTGCATTGTAAGGATTAACATTCATGTGCCCTTGGCGATCAAGGGATCTTGGAATCCAACTTCAATCTGGTGCTTGAATTTAGAAGTTTCAGTGTTCTCATGGCAGACAAAAAAGATTCTTAGAGGACACTGAAGTTATGCACAGAAGCCCAAATCATTTAAAACTACAGCTCTCGTCTCTCTGGTGAGGCTAATGCACGAGGACCTTAAGACCATGAGAGCACTACTTATACTTCTCAAAAGGGGTGAGAGCACAGTGGAAAGGTAGATCCCTTGCCTGGGGCAAGGTACAAGACCGATCTGCACAGAGCCGAGAACTTCAAGCAGACAACTTGTGAAGGTGAGGGACTTGATTAATTTCAGCACCCAAGCTGAGCCTGATGCTGGAACAAGAGGAAGCAAAGTCACCTTTGTGCCTTCCATATTCTGGGCCGGGTCAGATCCAGTCTGGCTTCTGATGCAGGCTGGAGCAGCCTCAAGACAGTCCTAACTGGTACCAGTTGCCTCAAGGGCCTTTCTGGGGGTTGAGAGAAGCTGTAGAACAAAGATGCTCTGATTACACCCCCATTCTTCTGGAAATGTCCCAGATATGCCCCTTCATAAAATGGCACAAAGCCACAGCAGCACCAACCTGATGGCACCCTGGGAAATCCCCTGTGCAGGAGGAATTCCTCAAGAGCAGAATCTGCCAGCCCTACTGCCTCTTTATGCCAATAGAGATGATACAAAGGGGCCACAGAGCAGAACTGAATCCAGCTCAAACTGCCTCTAAGAGCCAGGAGATGGGGACACAGGTAACATGGAAAGAGGAAAAAAAACATAGAAAAAATAAAAATAAAAGGTATTTATTTACCCTGAGGGGTGGGGGTAATGGAAGCAACTACATTCTGCTATGAACCCAGGTTCCCATCCAATGTCAGCCTCTGCATGTGCTATTCCAGGGCTCTCTCTCCTCCACAGCACGCCACACCTAAATCACATTGATTATTAATGCCCTTGCAGCTGATTTGCATAAGCCACACCAGTTCCCAGACCTTGACGAGTACCCAGGCTTCCCTCTGCATGGAGTATTTCCAGGGGAGCTAGGAGCACACAACTGAAGATGACACACGCTTACCTTAATAAGGGTTGGTGAGACTCAGGATTGGGGCTTTCCTACAGTTAAGTCACCCAGGGAGATGGTAAAATCTGAGTTATCGAAAGGCTAGTGGACTCTGGTTTGGGATCCTAACAGTTCAGCGATGGAAAAGACCTATCAGATCATTGAATCTATCCCCCCCAGAGAGGACGGATCAGAGATGATGTCAATAGTCCGTGTAGCCTTCGCTAAGCAGCAGTGATATCCTGCTATACTGACCCAGGAATCAGCTAAGCAAGCATTATCCTTACAGTGAACACGCCCACCTTTTGCTGCTCTGAATCTGTTCATGAGCTCTCAGCACAGCCTCCAGTAGCAAAAAGGGAACCATGGAAAGTTGAGGCTGAGCATGAGCAGCTGGTATAAATGGGGATTGTGTGTGCCTGGAAGAGGGCTGGGGCTGCAGGAGGAGGCCAATGGGAAGCAGAGAGGATGATGTCACCATGCTAATCACAGCATGGCTCTAGCTAACAAAGAGAACAATGGGGCTACCACACTGCCCCACTTCCACCCATGAAAAACCCACACAGGCCCCCCAAAGCCTAGCCAGTGAAATGAAAGGAACACCGTGAACCACACACCTACAACGAGGGGCCCTGGGCAGAGGTCAAGGCAGAGAGATGAAGGAGGAAAGGCTGCACCTCAGACCAAACACACCGGAGGTCTGCTTGCAAAACAGGCAAGGCTTGGATCGCGACAACGATTTTTTATGCTAAAAATGCCCATTTTATTTAGTCTGGGTTTCTCTTTAAGAAGTAACTTTAAAGACCAAAAGATATTTTTATTTAAAGAAACAAAACCGCCCCGCACACAGACACACACACACAGCGAAGATAACAAGGATTGAGGCGTGCCCTTGTGTCCTTTTGTGACAGATTTGTGCAGTCAGGGATCCCGACCCCCCTCCACAGCTACTTCATATCTCAAGTGTTTTAACATATTTTAAACTAATAGATGATGTTAAGAATCCAAATGAGATCAATTAAGGTCTCTGGCACTTAATATTACCTTTAAGGAAGGGGGAATCAAATAAATGGAAGTATTTTCATCTATTTCATAGTCATTTATCGTCTATTTCCACAGACTTGAGCGAAGTCCGGTAAACATGAGCATTTTGCTGGTGTGTCTCCATGTAATATACACATCACGTAGGGGGCCTATATAGTTTAGACAACAGCAAGCCACAGCAAAATATTTACAAATGCGCCTTTTGAAAACGGCGCAGAGAGAGAGGGCTTGTTCAGAAAACAGAACGAAAAGCGTTTCTAGGTGAAGAGTTTGACGGGGGGTTTATTTCTAACAAGTTTCCACTCCACAGCGCAGAGAAACAAAGACTAACACCGACCCCAATAAAAACTGGGATGGGCCAACGCATCCCATCCTTCGGGACCGCTGCATTTTTGGACACCACCCAGGCAGAGGTGTGTGGGGGGGAAGCGATGACAAACACCCCATCGCACGCATTTCTGTGCACGCCGTGCCCCCCAAAAGGCAGGCAAACCCGCCAGACGTCGGTGCCGAGCAGCGGTGCGGGGTATTTAAGCCGGTTCCTCTCCAAACCTACCACCGTGCGCGGGCTCTCAAGTCAAGCGGCTCGGCCACTCGCCCCGACGCGGGCCGCGCTCACGCCCCCCGCGGGAACCCGCTGCGAGCGGCACGCACGGAGCCACCTGGCCCCGCTGCGGACGGAGCCGGGCCGGGCCGGGCCGGGCCGGGGCAGCGGGGGGGTGTTTTTACCTTGCCGCCCCACGATCTCCGCGACGTGCTCCGAGCTGGGGACGGGCACGCACTCGGTCATGTTCACGCTCCGCTTTCTGCTCCCGGCCACGCCGGGCGGCTCGGCCGAGGGGGGCTGGCCCGGGGCGGGCGGGGAGGTGCTGCCGGCGGCGGGCGGGCCCCCC
>ML675700.1:3532686-3660528 GCA_007922155.1 Mesoclemmys tuberculata
CAGACTAGATGACCATATTGGTCCCTTCTGACCTATGAGTCTATGAGAGGCTGAACTTACTTCCAGATCAGAGAATGTTCTTGCCAAGGTGTTGCACAGGTACTGCCAGACATTAGCAAAGGTTAATAAGTAAGGCTGTGAGTCTGTCACGGAAGACACAGATTCTGTGACCTTTGTGATTTCCACAGCTGACCCCTGGGGCAAGTTGCACTGGCCGCTGCTGGAGTAGCTGGCCCCAGGGACTGCCTGAGAAGTGGTCCCGGAGGCCGTCAGCGAGCAGTCCCTGGGGGCCTCAGAGCAGCATGCAGCTGGGGTCAGTCAATCCCAGCCGTGACAGCAGGGGCCAGCCAAAGGGCAACACTCCAAGGCCCCCTGGAGCAGCTAAGATTTATTCAGGGGTATTTATAGGAAGTCATGGACAGGTCACAGGCCATGATTTTTTGTTTATTGCCCATGACTTGTATTAAAAATACCCATGACTAAATCTGAGCCTTATTAATAAGTTTTGTCATGATTCCATTCATCAGTCCTTTACTTTACCAGTTCTGCCAATTAACACGACACTAATGAAGTATCAGCAACTTTCCCCATCCTGCAATTGGGGACCTAGTGTATACACCAGTTATTCCAGGTTGAGAACTGTGATAGGACCAACTAACCCAGATATTGCTGCATGGATATGGTAGAAAACAGGTCCATTTTAAAATGGTCTTTTATTTACCTACCTGTCTTGGTGAAAAGGTAAAATTATTTGTTGGACCATGAGGAGGATCTTTGGGCACTTTGGTGCTTTTAAACAGAAGATTCATCAACACCAAATTAAAAACAATTATAAAACTGAAGGTAAAGAACAGAACACCAATGGGAGATGGGTTATATGGAGGAGAGAAAAGAAATGGGCATACTCTAAGGTCCTCCCAGTGGTTTCACTTGACTTTCAAACACTTTGGGATGCTTACATTGCTTTCTTGATCTCCTCCCAACCCTCACGCCATATACACGTTAGGAAAAACTTTCTATTCATGCTACCGAGAATATGCTAATCTCTAGATGGTACCAGAATTTAAAATAAATAAATAAATTCACTGCATCTTCCTACCTGCCCCCTCTCCCATGCAAGGAAGAACAAGAGCAATGAGGTCTAAGGTAACAAGAATATAGTATGAGTTAGTGTCATAGGTGAGGGGGAAAGAGTAGGTAGCTACAGGACACCTTCCTAGTCTCATCCACAGTGAAGCCAGGGGAGCACACTGAAGGAAGGACCAGTTTTTCACATGGTTTACATGGCATTTCCTTCACTCAGGTCCCCAAAAATTATCTCAAAATATAATGCAAGGGATTCTCCATAAGGACAGCTCGCAATTGAATAGCAAAGATACTCCAAACGGGCTTGGCACAGGAATAGAAAAAGCTCTACTTTCTAAGAGAAACATTTAATTGAACACAATGAGTTACAGGAGGACAGATTTACAGAATAATAACCATAACAAACTGTTCAAAAATGAAAATAATTCTATCTGGCAGCTGTGCCATTGGCCAAAGCAATGCCTGGTACAGCAGCAGTGAAATACAAATCCAGCCTTCTTGTAGTACTCCAAATGAAGAACAATGCTGTGGAATTATTATTTTTAAAGGTGAGGGTTAATATAGCATCCGTCACTTTGGCATGGGACATTTCTCAACCAACTCAGTGGCTTGAGTAGAACTACTCCCAAAGGTTGTCATTACTTTCCAGGAAATGCCCCTGGCCCCTCACTGTTATTGCTAAACATTCCAATGCGACAGAGGCTCTGGGAGCGACTTCAGTTCCAATTTTTGGGATACCAGCAACTCATACAATTGGTTAGAGGTCCAATATTTGATTCCACCTTTATACTATACTCTCAACTGACACTTCCAGGCATGAATTATGCATGGATATCCCAAGACAAAAAGAATTTGCAGCCTAGTGGATATTTTCTTCAATCTATAAACTCAGACCTTCGCCACCTCCTCGCTCCACTTCTCTGGATTGATTAATTTTCACCCATTGCTAGTTTCTTCCACTATTTGCTCAGAGATACATAAGAAGAGATTGAAGAATAATTCAAGGTACTCAGGGTGAAGCCAATGCTTATGAACACATTAAGGCAGGTTTCACATCATTTCACTGTTGGACAAAAAATGCTGGTCACTCCACTGCACATGCAAGTAAGAAAGAGTCAATGCTCAATAAAAAGCATTAAATTCATTTTTAGCTACTCATTATAGAAAAGTCAAAAACTCTTGCCTTTTTTGTCTTAAAAGAGATCAGAACACTACTGCTTTCATGTGCAGATGTGTTGACAAATCTATGGGAATGGACTCCCTTCACTCCACATACTAAAACAGAGGTTGGGGTACTTGGCACCAGAAAAGATAGGAGGAAATTTTCCTCATTGTTGGCCAGAAATGAGTCATATTGTACCTTCTGTTTTTAGCTGAAAAGGTGTCTCCAATCAGACTTACACCAGAGTTGAATTCCTTATACTACACACTGATATACTGAGCTCTGAAACACCTAATGAGCTATGTTTGGACACACACAGGCTTCCATGCCAAGTACTGGCAACTAATGCATTCAATGTGGTGTTGGAACTAGATACAGAAACAGGTTGTCGCTGATACAAAATTGATTCCTACAGTGTAACTTTCCCAGTTCATCACAGCCCAAAGTGGAAGAGGCACTAGCTTTTCATCTCTTCGGACTACTCGAGTCCAATCTAGTCTTGAGAGGAAAATGCAATTCAGTGACCTGAATTCACATATGGAATGACAATCTACAACATACAGTTTGGTACAAACAGATAGCCCACAGCAGAGTGGATAAGGAGGGAAAGAGCATCTCTCTTGCCCTCCATGTGTGTTATGGTGAGAGAAAAAATTGTTTCTCTCTGTCACTATTAAAAGGTACTAAGGTAGAAAAGCCTGGAAAAATCTGACCACATTGTATGACCCATGAATAAGACAAGGAATTTGGTTTCTAGTTTTAGCCCTCCCCCCACTTTTGCATTTCTTTATTCCCCTTCACACTTTTATATTCCCCTACCCCTTTAGAAAAGGAGGAAGAAGTATAGTTCATCTTCAAAACAACTCAGCAACTAATAAGCCATCAGCTTCTCAACTTTTTCCTGAAATGGACATCAAACATGCTCATAGGTACAGCTGGATGGTTGGTGCAATTTAGTCTGCAGACACTCTTGGTTTTGTAAATAGTTGTGCTGACCCTGCTGATAGGGTTTAGACTGAGAATTCTTAGATGGAACTCCCTGGAAGAAAGAAGCAGAGAGAAACACTCGGTAAATCATCAGGCATATTTACATTTTTTGCAGCAAGTGGTCTCTTTAAGGATCATGGTGAGGTCTCTCATTTAGGTCTTCAACCCGACTGTCTCTTTGGCCTCAGCTTTTCACCATGGTAGTCTGTTATCTTATCTGGCTGGCTGCTGCTGCTGGACTGTTTCATCAGGAAAGGACTGAAAGCTATGGAGTACTCAAATAAGGCTACAGTTAATCTGAGTGACAACACAAGGAAGAGAAGGAGCACTGATATAAGATAGCATCTTCCATAGGTCACACATATCCAATTGTAATGATTAGCCTCCCAGTATGAAAAAAACAAAGATCGCTCCTGATCCTACATGGCACTGAAATGCAGCTGTCACTGTCTCTGAAGGAGAACTTTTCTTTTTTTCTCTTGTTCATTTTAAGGATCTTTTCTTCCACTAAGTTTTTATTTCTTGCCTAAGAAGCTCACAAGTCTACAGTCTAAGTAATGAAACAGCAAAGATATTGGCTCTCTCATTTCAGTGACAAATTACTAGTTGTTTTTCCTGGGACAGAACTTTAAATGATCAAACATTAAATAGTCATTGCGTGTTTTTCTCATATTGCACAGACTTAACTGATGGTACATATGGCTCTTGGCAAGGGTTGTAACAAAGCAACACATCAAGAGAACAGAAATAATGTTGGCATTTCCTTCTATAACATGACACTGTGTTTGGGGTCTGCAGTGTATATCACACACTAAGTGAAGATCCATGAAGTAACTTGACTTGGCACAACATGAAGATCTGGAGATAAAACCACTGTTTGTTTTTTAAATTAATATTAGTCCACTTAAAACAGCTGAGTAGGGAATAAATAATGTCCCTTCAAAATGCAACCACATCTTTTGGTTGTGTACTTTAGTGCTTGTGATAAGTACCAAGTGACAATCCTGGACAACAAAATCCTCTATTTGATCCAAAACATAGGTACAAAATAGTAACAATGCAAGCTCATTCCATATATAATGTCTCCACCAAAGTATCTCACTCCAGGCCAAGAGGGACCAACTAGCCACTCCACTAAAAATATTCAAAGGGGGTTAATCTCAGTTGTGATCCTGTTTTTATGACAGCCACGTGTCAATTTCACATTAAGATATCCCCCCTCCCAAAACACACACAAACATCATTTAGGTCACCATCAATGAATTGAGCCTGAGAGATAAGGTTTAAAAATAAAACAATGGCTCAAAGATCCACAAAAAACCCACATGTTAAAAGAAGCTATTACCTTCCCTTTAAAGTGCATCCTGGAGAAGGGTGTTAGTGCCAACTCTAAGATTCCCTTTGGATACATTTTTTCCCTCATGATGGTGCTATTCAGTGCAGACTGAAAGGTGAGAAAGGAGTTACCATATTACCTGGACTATACATTCTCCATCTCCTGGTCATGGTCTTGTTCCTCCTCTTCCTCCTCCCCTTCTTCATCGCCCCCTTCCTTCTCTGAAGGAGCTTCTCCATCCCTTGCTATCTCCTCTACATGGGCAAGCATGTCAGCCATCAGCGCTTCCTCCAGCCTCTTCCGCACCTGCTGTACAAGCTCCTCCTGCTTCCTACCAGGAAAGGATGAATACTTGTGTTACTTTCCACAAAAGCTGCCAAGTTCAAGGGAAGGAGTGCAAATACCTCTGCTGTGAGATTGGAGAGGAGTGATGTGGGAAGCTAAAAAAATGCAATTCTTTGTAACATCCTATTTAAATATACTACAGGTGAAGCTGGTTGCAATGCCTATTATTAAGATTGTCTAACAGATCCCATAATATGACCGTTTTCAGTTGGCAAACATTTGGGTTGAAATTTTGCATGCTGAGTGTTTGCCCCACACTGACTGGTTCTTTTTTTTTCCCCTGGGGAGAGGGGGGATTTTCAGCTAAAACTGCATACGTTTCTGAGGACAAGGCTGGGGAAAAATAAATTTTGTCTGTTAAAAAAAAAATCTGACAACTTTTTCTTTGAAAAGCTCTCTCTCTGCCATTCTTTGGAGCACAGTCTTGAAATTCAGCAAAAGGTGGCCTTCGGGTCAGGGACATGCCTTTCCCATCTCAGTAAAAATCAACCCACCTTTGTCCAAGTTATAAGCCTTTGAAAAACTGCAGTTTACACATGCTTAATAGAGAGACAGATTTTAGCAGCTAAATTTCTGGAAGAGTCTATCCACATTGGGTATTCTCCAGACTGGAGCTGACCAAGAATTTCAATGCAATGATGTTCTAGGCTGCCAAGTGTCTAGGCAGTTGAATGGAAAGTGCGGACCCTGTCTCTCTCCTCCCTTCACCTCCCCTCCTTTTCCCCTCCCCCCCAACACACACACACACCCCACCCCACCCCACCCCCCGATCCAGATCCTGGAACTGTTCCACCGGTCTTGTGGTACATATTCAAAAAATGCAAAAACTTAATAATTTGTAAAATCATATTTTCACCAAGGCTTTTTCATTTACCACTCAGAATTGTAAAAAGGCTGAGGAGTAGCTTTTGATGGCAAGAAGATCTAAACATTTTAGTTCCTTGTCAGAAAGTTTGATTTAGAGTGATACTGTCTCTTTCATTGACAGCATCAACAACCAAAGAGTTTGAAGTACTTTTCTCCCTCCCATTTTAATCCTAACCCTTGAAGAATACAATAATTTTTAATCAGTTTGCTTATAAATAGGTGGTATGGTTGCTGGCATTTGCCACACTGTATCACTGGCAAAAGCAAAGCTCCATTGATGAGCAAGACAATATTGCTAAGGGAACAGGCACACATTATGTCCAGCAAGGAATATTAAAGTTTTTGTATCTTTTCTAGCAGGATCTGTAGGGCTTCTGAAATCCTCTTCAAGAGGTCCTGGAATGCCTTAAAATCATCTGCATAGGATAATCAGGGTGGAGGGATAAAAGTAATAACACCCTCATCTGAAGAGGAGGATTTGTGAGAAAGTGATATCTCCTCATCTCCACCTGGAGTTTGCTCCCCTGGTTCTTCCCTGTGGAAGGGGACCTGGTTTGGGTGCCCATTGTTCCTGGTGGGCCCTGTTGTGTGAAGGTACCTTGTAAAACTGGTTGCCAAAGGGAGTCCAAGGGTTCCAATAAGCCACCATAGATAGGCATAAGGAAAATGGGCAGGGTCCATGGCTACTCATGCCATCTACTGAGGATCTTCTCCTCAAGGCATACCTCAAGGGAGGGATGCTGGAAGGGAAAGGTGGTGGACCCCGAATGGACACCTCTGAGTCAGAGGTGGTGTCCTCTCACATGTCCAGTGCAGAAGCAAGAGGCGTCAGTACTGGAGGCTCATGAGAAGCCGGTAACCACACTGATGCCACTAGCTGAGCCCTTGTGGAAGGATGCACTAGGACTGAAAGTATGTTGGCTCCTGTGGAAACCATCTCGGTACCCTTCAACAAAGGAGAGTCAGGCTCTTCTAGGATCTGGAGGTCCTCATGAGAAGGGACTCTGCAGGGGCATCTGGATAGTGTTCTTCAGGAGCCAGCATGTCTACACGTGCCAGGGACAGACATGCCTGAGAAAGATGGTACTGAAGACAACAACTTCAAGACCTTGGTCTTAGTGGGGTTCTTGTGTTTAGGAGACTCCCATTCTGGAAGCAATGTTAATGCAGCTCAAGACCACTTACTGGAAGGCTTCTCACTATGCAGCATAGTATTCTTAGATGGCATGGTGTCTTAGTACCAGAGGAGGTAAAAGCCTCAGCAGTACCCATGCTGGGACACAAGGTCGAGAGGGTGATCGTCCCCTTCTCTTGGTCACTCTTTACAGAGAATGAGATCTCTTCTTTTTTTGAGGTCCGGACATTGAAGGTCTCCCAAAGTCTTTGCTTAGCAGAGCTGGATTGGTTACCTGAGCACTCCAAGTAGCTAAAGCCAATATATGAGGACAGACAGACAGGACTAAGATCCCTCAGGCCCCATGGAATGCTCCATGAGCAACAGTTTCTGCATCTGCTTTTGAATCGAGTGCAGACCTTGCACTTCGAGGTTACATGAGTCTCTCTAAGGCAGTGAAATGCCCATTGCTGAGGGGAAAGATTTCTGGCAGGTGTGGCAAAGTTAGAAGCTTGGAATCTTGGAAGGCCATGGAAGAGAGGGCCAAGTTAGAATGTAGGCCCCAATCAAGTGAAAAAGAATGTATGGAGGAACACAAAGCTGTGATAAATAAAAGTAAAACTTAAAAAAAGAAAATAACTATACACTAGAACCCCATTTAGCCTATCTAATTAGAACTGGGGCCAGAGAGTACCATCAAAAATTCAGATATTCAGGAGAATGGTATGAGGTTATTTTAAGATGCAGAGTTGTTTTTAAATTAGCTGACTCGCCGGCCCAGGCAGTGGGGCTCAGGCTGTTAGCTGACAGAAGACATCTATGAGAAAGACCCACTAGTCTAACTGAAAAGGTTTGCTGTGCAATGCAAAGAAACCATGCCTACCGATCTCTGCTATGTCAGACACTAGCATATTAAGGTGAGAGCATTTAGCTTGGGATGGAGAGAGGTGCCATACTACTTAGTGGTGATCAGAGGCCACATCAACCCAATAGGACTGGTTTTCGCCATCTCTTACAGAGTTGAGAACCATCCCTACTTAGGCCAGTAAACTTATTAGGATACTGAAACTTTGTCCCTGATTTTGCCAGGCTGAATTAGTGGAAAGATACACAGAAGTCTGCTTCTTCAGTGGTTGGAGAAATTATCCCTACATTATGTAATTTTCTCTTGATGTCAAAGTCTTTTTTATCTGCATGGCGGAGAGATCCACCCCCAGTGTTCCACTGGTGGAAAATATCAGGGATAAATTAGCCTGCAATTGTATTCTTCTTCCCCATCAAGTACATAACTAGGAGCATCTTGTGGAATAAAAACTACTCTCTCTCATCAAGAACTTACTGACAGAATAGGCGTGACTCAGCACTTCTCTGCTGGTGGATGTAGAACACCAGAACCACTTTTTTTGTATATCAAGTCTTTGATGATCTGTAGTGCTAGAGGACAACCCCCCAACTCCCTACAGAAGAGGCATAATGGATCCCTAGTAACATTCTAAAACTTTTCTTTGATTCAGTTCCCCAAGATATAGGATAGGGCTGAATCCAGCTACCTTTTTGACTATCAACATCTGGAATTAATTCTTCTCTCTTTTGTCCACTGGAATAGGGTCAATGACCCTCTGCCAGGAGGAACTGGATTTCTTACAGCATCTCTTTTATATTGAACAGCCTGAGATAATTTTTGTGATGGGCAATAGAGGATGAAGTATTTTCTGAAAACCTGATCATGGCCCCAAGAAACAATGTTCAGGACCTGTACCTCTAAGGCGACTAATGGCCTTCAAAGGTAAAACAGCTCCCACTTTGCCTCTGGTAGGAAAGTCCTGGCAGCCTACTGGCCATAGCAGGCTCACTACACACTCTGGAACCTTGCAAAAATCCTTCTGTGTTTACAGCTTCCTAAAAGGGGGCTGAAGACCCTCTGATTTCTGATACTGAGGCAGAAGGGCTAATCCATTGAATTTATGTGAAAGACTGCTTTTGAGGCAAAGCCTTTCCCTTCCCTCCTATACAGGATCTAGGGTGTGAAACAGCCCCAAGAGAATATGCAGTGGTCCTTATCCCCTTTGCCTTCTGCAAAAGAGCTGCCATCTACTCACCAAATTATTCTCTTGTGGAGGTCATGTTCTTAAGCTTTTCATGGACCTTCTAGAGAAACCTAGTTGTCTGTAAGCTTGCTTGGCTGCGGACATCCTATAATCTGAGCCAGCAGCCCACTCCAAAGGCCCATCCCCAAAGTCACTCAAACATGATGTCAGGTCAAGACTACACCCTTGTGAACTAACTTTTTTAACTCATGGCATTTTTCTTGAGTAAGAGAACTGCCCAGAGTTGAGGCATTCTTTCACAGCACCACCTGACCTTTTGCCATGAAAGCCTGATCATCTGTAACACAAAGGGTAGTAGCAGCCATTCAAATGAATTTCAATGCTGTAGCTCAGGAATCTGGGTTGCAGCATTATAGGTAAAGAAAAGCTTCAAACTGGCCATGGCCCTATTCCAACCCCAATCGTCCATGCAGAGGATGGAAGACATAGCCAACAACATTCCTTTGGGAGAACGCAATTTATTTATTTTTTACTGCATGTGAGATCCAAGCAGGTGTACAAGGAATTTCCCACACCTTTTTCTTCAGATAGTTCAAAACAGAGCAATTCCCTATTGAATGGAAATCCCCAACATCGATTCCTTTTACCACCAGGGGGCCTGCAGCACCGTCTACTCCACTACAGCTGCCCCGAAGGGTCAGAAATGTTAAGAGCTAGGAGACTCCTGTCAGTTATTATCAGTCTCATGCTAAGGCCTAGGACCCATGAGAGAGAACCCTGAGAGATGGTATTTTCAGGCAAAAGGATTTCTCCTAGCCCTATATAAACTTGAACTGTTTCCTTCTTTAACACAGGCCTTTCAGTGTCTGAAATTGAAAGGTCTGCATTTGAAGGAGTTCTGGAGGGAGTCACTTTTCTCTGATCCAACAGGAACAAATCCAAACTCACCCTACCAATGCTTGTGTAACCTGTGCTAACATGCTAATGTGGTTCTTCCTCCCCTCTAGTAGTTAAAATATAAAAGACTATTACTGTCCTTTGTAACTGTTGTTCTTCAAGATGTTACTCATGACATTCCAATTAGGTGTGTGCACACCTTGTGCACAGTCACCAGAAGGTTTTTCCCCCAGTGGCACCCACAGGGTTAGCTCTGGAGTCCCGCCTTCATGGCACCCTATATAGGGCTCTGCCAATCCTCCGTCTCTTCAGTTAGTTCTTGCCGGCAGACTCCGACAGAGGGGTAGGCAGGTGGGTCTTGGAATGGAGGCGAGCAACACATCTCAGAGAACAACAGTTAAAAAATTCAGAAACCATCTTTTCTTCTTCAAGTGCTTGTTCATGTCAATTTCAAATAGGTGACTCCCAAGCAGCTCCTCAGGATTGTAGTATTGCTCTATTGACTGCAGCATCGTCTCTGGCCTGCTGAGTGACAGTGTAGTGCACCACAAATGTGTGGATGGATGACCATATTGCTGCCCTACATATGTCCTGAATTGGAACTTGTACTAGGAAAGCTGTCAAGGTCGCGTGGGCTCTTGTAGAGAGCTATCAGCACTGGAGCTGGCACCTTTGCCAGTTCATAACAGGACTTGATACATGACGAGATCCTTTGGAAGGAGATCAAGAGGCCCTTCATTCTGTCTGCTACTGCAACAGAGTTGAGATGTCTTCCTAAAGGGTTTAATGCTAATGCCCTCTGGATATCCAGGGAGTGGAGCCTCTGTTCCCGGCTACTGACATGCGGCTTGGGATAAAAAACCAGGAGGAAAATATCTTGATTCGAGTGGAATTGTGATACAACTGTCAGAAGGAAGGTGAGGTGTGGTCGCAGTTGAACCTTGTCTTTGAAAAAGGTCGTATTCGGAGACTCTGAGATCAGGGTTTTGACTTCTGAGACTCTTCTGGCTGACATGACAGCCACTAGGAAGGCTACATTCCAAGAGAGATATAGGAGGGAGCATGTGGCTAATGGCTTGAACAGTGGTTTCGTAAGTGCTGATAGAACCAAGTTAAGGTTCCATTGGGGAACCGGATGATATGTATAAGGGAACAGCCTGTCCAAGGCCCTTAAGGAAGTGACCCACTATGTTGAGCGGCAAGCCACCCATGGGTGAAAGCTGAAATCACGGCCAGGTGCACCTTAATTGAAGATTTTGAAAGACTTTGATGTTTAAGGTGTAGCAAGTAGTCCAGAATAAAGAGGTGCCTTTTTGCATGGACCAGATCGAGAACCTTTTCCATTTTGCTAAGTATGTAGCCCTCATGGATCTCTCTGACCTGTTCTGAGCATTCCAGCTCCTATGGGTTCAGCCACAGAGCTTCCATACTGTAAGGTGTAGGGATTGTAAATTCGGATTGCAGAGGTGTCCTTGGTCCTGAGTGACCAGGTCTGGCACTAGTGGAAGGCTGATGGGGGTTTCTACTCAGATCAAGAAGCCTGGCCTACAAGTGTTGGCGCGACAAAGCTGAGCTACCAAAATCACTGAAGATTTGTCCCTCCTAACCTTTAGAAGGGCCTTGTGGACCAGAGGTATTGGAGTGAATGTGCAGAGCAGATGTCAGATCCACAGGATGAGGAAGGCATCTTCTATTGACCCTGGGCTTAGATTCTGGAAGAAGCTGAATTTCTTGCACTTCCAGTTAATTTCTGTCATGAATAAGTCTATCTGGGGAATGCCACACCTCTGGAAGATGTTGCTTGCCACACCTGGGCGGAGAGACCATTCGTGGGCAGATATGGACCTGCTGAGGTGGTCCGCCAGCACATTCTGAAATCCTGGTAAATATGATGCTTCTACGTGAATCTTGTGAGCTATGAAGAAGTGCCAGAGATCAAGGGCTTCCTGACACAGAAGAGAGCAACGAGCACCACCCTGTCTGTTTATATAGAACATTGCTATTGTGTTGTCTGTTCTTACCACCATACATTTGCCTTTCAGATGGTCCCTGAAGGCTTGGCAGACCAGACTCATTGCTCTGAGATCCCTTACATTGATGTGGGTGGCCAGATCTCGTGAGCACAGACCTTAAGTCCTGGGGTGGCCCAGATGAGCTCCTCAGCCTGTCTGAGTCAGAACATTCACTCCTCGGGGACAAAGCTGCAGTGCCCCTCGGTGCCAGAGAATGGTACCATGGCAATGGTTGACGGGGCATCATTGCTGGCTTTCCCTTTGGCAGCACCATCTGTTGCTTTAGTGCCAGGGCTTGTACCTCTGTTGGCCTTCCACAGGTTTGTGCTGTCATCGGCATGGTGTTTTTAATGAGCTCCCAGGCCACTTCAAAAGTCTTTGGAGTAGAGGGTAGCTGTAAGTCATCCTCCTCCACTTCTCTGGTTGGGGAGCTTGTCAGTGCTGGACTCGATGGACCCCTCTCTCCAGGGCTGGAGTTGACAGTGCTGCAGCTACAGCACCAGTGTCCGAGCGGCCCAACATGGTAGCTAGCACTCTTAGCTGGTGGTCTGGGCGTGGGCAAGCAACCTGTCTGACTTATTCTGTTTCTTCTTGGGGACAGGATAGTGAGAGCGGTGCTGAACACTCAACAAGGTTTTTAGTGTCGGTGATTCCTTATGGTGCTGAGAGTCTCGAGAACTAGAGTCTTTCCCCGGGACCTTATCCCAAATAGATGCCAGTCCACTCCTGACCGATGCTGGCATGTTGGGCCCTAGTTCCGATGTGCTCGGGGAGGGACAGAAAGCTGCCTCCATGAGGAGGAACTTTAATCTTTGACTCAGGAACAGAGTGAAGAACACTGGAGGAAAGACCCTTGTTGAGCAAGAGACTACAAATTTCAACTGACCATCCCAGGCGGTAAGAAAGAATTGAAGAGGTGGAGAGTCAGTAGAGCCCTGTATAGGGCACCATGAAGACACTACTCCAGGGGGATCCAGAGCCAACCCTATGGATATCACTGGGGGGAAAAACCTTCCAGCATCTGTACACGAGGTGCACACATACTTAACTGGAATCAATATGAACAAGTACTCAAAGAAGAATGGTGTATGTGTCTGCTACTATTTTTAAGCTAATGAATCTGGTGCTTTAGCTCAAGCAGTCAAGACTTAGAATCAGAAGCCTCTTCAAATCACTGAAGATGACTCCTTCAGGGACATTGTTACATTTCTACAAAAGGCCAAGCAAAGAAAGAAAAGTAAGCGACTACAAGAAATTTTGGGAAAATATTGATCTGCAGAAATACAAAGAGGGTAATTTGCGCACGTGCAAACCCCTCCCCACCACAGGTGGCTGCTGCCTTGGAAGATCTGCTATAAATCTACAATATTGCAGGAAGGACTGCTACTGCTATGCGAACAGGGAAACATTTTTTCTGAGCAGTATGAAACTGGAGTTCAGAGACATTGTTTTGGTCATGCTCTTTAATACAGCATGATTATCCAGGAGCATGAAGCTTAGTGGAACTGACAGCTCTGCTTAAAGCTTCCTTGGGCCTGTTCTCTGGCAATTAAAAGTAGTAGGTGCCTAAAGAAGAGCAGAAATCCATAGTGTTGTTCTCCACTAGGGTGATAGTATTTCTTTCCTCAAAAGATGCAAGAGGTAAAATTAACTTAGTCCAAACACAATAATCAGAGCTAATGTTCTTTTCTTTCGTTTCCAATGCAATCTGGATTTAAGTTAACTTAATCTACCACACTAATTTAAAGCAACCACAGAAACCCACTGAATCATACTCATCTATCAAATTTAAGCTTAGCCTTGATAAAATGGGCATTAATGGTTTTACCCTCAAAAACCATTCCAAAAGCAAAGAACCAGTGACATTTCTGGTTAATACCTAATATCTTCATCCGTCACCATAAATGCTTTGCAGAGTGGCTGCGAAGTGTTTAGCCAAACTCCAGGGTTCTTCTCCACAGCTGCAGAGAGCTGTCCAGTGATGGGCATAGTGCTAGTGTGCAAGGCACTAGCTATAGCGGACAGAAGTGTTTCATCTGTGCAACCAGGTCCAACCCCTAAACAGGAAAAAATTCTGTAATTTCCATCAACTTAACAGCAATAACTAAAAATAATACAGGCTGCTGCATTCTCTGTTTTATAAGTGGCAGAGCTGTGTAGTTACTTCAAAAGTCAGCACATTTCTTCTATGCATCCCACATTAAGTAGATCCTGCGGATGCAATGGTATAGCAGTTTCTTTATATTTTAAAATGGTACACGCATTTTTTCCCCTTTCCCCAGGTGTCCTACACATCCCAGTCTAAGCAGTGAGGACTGTCACTGCACTACAGCTATCCTCTGACATGGGGTGGCTAGCCGAAACTCCCTTCAGAACCTGTCAAAAGAGCTCCTTAATTGACTTGAGTACAACTGATGGCATGCCACTTTCTCCTACTGCCTCTCAATGCTCCTAGGGCTACATACACTGAATTTAAATCGGTCCTCAGTCATAGCCAGTACTTTCT
The DNA here is from genome assembly GCA_007922155.1 of Mesoclemmys tuberculata. Lineage (NCBI taxonomy): Eukaryota > Metazoa > Chordata > Testudines > Chelidae > Mesoclemmys > Mesoclemmys tuberculata. The sequence goes on from ML675700.1 coordinate 3,547,047, forward strand.
GAAGTTGGGACTTGCCAACAAAGTGCTAAACATCTGACAGAAAGCGGGTTAAGCCCACAGTACCTTCAAAACACATAGCTAATACAACAGTGATAGGCCTACAGTTAAAAGCATGATCCAATTACCTTGTAAACCCTTTGGAAGGTCCATTGTTTTCACCAGTTCTTCTGCAATGTCAAAGGCATTCAGACCACTTAGTTTCTTCTCCCAGAAAAGCTAACAAAGAAAGCATTTATTCATTCATGCAAAACAACATAGAAATAAACTTGACTACACAGTAGAGCACCTGCCTGCCATGGCACACTCTAAAGCTGGGAATTGGAGCAGGTATGTCTGGGGTTATTGTAAGAGGGGCACAGATGTGTCTGTGGGGAGGGAACAGTTTGCATTTCCATCTGTTAATCAACAAAGCAGCTCCAAGGTCGAAAGAACCACCACAATATTTCTGTTCTGATTACTGGCTTTAAAAAAATTGTCCTTCTGCCTTGATTCTGGTATTTTCAATCTTCTTTTCTTCTGCACCACAAAGATAGTAAGCAAATACTGGCATCCCCTTATATAAATGCAAGTGGTGTGAGACAGTATTTTTGGTTAGAATTCCTTTTGGCTAGCTCACCAATCTGCTCTTTCGCAGATTCCAAGGAATTATTTCCCAGTTTCACTTCAGAAGTTACTTTTAAAGAAAGATGGTAGTGCAAGTCAAGTCACAGGCAAGGTAAAAACTAATAAAATAACTGCAACAGTTTATCAGCAGATAAATCAACAACAGTTAACTGTTGCCCACCCCCCATAGGCTTTTGGAATTAAGCTTTTCAGTTAGCGAAGACATTGCCCAATCTATTTGGTAAGAAGCAATATTACAGCTGGGTCCATGCTCAAATCACAATCCAGGGGCATCTCTCTCTCAGTGGATTGCTACCGGACTGTACCAATTTCCCTGACAATGCTTGCTTTTTTGCTGCAGAAAAGCTATTTCATCTAGGCTTTAGGGAACTACAACATGGCATGTAGCCAACCAAGCACCACACAAATCAACAAGTCTACCCCACTTCATGCCACCAGAAGACCCAAACTGTGACACAATATATATTACTTCTCCTTGGCCTTTAACACTAATGCTCTCAGCTTCTAGGAAGGAGACTAAGAGATTCAACTTCCAAATCACAGGAAATGATTTCAAAATTATGGAGTAGAGGTTATGTGGATATTATTTCCAAAATTAGAATGAAGACTAAGGGTAGGCTGAACAAAGCTAGAATGGAGAGTGTTATAGTCTGTGGGTAAAATAGCTGGAAACTTTGATCTAGCAGTACACAAAATTGCTGGATTTGAAGCAGAACAAAGGGCCAGAGATTAATAAGGTAGAGAGTGAACAGAAAGATCAATTACAATGAGTTTACATCAGTACTCTCATGCTTAACTGAAAAAAAGTGAATTAGACAAATGCAGGCAGCCTCAAAACTATCTTTGAATGTCTTTTGGACAATGCTGTTATAAAAATACAAAGAGAAATTAAATGGGTAAGAAACAGATCAATGTAAAGTATGGTGTGATGGGGCATTAGCCTCACACTGGTCTCTATGGGGTTAATAGAGCCCTAAAGAGATTGTGCAAGAGGCAGCTAATTAGAGAGGGGTTGAGAGGAGCAGCCAATCAGGACCAGGCAGATCCATACAAGAAGAGCTGCAGGATAGTGAAGCATCAGTTACTCCCTGGAGTTCAAGGAGGGAAGACTGGGTGCTTGGCAGGCAGGTGGAAGCATCCTCAACAGAACAGTGCTGCAAGTAGGGACCAGGGGAGCTGGAGAGAGTTCCTGGCTGGCTGCTGGGATTTGCAGATTGAGGCCCTAAGGTGAGGGTGAAGAAGGTGTGGCTGTAGGGAAGTGGCCCAAGGAAATGTACTAAGGAGTTGGAGGGGACACAGCATGTGGCTGCCATCTGCAGGGTCAGTGGGCTGGGACCCAGAGTAGTGGGTGGACCCAGGTCTTCCCACAGCGTTGCCACTGGGGAAGCAGAGAAACAGTTGAGCTGCAGCACTCATTCCCAGAAGGTGGGGGAGAGGGGGCACAGATTGTGACATGGCCAGAGTGAAGAGGATGCCGTGGTCCTTGGAGTTACATGGGTCCAGGAACAGAAGTGACAATGGGCAAGTGGGAGAGGGGGCACTGACTTATGAAGCTAATCCCCAAGATGACCAGCAGGAGTTGCCAGTATGGTGAGTGGAGCCCCATCACATATGGTTAGAGTCAACAGCATGCATGTATAAAACTCCCCCACCATCCTACTTAAAACACCTACTGAGGGCAGAACGTCTTTTAAATGCACCATAGCTTACTTCAGGATGATACTTCTGATGTTGAATAGAAAAGACTGAAATTCCTCAACTATGTGAAGGAAATTTGGAAAAGAAGATTTTTCTTGATAGATTACCCCTTTGAATACTGTTTGTTGTAATACAGTTTTTCCTCTTCCTTTTAAGTAGCAAGTACCCTCTAACTTCTGAAAATTTTAATAAGTACCCTGACACTCAGTTTTCCCTGGGATTTTATATTTACAGACTAATGTGAGCCATATGTTGGAAGGGCTGAGTATACAAGGCCATGATATGACAGATGTCGGATCTAGTGTGGGTAGGGTTAACACCTTTACACCAGGGGTGCACAACTCAAGTATGTACTTGGGCTAGAGGTGATGGCCAAGGCTAGGAGGCTTTGAGCCCCATGCCAATGTTGGGGAATATAAAGTGCAGTGCAAAATTTTTTGCCAGATTTGAGGAGGAAGGGATGAGAGAGAGACAGGAAGAGTCAATTTCACTGCTCAGCTAGGGCAGTGAAATTGACAAGTTTTCTAGGCTGGGCTTTGAAGAGGGGGTGCTGCCACCTAGGCAAGTTGCAGGTGGCTGCTGCCTGGCTGCCAGCCCAGGAGATGGGCAACTGCTACCCAATCTGAGCTGGGGCAAAGGAGGCTGGGACCCAGGGACGTGGGAAGGCGGCTGCTGACTGTTTTCAAGCTGGGGTGCTGGAGGCAGTCCCTTGGCTCGGGGCTGAGGTTTGGGTGGCTGCCACCCAGCTGTGAGCCTAGCTTGTACGATGCAGGAGGCTGCCAGTTGGCAGCTGTGACCAGGTAGGAAGCAGGGGGCTGCTGCCCACCTCGGAGCTGGGACCTGGCAGGAAGCGGGCAGCTGCCGCCTGCCTCCCCCAAGAGGCAGCAGCTGCTGCTCACTTTTCAGCTGGGAGCTATGGTAAGCAGGCGGCTGCCGCGTGCCTTCCCCAAAAGCCAGTGACTGCTGCCTGCCTCCCAGCTGGAACCGGGTGGGAAGCGGGTGGCTGTAGTTTAGCTTCCCAGGACTGTAGCCGCTGCTGCCCACCTCCCAGCTGGGAGATTTGACAGAGCAGGAAGCAGGGGACTGCCGCCCGCCTTCACCAGAAGCTGGGGCTGCTGTCCACCTCCCAGCTGGGACCGGGTGGGAAGCGGGCTGATGCCACCTGGCTTTCCCAGAAGTCAGCAGCTGCCACCCACCTCCCCTTCACTCTATTTTTCCATGAGTACCCTCTGCCTGACTCTCAGATACCTCCAGGGGTACACGTACCACAGGCTGAGAAACTGTGTTGTAATATACACATACCTACAAAAGTGGGTAACGTATTGACAACTGAGGTGAACAACTGGCAGTGTCTGAACTTGCTAATGACACTGAACACCTACTTTCTAGATAACTGAACAGGTGGACTTACTACAGCAAAGGACTCAATGAAGCCCTGTTTTGAACTCTGCTAAGGTGATGGGCTGCCAACTCCATGGAACAGGACTGAAATGAAACTGCCTGACAGACAGACAGTTTCTGGCAGGTAAGATTTATTTTTACCAATTAATCTCTGTAACTAAATAATGCTCCCCCCCCCACACACAGTTTTTTGTAGCCTTTGGCTAGATGAGATTAAGTTCCTTTGTACATCTCCTCCAGTTTGCAAATACATAGTATTTTAAATTAATTACAACATGGATTTGGCTGTTAATACTAGCGTTCAGGTGATGACCAAGTATCCTAGGAGATGACTGAATTTCTAACCTGAGACACCAAAGTAACTGAGAGGCTTAAGGGGCTACAATCTCTGCATACGTCACAAGCACCAGATCATAGTCTGTACTAGAACAGTGTGAGCTTTCAGAATCCTATCGAGACTCTATTTAGATTTAGACCCTATCTAGCCTATAAAATACATGACCGTGGATCTAATTACAATACAGTTGTCTCAAACTGGTTATGAACATTGTCCAGTGTGTAGGGCAGACTTGACCTTAATTTCAATATCTAATGCAGACATGACTTTAACCATGATGAAGCTATGATGTGACAAAGGCTGCTACTCAGTTATAAAACAGTTAAAGTCATGTCTAAACTACATAATGGAATGCTTTTAATAGGGTTAGGAGTAACCAACTTGTAACAGGCTCCATGACACTGAAGTCCTTGCCAGCATTTCAAATACAACAAGGTACCAGTGTACATTTACCCACAGTTATAAAGGAGGAAAAGTTGTATTTATGCCCTTCACTGATTAACACAAATGAAACTTTCTTAGTTCTGAAAAGTAGCTGCCACACTGCACACCTTACCTGGCGGGGCTGGTCCACAGCTTTCTGGGGATCACTCTTCACTTTGTTGCTGGGATGGTTTGTGATCTTAGTGACAGGTTGCTTGAAAATTGAGGCTGTCTGTCTGACAGGGAGTGCGGTGTTTAAATCAGGTTTACCCTAAAGATTCAAAACAAACCAAAAAAATTCAAATATCTGCAATAGCAAACTCAACACTCTTATTAATGAAAATGAGAGTTTTTAATTAGACCAGATCTACCTACAAGTATGTCTAGGACCCAGATGTCCTGACTTCTGCCTCATACAATTCCCAAACAGAAGCATTAATTAATAATTAATCCATCAATCTGTATGTGTGATGTTCTTAAAACATTATCTATACCAACAGCAATACAGCAAAAATTCAAAACAGCTGGAGAGGGGAAACATCCACTAACTTGTTCTTACTTTGGCTTGGTTAGAACAGTCATAGCGCATCCTCTGTCTGTTCTTATTCATCTTGCTCATCAGCATTTTGCCTGTGCGAAAGTCAAAAGTGCTCAAGTCCATGGAGCTCCCCAGGTAACGGGCCAGCTGGGGCTTGCTTCGGAACTTCTTCCCACTTGGGCTGAGAAAAATATAGAGGGAACAGGGAGAGAAATTAAACTTCTTGGGCTCTGGCTGATACCAATGTTAGTTTCACTTAAAAAAAAAAAAAAGGCGAGCCAGGTTATTATTCCCTTTGTGGCAGGAAGAGGGGATACTGGACATCTAAGAGTACCCCTCCTCACTCACTCAGTCAAGATGAGCCTATTAGACCATATCCATATAATCTCCCTCCTGTGGAAGACAGAGGAATCAGGGGTAGAACATGTTAACCTGATCTAGACATCAAAGGCCAAATTCAGTCCAGGGAGTCCATGGGAGGCACTCAAATTACACCAGGATTGAACTTGAACATTCTGCTTCCAGCTCATTATCCACTGGTTCAAGCAAAAGTATGTCAGTTTCCAAACCTCAGTTCTCATGGGAATGTTAAGTTAGACCAGCATTATGATCTTCATACCACCCTTCTCTTTTTTCTCTTTGTAACACAAACAGTTTTAATAATAATCTTCCAATTTCAGTTTGATCACTTATCTTTCCTATAAACAGTTAGGAGGCAAGAAAATCCGTAGTTGCCAATCTGTAAAGGGTAACAAAGTAAAAAAACCCTTTCATTTTAATTAATAGAACAAATCAAAATTTTGAAAGACATTGCATTAAAGGTGCACTTTTCTGTTTGATTTTTATGTGATGGACAACAGCCAGGCAAGCGTCCATCCATTGGCCCAACTGCTTTCTTGTTTATATAAAATAAACTTATGGTTGTAATGATACTAAATAAGGGGCTGGATTCTCCTCATTTACGGTGGTGTAAATCAGAAGTAAACCCACTGAAATCAATTGAGCTATACTAATGTAAAATTGTGAGAAGCAAGAACTATTTTGAAAAGTCATTTCCATGTAGCACTGGATGAAGTTCTGGTCTGCAATTCTCTCATCTACTCAGGAGCACCTGTTACAGAATGATTAAATCTGTGATCATTTTCTCTTTCCCTACCAAGTATAAGATGAATGAGTATCTTGTGGAACAGAACCCCACACTTCCATATCTGCAAGAGTTCGCAAAACGGGAGTTGTGACCCAGCCTTCTTACTTTTGTGAAGCAATGTGACCCAGTTGTCCATTTAAATCAAGACCACTTTTTGGAATCCCAGATCTCTGAAAGTCCTGCACGTGAACATGCACGTTGTCATCTTCAGAACATTTATTTGCATCTACTGGTCATGGAGACACCAACCTTTGTGGGTATGGAGTCCCTTTCCATAAGCTTCTCATCCCAAGATAGCAGCCATGAACACACATCTATCAGATGGACAAGAAGTTTGGAAGTTCACTTCTAACTGCATGCTGCCCGTATACCCAGAGATCATCCGTTACCCAATAATGCAAGATCTCCTGGGATGCTTTTTTCCAATGAGTCAGCATTTTGCAAATAGCCAGATATTTTAAGCCAGGCATGCCAACAAACAGTAACTGTAGTTGCTATTATCTGTAATACAGCACATGAAAAGTCAGCTGCCCAGAGGAAATGAATTGATTGGACTAATTTGCAATTGATGACAGGGTATTTTTAAACAGCATAGCGTAAGTGCTAAAATTTCAGCTAACTAGATCTAAGTCTTATTTTTGGAAAAATTAAGAATCCTTGTATTTAGAAGAGGACTTAGTTTGTCTGACTTATACTTGTTGGATGCTACAGTTCAGAACTGGAGGCTGCAAAGACTCATACACCCACTTGAAAAAGATGGAGCAAGTTATCTGCTTTTCTAACTCTAGAAAAAATAGAAGATGATCTAAATCACATCTTAAGAAGGTTTAAAAAAATCACTCTGTTATATTTTTGTGTCTTAACTGTAAGCTATCAAAAAGCTCACCTCACGTTTTGTTTTGGTGCTAACTTGAGATTTTAAATGAACAGAATTTAGGATCTCCCAGATTTCTACTAAATGGTTAAGCATCTCTTGAAAATCCGTACTCATCAGTAGCAAATGATGTAGGAGTCGAGCAATGCAGAAATGAAATGATCTCTAAGCAGTGCCATCTTCATATTGCTAAACAGGTGTCTTTCCAGTGTCATCCTCTCAAGGGTCTTCTTTCAGGGCAATCTAAATGGAAACACCTCTTCTCAGTGGAGAAATTAGCTTCCTTGCACCTTTTTACAAGAGAAGGATCTGAAGAAATAAGCCTATACAGAGAATCTTGGTCCCACAACTCAGGAGCAGCATCAACTGACCTCCTAATCAAAGCTCAGACAAAGGGTCCCCAAACTGCCAGGGTTCATAGGAACCCACATGTGGGGCATCAGGGCCAGGGTCAGCTCACACAGGGACAGAGAGGAAGCTCCAGCCAACCCTGCTCTGCCCCTATCTTCACTCCAGTCCCAGTCTAGGCTCCCAGCCCAGGCCCTGAGACCCCAGCCCTGGGCCCCATGGTAGCAGCTCCAGCTTCTACCTCAGCTCATGGCCCTCAACTGCAGTTTTGGCCCTGACTGTAGCTCATGGGAGGAGGCGCAAACCAGGTAAGGGGGGGCACAACCCAAAAGCTAGGGGACCACTGCCACAGACCATATACTCCAGAAAAGGCAATGAGGAAAAGGAAACCCACAGAAATGCAGAGAACCAGAAGGGATACACAGATCTACTCCCTGAAAATCCTGCAGAAGTAGGGCCAACATAAATGAGAGAGCCAATATGAGCAGTCTATAAAGTCTGGCAAAAGACTCATGAATACAAAAGCAGTCCTTTGTCCAAATGCAGACGGAACAAGGCTGACCCTAAAGGCTCTTGGAACAGACTCTCTGCTGCCCTAAATGAAGTCAAAATGCATAACTTTTAATCTGTGGAGACTCACTAGCAGAGGAAGCAGAGCCATTACCCCATGGATCCAAAAGCTCTCAGTTGTCAGATGCAAAATAAGAGAACACTAGAGACCATGTCAAAAGAGTGACTATCCCTTCTTGTGTTGGGCACAGGCAGAACCAAGGAAATCTAAGTGAAATATCCATGGGAAATGTGTCAGCCACTCTGAATTCCTCTCCCTGTGTCTCTCATGGACTTTAGAGTCTGACTGATGGGATTGAAAAGAATAATCCTGCCCCTTTTTTTTTTTTCTGCCTGACAGCCTCCAAAATAAACATGGAAGATTCAGTGTAACCACTGCTTTTATCAGAACTCCTAGCAGTAGGGGCAAGTGTTCACAAGTTTAAGATCCAAAGATACCACAAATTTTACAGAAGGACCAGTTTGAACCCAAAGTCTCAGATCCATGGTCTTGCTTACAGGCACATTGACATCTCCAGGAGGGAGTTTCAGCTTATTGTCAACATGCTTGAAGAGTAAAGGTTGAGTGTCTGAAAGAGTAATCTGCTTATCTTAAAAAGGGGTGGTCCATAACATCTCCGTACTGGAGATCCTGTACTTTTTGAAAGCAGACCTTGTGCCTGAACCAGCTATAATGAACCTTCACAGTCTCTCTCATCTGCACTTTTAGCTAGAGCACTAATGTGCAGCAACCTGCAACTGGAACCTGCAACTCTGTGAGAAGCCGGAGTCTCCTTTGGTGTTATCCATCAAAAGCTACTGCTAGAAAGATTGAGACATGAGGAACAAAAATACCAGTTAGCCAGAGAGTTGACTAGCTGCATGTATCATGGAGCTGGCTGAGGCTCCACGAGCCAAGTACGCACCAGATGTATTACATGGTATTCTGCGCCAAAGACACAATAACTAGCACCAGTTCTAGCTAAGCAGAAATCTGAAAAGTGAAGCAATCTCTGCCCACAACTGAAAGTCGCTACAAAAGCATTCTAAAACAGGTCTAAAGATGCCTCCCTGCCAAATTCCCAGAGAGGTGAAGATATTGAGCTTGATCCAAAGTGCTATGAAAAAAGGCACTGAAGTACTGAATAAAACTATTTTATTCTGACTATATGCTTTGAAAACAAGAAAAGGATACTGTACCTAGTGTTTTCCTTGAAGAGCACTGACTGATCAGAGCCAGAGCTGTAACTGTTGGAAGCCAATGAGAAGCTCATTCACTAACCACAATCAGAAAGAAACTGGTGGAGTGGGGGCCTCAGAGATTCAAGTGGCTTGTGCATGCTCAATAGGACATAGCCCTGAGACAGCCTACAGGTACCTCAGAGGGTCAAAAAAAAACCCTAAGAGCTAGTGGAGATTTCCACTTGACTTGCTCTTGAGGCATGAGACTCAGGAGTAGCAATCGTGTTTTATGGAATCTATAAAGAAAAAAACAACTTGTCTTCACAAAGCAGCTCTCGAAAGGCATAGTTTTCCCCTCCCCCTTTGCAGGTCACCAAAAGTTTCAGAATTCTCCAAGCACTGTTTTTTTTTTTTAAACCAAATACATCTGAAGCATCCCAAACAAAGGGGCAACAATTGTACACATTTTGATTGTAAAATTGTAGAAGCTTGGAAATCTCTTGCTGAAAAAGTTAGTGTCAGCAAGTAACTTGCTGTATTCATGTGATAATTAACTTGTAGATAGGCTCCTCTACTTTACCAGCTACTAAAAAGAAAGGAAGTGCAAAGAGACAAATGATTTTTTTTTATGCTCGTCTATCAAAAGGTGTATCACATTATCTGCTTCCATGGCTTGCCTCAGCACTAACAAAACAGAAAAAGGGCAGTATTTTTCCAAAAACAAAGTCTCATTTGCTATTCACAGACTTTCTGGGTGCAGATTACAATGAATGCATCACAGCCTATTCAACAGTCAGCAACTGCCAGGTGCCTGCTCTATATGTGCAGCTCACTCTTTGTTTCGGTCTCATTACATTCTTAAGAAGAGAACTGACTGCAAGCTCATTCCCATTCCCTTCCACCACCCCTATTAAGCAAGTTTCCTTCCCTCCTTCTCCCCCCCATTAAGCATATACCAGAGATTCAGAGAACTTGACTGAAATGCAAAGGACAGAAAAAAAAAAAACAACCAAAAACCAATCTTGCTTTCTTTCTAAAGAAATGGGAGACAGGAACCTGGATGCAAATGATCAAATGCATTTGCCTAAAGACTCACTCACTCGCTGCCATCTGAGAAGCACAAAAGCCACAACAATTATTTTTTCCCCACACATTTGTTACAGTACATAAAATGCTTCTTTCCTCCTCATACTCTAGTTGCATTACAACTTGTCATCCTCAGGCTGTGCATTCAAGTTCGTTAGTATTTACAGTCTAAGTCATTATCTCTTACAGTGTCTGTGAACACTCAGCTCACTATAACAGGTGTATGCCCCTCATGCCACACCTCTGGCACATTCTTCCCTAGTAGTAGGCATCACTCTTGCTAGCTAGCATGGCTGCTTGGTACTGCCCTATATCTCTGCCTTCCAGCACACCAATTCTGAAGGCATATTTTATTTGGTAAGATGACTCATAAGCTGTAGTGGGTACTGGGTAACCCCTGTTCTCCAGTTTCCCCAATTCCTAATGACACATTTGTCTATAGTTATAAATATTATCACTGGCTACAGAGACACTGGGTACAATGGCTATGTACCCTGCACCTGCCTCTTCTACAATCCCTTCTCTAACTGCACACCACCAGTTCACTACAGTGAATAGCCACATCCCCTGATGGATTTAAAGACACATTAGCCCATGAACATTTCTCTTCTGCTCAGTGCAGTGGTGCCCCTACATGCCCAAGCTCCTACACACATTATCCTATAGTAAACTGTAATGTAACTGAAATGCACATCACTCTTGCCGACAGCTCCACGCAGAGGGTCCTCCTTCCTCCTTATAGTAGTAAGCCTCATTCTGACTAATGACTTCATGTAGCTTGAACCCCCACCCTCAAATAAGCCATAGGCATACTCGCTTTTAGCAAGGCTTTAACAAGTTACCATATATCCACTATCCTACAGATAAATAAACACGAGGGGCAGATCTGTATTAGGGTAGTGAACTAAAGAAGCAGAGTCCATTTTTATACGAGCTCTTGTGAGGCCTATTTATGGTGAAATAACTGGATATGATAATGGCTTTATAAGAGCCTCACCTTGGAAGCTCAGGACTACCAGAGGTTTTGCCAAGAGAGGTACCTTCTCCCAGAAAAATTTTACCAAAAGTATATTTCCCCCCCCACAGACTGAGTTGTTTTTTTTTTTTTTAAACTATTTATTTATAGGAATCTTAGTTGCTGACTGTGGAGGCAAGAAATTCACAAAGAAATGAATGTTATGAGATTGACCGATGCGTAGCTCTTTAGGGAATGCCTTTCTAGGCAAAACTCCTACAAAGGAAATGTTTCTGGGGAACCTCTCTCGTGACAAAACTGGTATCTCTCTTTCTAGACTCAAAAGTGAGACTTTTATAATTTCAGGGAAAGTCTGAAATCATCTGCAGGTGAATCATTCCCTCCTCACAATATTACTCTGCTCCAATTTGGCTCGAAAAGAGCTCTTACAAAAGTGGACACAGCTGCTCTCAGTTAGTCTAGTTCCAAAGTCACTACTTTTGTCACAAGCCACACACTGTTGAGAAACCCAACTCTCATCCAACCAGTTGCTGAGAGTGGGAGGTTGCTGCCAGGATTTTCAATCCATGAACCATGCTTAAGAAAGAGCCTAATTTCCAACCAGCCTTTGCTTATTAATGTCAAACACCAAGCTGACCCTGAGCAGTGTAATGCATTTGTCTGACACCATTCCCACTGCCCAGACACATTCACCTTCTGCAGAAGGCAAACTTTTACATTGACTTAATTTCTAGTTCTTGTGATTACAGAGAAAACCTTCCAAATACAAACCGATATGGTACAATCCTCTTATCTTGAAGAAAACTTCAGAAAAATGCTAACTGCCAGTGCCATTCAATTCATATGGATGGTAATTCTTGGGTCTAATCATGGCACATCCAAAATTTTGGTGCACAACTGAGTATCTAACTTTGGTGAACAATTACTGCAACTGTGCATATACAACATGTAACTGGACACACAAATGACCAGCTAAACAAATGTCAGAAAAAGCAGAAGTGGTTAAAAGTGACATGTATATTTTTCCACACTATGAGCTGGTCTATATTAGAAAATTAGATCGAACCAGTTACTCAATGGGCAGTGACAGTCAAAAAAGCTAATGTCAGAAACCATTATGAAAGGGATAGATAAGAAGATAGAAAATATTATCTCACTATATAAATCCATGGTACACCCACATCTTGAATACTCCATCCAGTTCTGGTTGTCCCATCTCAAAAAAGATAAACTGGAAAAGGTACAGAAAAGGGCGACAAAATGATTAAGGGTATGGAACAACTTCCATATGAGGAGAGGTTAAAAAGACTGGGACTCTTCAACTTGGAAAAGACACATCTGAGGAAGCTATGATAGAGGTCTATACAATCTTGACTGGTGTGGAGACCATGAATAAGGAAATGTTATTTACTCATTCACATAACACAAGGACTAGGGGTCTCTCCATGAAATTAATAGTCAGCAGGTTTAAAATAAAAAGTACTTCTTCACACAACTCACAGTCAACCTGTAGAACTCTGTCAGGGGATGTTATGAAGGCCAAAACTATATCAGGGTTCAAAAAACAGCAAGATAAGTTCTTGGAAGTTAAATCCATCAATAGCTATTAGCCAAGATGGACAGAGATGCAAAAATTCACACCCCTAAGTAACACAATTAGGCCGACCTAATTCCCTGAGTATACAGCACTAGGTAGAAGGAAGAATTCATCTGTCAATCTATCTACAGTCTTTTGGAGAGGAGGATTACCTATGCCAATGGGAGAACACCTACCCATTGGAGTAGGCAGTGTCTACATTGAAGTGCTATAGCAGTGCAGATGCAGCACTTTAGCATTTCAAGTGCAAACAAGCCCTATGGCTGTATTTCACTACAGGCATTACAGTGCTGCAGCTGTAGCACCTCAGCACAGACACTTGCCACAATCATGGAAGGGGTTTTTCCATCACTATAGTTAATTCAATTATCTGAGAGACGGTAGCTAGGTCTACAGTGGGAGTTAGGTCAGCGGTGATTTTTTCACAACCCTAAGAAACAGCTAGGTTGACCTAAATTTGAAGCATAGACTTGGTTTTAGTAATGCAGAATGTAACAATAACTAACTAAAAGTTTAGTTATTGCAAAAAAGCAATATTATGCCTTCTATCTTTGTGCAAATTGACATGTCTGGAAAATCCATGGTAGATGGCCTTCATTTTGTAGGCCCAGCCCTCAGACTCCTGAGCTAGTAAGTATCTCATGCATTTTGAGCAGCAAATGAACTACTAGAAGGGGTCTTTTCTTTCTCTTGCAGAGACTCTAAGCAACAGCAGGACTGAAATTTTCAATCTGTAGATTTGGGAAGATGACATTGCATTGATTTACCCTCAGTCCCAAATTTGAAAGGTTACCCTCATAGCCATAATGGTTAGATTTTAAAACTGAAACCTACGATTTTGCATTAGTTGATGGTGTAGTAAGTACACCTCCATACTCAAAATCCCTGTCTGCCACCTCAGCGCAGTAGGTGAATTCATGCTGCATTCCTCTAACTCCGCACAACACCCTCCCTGCGTCCCAAGAACAATTCCACCTAAACTAGCAGACATAACTGTGGCACCTCTGGCAAGCACTGCATGTTGTCAATTCCCTGTGGGTGCCATGTTCCACCCACAGATGTGTCACACATACAACTACATTAATATACATGATTCTGGCAGAGTGAGCAGCTCATCTATATCACATGCTTCCCCCATGGCACTAATTGTAATAGATCTCACGCTAGCAGAGCAGGTTAAGGCCTCCCCTCTGGATCTTATGGGCACATTCATCTTTAGAAAGCAACCTCACTGAATCAGGGTAAATGCTTCCTGCCTCGCCCGCCCCACTCTTACCATAAAACCCAAAAGAGGTTTGCCCACCGAAATAGGTATCACTGTAACAGGGCAGGAAGCCCCTCCCCTGACACAATGGCCCACATTGCAACTACTCCGTGGCATATTTACACATAGCAACTGATACCACTCTAGCAGCATTGTCTTAAGATCCCATGTTCTTCATGCAGCAACCACCCGCATGGCAGTTACCTACAGTGACAGACATTATTGTGGCAGGTCACCTTCCCTTCATCTTACTGTCCCAACTTAATGGGTTCTTACAGCACATGCACCTATAGCAAGCTATTACTCTGGACCCATGGCCACCTGTGACACATTCACCTAAGGTAACAGACAGCAGCGTGGAAGAGGGATATTGGGGGGCTGCTCACGCAACCACACTACTGTCTATTACTATAGGAAAATGTACCATCTACCTAAAAACATGTGGTAGGGTGGGCACCCAACCCCACAGCATGCTAACTTACAGTAACAGACATGGTTGGCAATGCAGATGCCTCCCACCCCATGGTCCCCCAGGGTACATTCACCTATAGTAACGGATATTTGTGGAGCAGGGAGGCCAGGCTCCCTGGAGCCCCAGGCCCCACAGCACATGCCCCCACAGTAACAGACATCTGACTGGGCAGGGTCCCCCCACACCACCTACTGTACCTTCACCTTTAGCAAGAGACATCAGGAGCGGGTCCCGGACCCCGTAGCACATTCATCTACAGCAACGCACGGCTGTGGCAGGGCGGGCGGCCCCCCGGCACCCCATGGCCCCCCCATGGCACATTCACCTATAGTAATAGACATCACTCTTGCCGGCTGACAGCCCCGACTTTCTGGTCACTTCTTCCCTTTTCCATCCCTGCGGGAGGGCTGAGCACTCCCACCTCTTCCGCTCCATCTCCGCTGGGGCTCGGCCTGCGCCCTCTCCTCCTCGCTCCGCCGTGCTCACTGGCAGCCGCCGCCGCTGGCTCCTAGGCTAGTTCCACCGGCTCTTCCCGGCCGCCGCTCACTCCTCCCGCCGCGGGCAGCGACGGCTCTTCCCGGCTCCGGCTACTCACTCCTCCCCCCGCCGGGCTGGCGCCGGATCCTGGGTCCGCCCCCCGCCCCGCGAGGTGACGGCTCTGGTGGCTGTTCCCGACTCCCTCCCACCGCAGCGTCGCCGGCTCTTCTCTCCCATTCAGCGCCCCCCCCTGCCGGCGGCCGGGGGGGGGGCGGCTGTTCCCGCCCCTGTCCCCCCCCCCCCACGCCTCTAAGCAGCGCCGCGGCCCTCACTCCCCCCCGCCCCCTCCAAGGCGGCTGTTCCTCTCTCTTTTCACTCCCCCTCCAGCGATGCCGCAACCCCACGGCTCCAGTCTCGCCTCGGCTGTTCCCCTCTCCTGCACGGGCCCCCTCCCCCCGAGAATCGCTGGCGCTGGCCCCCGCCTGAGCGGCGCTGGCGCACGCGGCGGCCGTTGCTCCCCCCCCTCCCCACACTCGGCGCGCGCGGCGGCCGTTGCTCCGCCTCCTCGGCGCCAACCTGGGGAGGGGGACCCCGACCCCCCCCCCCCCCCGCGGATCCCTCCGCCCAGAGGAGGAGACCGCGCGCGGCCGGCGCGCTCAGCCCGCGGCGATATAGTCCCCGCCCGACTGAGGGGCGACCCGCGGGGAGTACCGGGCCCGGAGTGGGGCAGCGCGCCCCCCCCCACAGGACCCCGCACCTCAGCCACCCCCCGGGGGCCCCCTCAGGGACCGCCCCCCCTCGCTCCCCCAGGGCCCCCACCTCCCTCAGGGACCGCCCCCCCACGAGCCCCCCCCCCCCCCCCTCCCGCACCCCACCCCCCCCCCACTTCAGCCCCGAGACCCCCGCCCCTCACCCCAGAGCCGGCTCCGGCCGCCGCTGGCCGCCTCTAGGTCCCGGCAGAGCCGCCCTGGGCATCTTCCCGCCGCCGCTCCGCCTGCCCCGGCCGGAGTGACCAGCCCGCCTGAGGGGGCAGGGCGCGCGCCCCGCACGGCCAGGGGGCAGGGGCCCCTTCCTCCCCGGCCCCGGCCCGCTGGCGCCCCCTGCAGGCCCGGCCCCGCGCCGCTCCCTGCTCGGCGCCCCCTGCAGGCCCGGCCCTAGGCGCGCCTGCCCCACACCGCACCCCAAAGGGCAGGGAATCAGGGCCCCAGGGAAGTCTGCAGAGGCTTGGCGCTGGGGGGGGGGCTGCGTCCCCAATGGCCCAGCAGCTCCGCCCAGAGATGGGAAAAGCTGGGGGGACCCATCGCCTCTGTCCGGAGATGGGGTGCATCTCGCCCGGGGACCCGTTGCCTTCTCCCAGACAGTGGTGTGTTTTGCTCAGGGACCCATCGCCTCCATCTAGAGACAGGTGGGCATCTCGCTGAGGAACCCGTCACTTCTGCCCACAGCGGTGGGATTGCATTTCACCCAGTGACCCCTCGCCTCCAGCCAGAGACAATGGCATATCTCATCTGCTTGGAGCAAAGGCAGCGTTGTAGGTCCATTTAGACCCTACTTTGGCCATCCCTGAAGAACAGTGCCTGGGAAAACAGAACCAGAAGAGGAACAGGCCTGGTCTGGTTTGCCAAGGTCTAGTCCTCTGAGGTTATTTTCTAGGAACAGGTTTTTTGGTCCTTTTTGCATCTCTTTGGTGGGATCTGTAGGCTGCATGTAGGACAGCCCTTGATAAGTCAGCTCCAAAAGTAGCATCAGTGCTTGCCTGCATGGATCCTCACTGTCCGAGTGTGCACATGTTAGATGCACAAGTTCAGAACCTTTGGAATAGGAGCATCTATTGGGCTGTAGAGATACCCTGCCTGTGGCCTCAGGCCTTCCCAGCCCCATGATGATATGTATGTGGCTATAAGCCCAAGAACACCGTCCTATTTGAACATTCATAACTTCCTCTACCTATCGCTGTAGAACAGCTGGTCGGGAGGCTTTTGGCAGTTTTCTTCATATTACTTTAAAAAAAGATACAGCTCTCTTACTGGTTTCCAATTACCTTATATGGCAAGCAGCAAGGAGATCAAGGAAGGATATGAGCAGTGTATATTATGTGCAAATCCAAAGAGCAGGAAATATCCAGAGACCCAGGCATGCTGAGCTCAGGTTGTCCAGGCTAAGTGACAAGAGTACTGCAGAGGCTGATACCTTCTTTATGTTCTGGGGAATATTTAATTAATATATGTATTTGTTTCTTCTTGGTGGGAGAGATTATTGTCTTTAAGATCTATGAACCTTAGAACTCTGCCTCTAATTAAAGCAGCTCTATAGCTGTATGTCTTCTAAAGCCCTTCACTCTTTAGAGTTTTTTTTTTTAATAGTTTTGTATGTAGCATTGGTTTATTCTGGTAAGTACTTATGAAATGTCTTGCTCTACAATTACAGTTATTTCCAGAAAACTTGCATGGGTGGATTGGAAGAAATGTATAGTAACTAGAGCTGATAAAAAAAATGCCAGTTCTTGTTACTGGAAATTTACAATGAAAAAAATATCTTCAGATTTTTGGTTAAAAAAACCTCCCAAAACGTGAAACATTTACTGAAAACAAAATTTGTTGACCAAAATCTCAGAAAATTTTGACCAAAATAAGTATTTTCTGCATAAATATTTGTTTTGGTTGAAAAGTCATTTTTGTCCAAACATGTTTCAACAAAAATACAGTTACCAGCTCTAGCAGTAACCTCCCCATCAAGATGAATGAGGAATGGTTACTTACCCAATCGTAACTGCAGTTCTTCAAGATGTGTTGTTCATACAGATTCCACTGTTGGTGTGCATACACCCCATGTGCTCAAGATCAGATTTTTTTGGCTAGCACTGTCCACTGCGGTCATGCCTGCATCATAGATGCCCTTGTTCCCTTCTCTCAAGGCCATAAAGGAGGGAGCAGACCCAACTGCCTCTCAGTTCCTTTGCCAATACAGAATCCCATAGGAACAGGACTCTGCATTAGCAGGAAAGGAGGGTGGGTCATGGAATCTGTGTTGATAACACAACATGGAGAACCACAGTTACTGTAGGATAAGTAACTTTCTTTCTTCTCCATGTGACTGTCCACACAGATTTCACTTTTGGTGATTGGCAAGGAGTAGTCTCTGCTTGGAAGTGAGAATGAAGAATCCTACTTGAAGAGTGATTGCAGAATAGCCCTACTGAAATTTGCATCCAATCTGATGGATGCAACCAATCTAGTGCAGTGGTTTTCAACTTGTGATCCAAAGGAGTATGCACCTCCATTCGACATTTTTGTATGGGTTACTGATATCATCTAGTTACTGATATTACTACTGGGCAGAATGTACCACCCCCATTGGTGTCTGGCTTCTTGACTGAGAAGGATGATCTTCTCCTTGCCTGCTGATATAGCGTGTTGCTGTTGTGTTGGCTGTCAGCACCTGAATTGTTGATCCCTGAAGCAGATATTGAGACATAGAGCCCCAAAAACTGTGGAGGAGCTCTGGAAACCTTCAGGGTATGGAGTACCTCAACAGTGCCACTGCTAAAGAGGTCATTACCCTCGAATGGGAAGTCCTCGATTGTTGTCTGGCCCTCCCCATAGAATTGGAGCCATGATGATTTCCTCGTTGCAACTGTATTGGCTGTTATTCATACCACCATGTCAGACATGCCCAGCAGAGTGTAGAAAGATATTCTGCTAGATAGTTGGCCCTCAGCTCTAAGGCCTTTCAATTCTTCCTGGTGTTTGTTGGGTAGCTTACCCACCAAATCGGACAGTTAAAAAAAACTGTATTTTAAGAGTCATTCTTGCTAGTTTGCTAATTTGTAGGCCTGCAAATGAATACTTTCCACCAATAAAGTCAAGATTTTTGGGGGGTTTCTCACAAGGGGAGGACTTTGCTGTTTTCCCCTCTCCTGTATGGCTCATATATCCAAAGAGCCAGGTGTAGGATGCTGGTAAAACATTCAAACCCTTTTGCAGGGACCTGATATCTTTTATCCCCTTTCTTGGCGATAGCAGATAGAGAAGGCAGTGTGCACCAGATTGATCAGTAGGTTCCAGCAGACTATGAATGGTCGACATAGCCAACCTCCTTTTCTTGGAGTTGCAGAGTGAAGTATATCCAAGACCTCATGTTGCTTCTTTGGTATAATCTCCATGGGAACATCCAGGGATCAGCCATCTGTTTCACAAAGTCTTGGAGGAGGCATTTGAATTCACTTGCCAATACCAATGAAAGTGGGGTGACCGCCTCATCAAGGGAGGAAGATATTGGAACCAGGATCTGATACTTCTGCACAGGAGAATTCCCCTTTTCACTCTGCAGCAGCTACAGATAGAGCAGAGTCATCTCTGAACGCCAACTTCACCTCTTCGATGAAAAAGACATGACTCTAGATACAGAGGAGAATGCTGGCTTTCTAGACTACAGCCGAACATCCCCATGAGGACCAGCATGGCCAGGGTATGGGTAGTGCAATGGAAGATACATCAGGGGATGCCAGATGGTGGTGATCCTTGTAAGGACCTGATCTATTCCTAGCTTTCATCAATTCCTCCCCAACTCCCACTGAACTACCTAGGTGGCAATGAAGGACAGGTAGGGATAATTCCCTATGTTCAGGGGAGAAGGAACATACCTCCTTCAAAGGAGGGGCAGTCCTGTCAGAAACACTCCGCGTGAGCACCAGAAAGGTTGGTCTAGAGGTCACTTCCTTAGCCAGATGCAGAGGCTCTACAGAAGGGAGTTTTGTAATGACCTACTTGAGCCTCTAGTAATGGTAACTCCGGTACTAGCCCCACCAACATATCGCTCAGCCCTGGATATTATTTGGTGCCACAGAGGTTGGACTGATGTCTCGGGTAAAGAGGAAGCAGTTGGTCCTTGTGTGATGGGTATTGTCACAACCACAGCTGTGGGTGGTGCACAGGCACTGGTTATTGAGGAACTTGGTGCTGGGATAGACGCCAAGGGGCTGATACCAGAGGCAGCTTGGTTCTTAGACTTAGCAGGTGCTGCCTTAGATAGCTGTACTGAGATACAGGCAAGGGTCATCTCTGACTTATGACTCTTCACTGACGAGCCCAGACTGAGTTATGACTGTTGTGCCCCCTGCTAGATGCCAGCAATGGGCTAAAGGAAAAACAGGGTTACTTACCAGTAACTGGTGTTCTTTGAGATGTGTTGCTCATATCCATTCCAATATAGGTGTGCACTCGCCGCCATGCACTGGTCCCCAGAACTTTTATCCCCTTAACAGGCCCCATAGGGTCAGCTCAGGCACCCCTGGGGGTGCTGCCCCCATGCCGCAGTACATAAAGCACCGCCGACCCTACGGCCCCTCAGTCCCTTCTTTCTGCCAACTCCGACAGCAGGGACGGCGGGCGGGTGTGGAATGGATATGAGCAACACATCTCGAAGAACAACAGTTACTGGTAAGTAACCCTGTTTTCTCCTTTGAGTGATTGCTCATATCCATTCCACTATAAGTGATTACAAAGCCGTACCTTGGCGGTGGGTAGGAGTTACTGGTGAGCTGCCTTCAGCACGGCTCTGCTGAATCCCACATCCTCTCTCGCCTGCTGCACGATGGCGTAGTGGGACGCGAAGGTGTGCACCGATGACCAGGAGGCTGCCTTACAGGTGTCCTGCAGGAGCACTTTCTCCAGGAAGGCCGCCGCTGCCTGGGCTCTCGTTGAGTGCGCCAAGATGGGCCCTGGGAGCAGTGCATTCGCCTGCTCCTAGCAGCACTTGATGCAGGAGTTGATCCACTTGGAGATGCGCTGGGTGGAGATGGGGGATCCCTTCATCCAGTCCGCCACAGCGACGAAGAGCTGCATTGACTTCCGGAACGGCCGTGTCCTGTCAATGTAGTAGGCCAGGGCCCGTCTGACATCCAGGGAGTGCCATCTCTGCTCCTCCTCCGACCCATGCGGTTTAGGAAAGAACACGGGGAGGAAGATGTCTTCGTTATAGTGGAATAGTGAGACCACCTTAGGCAGGAAGGCTGGATGGGGTCTCAGCCATACCTTGTCCTTATACAACACCACGTAAGGGGGCTCCGAGGTCAGAGCTCTAATCTCAGAGACCCTCCTAGCCAATGTAATGGCTACCAGGAAGGCCACCTTCCACGAGAGAACGAGCAGCGGGCAATCAGCCATCGGCTCGAAAGGGGCCCGTCAGCCTGGAGAGCACCAGGTTGAAGTCCCAGGGAAGCACCAGGTCTCAAACCTGTGGGTAGAGCCTCTCCACCCCCTTGAGGAACCTAACCGACATGGGGTGGGAGAACAGGGACCTCCCCTCCATGGGCTGGTGGAAGGCCGAGATGGCCGCCAGGTGGACCCTTAGGGAGGCTAGCACCAAGCCCTGGAGTTTCAGCTGTATCAAGTACTCCAAGATCGCCTGGATGGGCGACACACTAGGTTGGATACCCCGGGATTCTGCCCAACAGGTGAAACTCCTCCACTTAGCCCGGTATATGACCTGCATGGAGGGTTTTCTGCTGCCCAGCAGAATCTCTTGGACCTGCGCCAAGCAGGCTCTCTCCCCCTCTGTCAGCCACAGAGTCTCCAGGCTGTCAGGTGTAGGGAGTCCAGGTCTGGGTGCAGCAGGCGACCCTGGTCCTGGGAGAGTAAGTCATGGCGCCTCAAGAGTTCTATAGGCAGGGCGATCGACAGGTCCACTAGCATGCTGTACCAATGCTGTTTCGGTCATGCTGGGGTGATCAGCATAACATCTGCTCTGTCCCTCTTGATCTTCAAGAGGATCTTGGGTAGGAGTGGGATCAGGGGAAATGTGTAGGTGAGTGTCCCCCCCGTTGATGAGGAACGTGTTGGACATGGAGCTCGGCTCATGACCCCGGAGTGAGCAGAACCTCTGGCACTTCCTGTTCCAGGACGACGCAAACAGGTCCAGTCGGGGAACAACACCCCATTCTCAGAAAATGGAGGTCACTACCTCCTGGCGTACAGACCAGTTGTGATGGGGTAGTTCGCCTCAATGTTCCTGACCCCCAGGAGGTGAGAGGCAGATAAATGAAAGTCGTGCCTCACTGCAAAGTCCCACAACCGGATGGCCTCCTGGCAGAGGGCCAAGGAACACGCTCCCCCCTGCCGGTTGATGTAAAACATCACTGCAGTATTGTCTGTCAGCACTTGAACCATTCTGCCCTTCAGGAAGCTGAAGAACTCCCTGCAGGCTAGCCTGACATCTCTGAGTTCTTTGACATTGATGTGGAGGCTCCTCTCCTCCTCCGACCAAGTCCCTTGGGTGCCCAGGCCAACACTGATATGGGCTCCCCATCCCACATCTGAAGCATCAGATATCAGGGTGACCGAGGGGGCCAGATCAACCAATCGTCCAGGTACGGGAAGATTTGTACCCTTCTGCATCTCAGGTGGGCCGCCGCCACCACCATACACTTCGTGAAGACACTGGGCGCAGAAGAAAGGCCAAAGGGCAGGGCCGTGAACTGGTAATGGGACCCCGCCACTGTGAACTGCAGATAGCGTCTGTGGCAGGGCCACATCGAGATGTGGAAATATGCACCTCTCAGATCGAGGGCGGCACACCAATCCCCCGGATCTAGGGCCGGGATAATAGAGGCTAGGGAGACCATGTGGAACCTTAGCTCCCTTATGAACCTGTTGAGGCAGTACAGGTCCAGTATGGGTCTCAGACCCCCCTTTGTCTTGGGGATGAGGAAATACCTGGAGTAAAATCCTCTCCCCTTCTCCTGTGGAGGAACTGCCTCCACCACCCCCAGAGCCAAGAGGGCCTCCACCTCCTGCAGCAGAAGTTGCTCGTGGGAGGGGTCCCTGGAGGGGGACGGGGTAGAGGGGGCTCCTGGGGGAATGGCCATAAGATGAAGGGCATACCCCTATAGGATCACCTCAAGGACCCAACGATCTGAGGTTATACCCTGCCACTCAGGATAGAAAGGCCTCAGCCTGTCTAGGAATAACAGAGATGGACCATGGGAGCAGATAATGGTGCCACCTCCGTGCGCACCGTCAAAGTTGCTTTTTTTTGTTGGGCCCCTTGGTGGGCCCATGCTAGGAGGCTGCAGAAGAGTTCGACCTGTTGGGACGCCTGACCCCCTGCTCCTATCCCTGCCCCTGCCTGCCTGGGATGCCCTGGGCGATGGCCTGGGCTGCTGCAGCGGGTGATGGGTTTGGGGCCGAGGCTGCTGCCTTGAGGCCTGTGGGGTATCAAGACCCAAGGAATGTAGGGTGGCCCTTGAGTCTTTGATGGCGTGTAACTTATCGTCCGTCTTATCTGAAAACAAGCCTGCCCCATCAAAAGGCAGGTCCTGTATAGCATTCTGGACCTCCTGTGACAGCCCCGACGAATGTGACCAAGAGCAGCGTCTCATGGCTACCACCAAGGCTATGGCCCTGCTAGCCGTGTCCGCCGCGTCACTGGCGGTCTGCAGTGCGGCCCCCGCCACCGTGGTACCCTCGTCCAAAACGGTGGCAAAGTCTGTAGCAAGGTCCTGTGGCAACCTCTCTGCAAAGCGTCACAGAGTTCCACAGGTTTAGGTTGTATCGGCCCATCAAGGCCTGGTGATTCACAATGTGGAATTGCAGGGCAGTGTGGAGTAGACCTTCCTCCTAAAGAGGTCCAGCTTTTTGCCATCCTTATTTTTTGGGTGGTGCCTTGGGACCCTTGTCTATCTTTTTGGTTCATTGTGTCCACCACCAAGGTCCCCGGGACTGGGTAGGTAAAGAGAAACTCAAACCCCTCCACCGGCACGCAATACTTTCTCTCAGCACTCTTTGATGTCGGAGCAACCGCGGACAGGGTTTGCCAGAGGGCCTTTGCTAATTTTAGGACCCTCTCACGGACCGGCAAGGCCACCCTTGACGGTCCCTCCAAGCCCACCACACCGAAGAGGGGATCCTCCTCCTCTCAAAGTTCCTTCATGTCAATGTTCAGGTTTGAGGCCACCCTCTTCAAGAGCTCCTGGTGAGCTTTGAAGTCAATCAGGGGTGTCTTATGGTCCCTGGAGGTGGCCTCATCTGGGGAGGAGCGATCAGGATTGGTGCCATCTCTGGCTCCTCAGTGCTGAGCCCGACTGGGAGGAGTGAGAGCAGGAGGACAGCCTCGTGCGTAGCACCAACCTGGAGCGGTGCCATCTGGAGCGCGGTGCCAAGGATCAATCCTGGTGCTGCTGCGCTGACAAGCTTGACAAGTCTGACTCGGAGCTTGGAGGGGAGCTCTCGTGCTCTACCCTCTGAGCCTGCCTGGAGGGAGACCTCTCCTTTGACTTAGGTCTTGACCAGGTACCGGGGGCACCCAGCACTGGTTTTCCCCGGGACACTGGCCTTCGACCCCTCAGCGGAGGGGGGCAGAGGTGTGGGCAAGGCCATCAGGTCCTGTGCCACCTGGAAAGCCTCCAGTGTCAACAGCTGCTGCAGGGACATGCCCCCCACCCCCAGGAGTTGGGATAGGCTCCCTTCATGGAGGTGCGGGCCCGGCGGTTGGCTCAACGGGCCGCAGTTCCAGCACCTCCAGGCTCGACCCTGACCACGGCCACGGTGCGGGGGAGTGCGAGCGCTCCACGCACTGACGTTGACTCCTCTTTGGTGCCAGAGAGGGACGGCGGGAAGCCTCCGGTGCAGATGGAGCACTCTGCACTGAGGAGACGCTCGGTGCCAAGGTAGAACGAGGGGGCTTGGATGCCAGACAGAGAGCCGCCTCCAGGAGGGTAGCCTTCAGCCTGACTTTCCTCTCTTTTTGGGTCTGAGGCTTGAAGGCTCGACAGATCCTGCACTACTCCCTCACTTGTGGTTCTCCTAAGCACTTCAGGCAACGGTCGTGAGGGTCACTGACCGGGAAAACCTTACCACAGGCAGTACAAGGCTTAAACCCAGAGAGACCGGGCATGGCCCAGGCTCTAAGCCCCCTGTAATAGGAGGGCTTCTAACACTAACTATTCAAACAACTAACAATTAAAGCAAGAGCAACCAACAGTCCAAGCAAGGGACTTGTGCGAGCAAGAGATGTTCCAGCGACCGTCACGGTGGAAAGAAGGGACTGAGGGGTCGTAGGGTTGGTGGTGCTTTATGTACCACAGCATGAGGGTGGCACTCCGGGGGGGCATCTGAGCCGACCCTATGGGATCTGCTAAGGGGAAAAAAGTTCCAGGGACCAGTGCATGGTGGTGAGTGCACACCTATAGTGGAAATGGATATGAGCAAGCACCCGAAGAACAACAACTAGCTAATCCTACATCTAATATGAATTGGACAGTGTGTAATAACAGTGAACAGGGCCAGAGGTTCTACCATGTAGCAGTGGGCAGTAAAAAGGAACTAAGGCATTTGGGCTCATTGTGCCCTTTATGCCATGGGTAGTGGGAAGGAGGGCATCTAGGGCACAGGTATAGACTCAATGGTTGCTGCTAGCCAAAAAGAATCCAATTTTGAGTGCCATGCTCTCCAAGAGTGGAATGTACAGGAACAAGAGCTCAGAGAAAGAGGATTTCCTTTTGTACATTCCAGGACCTTCCCCTCCCCCAGCTATTTTTAAGTTACATTTAAAAAAAAAATTGAGCTTTTCTTCCCCCTCCCACCTTCATAGTTTTTAGCAGAGTTTTAAATCTTTTAGCCTTTTGGGTAAAGTCCAGGTAGCAGTCTAACATTGAATATGCCCCCTAGTGGAGTATTTCACCTTTGCAAGGGTTAGGATATATTTTTATTTTCCTATCAGACCATGGTGTCTCAGTACCTTGATTGCGTGAGATTATATCTGACATATGGATAGATCGTTCTACAGAACGATTAGATATTTTACAAGTGGCAAGAAGATAATCACAGTAATATATATATATATATATATATATAAAAAAGCATGCCCACCCTAGGCATAATTAAACATGTAAAAACAAGTAAAAAGGAGCACGGAGAGCTCACTGCTTTGATTTCACACAAAATACGGTACTGGAAAAAGCAGCAGCGTTTTGCCAACAGAAGAGCATGCTAAGATTGGAATGCAGACCTTGAGAGAGCTTTTGCGAGTCAAATGGGGTGGTGGCACTTAAAGTGGCTGTTGCCAACAGCAACATAAGAAATCAATAGCACTAGGTTCCAAGGAGCCCAAGCAACAGCAGCTCCCTCATGGCCTTAGTCGAGAGCTGACAAGGTCCACTGGACCCCTCTTCACCTCCCCTGTTCCCCCCCACCCCAACAGATGTTACTCCTCCACCCACTTCTCAAGTAGCAAAATTAGCTCATCATGTCCTTGTGTAGGACACTCCTGCATCAGGCCCATCAGTCAAACACATCTAGAGTCTGTAAATTGAACCTATTTTGCGTTGTGAGGCCAAATACTAAGAAATTACTCAAACTGGAATGGTTCTTTTGCAGAAAAATCAGCAGATTCCAAACATCTTATATGAGGCTCTGCATACTAGGGAGAAAAATTCTACCCTGAGAAGATACATGGCAGTTTTCAGGTACATTGGATAAGTTTCCATGGAGGTTACCATGGCCAGAGACCTTATAATCATCGTGTAAGAATTTTAACCTACACTATACTGCTATCAGCATGTTGAGTTAATGTTACTTCAGGTAGTCAGGTTCCATGTATTTAATTTCTCACCCTTAATATGGTATTACTGGATGTTTGGCATTTAATGTAATTTTGCCATTTCCCCTCTCTCAAGGATCCGTTTAAATTAATTGTTCAGGTGCCAGTCACTCTTTGCAGCCTGAAGTTCAGAGCTGGGCTTCCTGTTTAAACCCTTCAGCCCTGAACTAAACACCACCTCAACAGCAGCCAAATACTGATACCTTCAAAAGGTGTTTAGTAAAGACTCCATTTAAGTAATTCACCACATGCAAGATTCTGAAGGGTAGAATTAAAGACTAAACACTGAAGAAAAAACAGTGCTGCTGTGTGTATGCAAGAATAAGCCTTCATAAACTGTGATAGAAGAGGATACATTTTTTAGTCATGAACAGTTAAGACTACATTCTTGCCAAGGTTAAAGCTTCTGCTGTTTGAGTTGAGAGCAAAAAAGACTGGGCCACCACAAATCCTAATTCTAACTCCCCTTAACTGCTCGATCCATTTCCACCTAATAAGTATTCTGATATTTGGTTGTCCCATCACATATTTGTTTTTGACAAGGTACGGTACACAATCAGTTTAGTCGTATTGAAATAAACTTAAATATCCTAATGGCTAAGTTATCTGCACTGTAAGTCTGTGAACTCCATTGTTACCATGCTACTTTACAGCATCAGCTATAGGAAATGAACCATCAGAGGAGTCCACGGTACTGGTAACCTAGAAGTTATTTCAATATTTGAATACTTTAGTTCCAAGTTACTGCCATAATGGTTTAAGGACCAGAGCCGTTTCTTTTATTGCATTAGTGAGTCATGAATTTAAATTTCACATATACCACACAACCCAAGTGAGCTGCCAAAGGGTGGTAATATGCAGCCCAAATGAGATCTCATTCTTTAAAATAACTTCCAAAAGGAAAGGTCAACATCTGTCACAAAAGTTATTCAGTTTATCATTTATTTTGTACATCTGGTTTATGAATTCAGCCCATCAGAATGAGACCACCTGTGCAAAAAACCCAGAAGCAAATTCTACATTTGTACAGCCAGCATGTTAAATTGAATGTGTAACTGTTCACATCACAGCAGCTCCTGAAGTCCAGAATGGGTATTTCAAATTCACATCAGACTAGAGTCTCCGTAAGGAAGAATGAGTCCAATACACCCAGTCCAGCCCATAAATGCTTCCTACAATAAAAAAGACAAACCAACAGTTAATAAGCAATGCTTCCTGCAGAGTGTCATGGCAGCCAGTGCAAAGGACTGCAAGATCTGAAAGCTCAGTGTTCCATGTGCAAGGAGTTTCTAGTGACCGAGACAAGTATGGAAAACTGGAAATACAGATATGTAACTGTTAAGTCTGTTTAGAAGACAACATGGAACCAGATAGGTGCCCTGTTTGCTTTGATATCATAGAATCCTAGAAATGTAGGGCTAGAAGGGACCTCAAAAACTCATCAAGACCTGCCCCACACTGAGGCAGGACCACGTAAACCTAGACCATCCCTGACAAGTCCAACCTGTTCTTGAAAATCTCCACTGATCGGGATTCCACAACTTCCCCTAGAAGCCTATTGCTGAATTTAACTACCTTTGTAGTTAGAAAGATTAGATATTAGGGAAAATCTAAGTACTCCTCACTGCAGATTAAGCCCCTTACTTCTTGCCCTATCTTCAGCAGACAGGGAACAAATGATCACAGTTCTCTTTATAAAAACCCTTAACGTATTAACGGGTCCTGAGTCTTCTTTTCTTAAGACTAAACATGCCCAATATTCTAAAAACTTGTCCTCATAAGTCTGCTTTTCAAACCTTTTTGAAATCTGGAATCTCTCCAGTTTGTCCATATCTTTCCTAAACTGTCACCCAGAACTAGACATAGTACTCCAGCTGAGGCCTCACCAATGCCGAGCAGAGCAGGACAATTACCTCTTTTGTCTTACAGACAATACTGCTGATAATACACCACAGAATCATAGTAGCCTTTTTCACAACTGCATCACCTCATTTGACTCATGTTGACACCTGCATGTTGACTCATTTGATTTGTGATCCTCTGTAACCCCCCACCCCCTGATTCTTTTCAGCAGTACTACCACCTAGCCAGTTATTCCTCATTTTGTAATTGTGCATTTGATTTTTCATTCCTTAGCTCTTTTGCACTTGTTTTTACTGAATTTCATCTTGTTGATTTCAGATCAATTATCCAATTTATCGAGGTTGTCTTGAATTCTACTCCTGTTTTCCAAAGTACTAGCAATGCCATCTGCAAATGCATTGATCATTACTCTGAGCATGGTCTTTGTACACCCACCTTACTGTAACTTCATCTAGATCACATTTCCTCAGTTTGCTTATGAGAATGTCATGTGGGACTGTGTCAAAAGCCTAACTAAAATCAAGATATATCCTATCAACAGCTTTCCCCATATACTAGGCCAGTAATCCTGCTAAAGGAGGAAATAAATGTATTTGGCACAATTTATTCCTCACAAATCCATGTTGGCTATTCCCTATAACCCTATCATCATCTAGGTGCTTACATATTAATCGTGTAATAATTTGTTCCAGTATCTTTCCACTTATCAAAGTTAGCCTGACTGTTCTATAATTCCTGAGGCCCTCTTTATCCCCTTTTAAAAGATAGGACCTATGTTTACCCTTCTCCAGTCTTCTGGAACCTCACCCATCTTCCATGAGTTCTCAAAGATAATTGCCAATGGTTCTCAGATTGCTTCAGCTAATTCCTTAAGTACCCTAGGATAAATTTCATCAAGCCCTGCTGACTTGAATACATCTAAATATTCTTTAACCTTTCTTTCTCTATTTTGGTTTATGTTCCTTCTCTTTTGTTAATATTGTGTTGAGTTTCTGGCCACTATTAACCTTTTTAGTGAAGGCTGAAACAAAATAGGCATTAAACACTTCAGCCTTCTTGTTGTCATTAGCTCTCATTCCCTGCTAAGTAGAAGACATACTTTCTTTCATCATTCTCTTGCTCCTAATGTATTTAAATGACCTCTTATTTCCTTTTGTCCTCTGCTAAGTCTAACTCATTTTGCCCTGACATGCTTATGCTTTTCTTTTGTACTTCTCCCTAACAATTCGTCTGCATTTCCACCTTTTGTAGGATTCTTTTCTGATTTTCAGGTCATTAAAGGCACTCCTGATGGAGCCATAATGTCCTCTATTTTTCTTATCTTTCCTTTGCATAGGACTGGTTTTGAGTTGCACCTTTAATTTTGTGTCCTTAAGAGACTGCCCACTAATGGAACTTGTACTTTCGTTAAATATTTTGACAGGGGAATGCAGAAATATGATTCCATCTCCCCCACAAATATTTCTGGCAAAGAATAAGACACTTGTTTTCAAGAAAAAAAGATATTTTTTCTAGTTCCTAATGGTGCGTTCAGTGTTTTCAGACTCAAATCTCACAATAGTGTCTAAAGGTGATTCTCTCGAAGTGACATGGGGTCAAGCACAATAAATACAATTGTGTCTTCCACTAAAATAAATACGAAGATACAGAACTTCCCCCTAGACCAGTGCTTCTCAACCTTTTCAGATTGGTGATTCCTTATTCCAAGGAAAGTGTTTGCAATGCCTTTTCCATTTACTGTAAAAACTGTAACGGTAAAACTACATAATTAGTATATGTTTCAAAAAGTTGACAAAGGCTTGCTATGAAAGTGTGTGCAGGGAGCAAGATTTTCTTAGCTTTAGATTGTAATAAAATTTTCAATTCTTCACACTCCCTTGATTGCCTTTTGTGACCCATCAGTTGAGAAACACTGCTTTAAACTAATGGAGTGTCAGTCAGTGATCACTAGTAGCTAATTTCAAATGCTGTAAAAGCTTATGTGAAGCAAGTTTCTTTTCCACCTCATAGTTTGTTATACAAAATAAAGAGCTTGGGAATAATTGAGGAAAAATGTCATCCAAATTGTCCCTGTTCAGGAAGCTGGTTACACCTTTGAGGTCTTCTAGCTAAGACTAGAGGCAAATGGGTCCATTAAAAGAAGCCCTACAACATCACAGAAAAATTGTGCTTTGAGAGAGATTCTTTTAGTCCCATGAATTGACATAATAGAAATGTATTTACCAACACATTCTTCTTACTAGATGTCAGAACCTCAGTCTCTAATCAGATCCTAAATCCTAGTTTTGACATCCACAAATAGGTGTTGTGCCCTCTCGTTTGTTGCTACGACAGTTCAGCTTTTTTAAAAAGCTACTGGACTGATACTGTGCTGAATTACTCTCAGATCTACAAATAAATTCGTTTCTACTCCTTTCCTACATTCTCAAGCTACAGTACTGTACATGCAGTACCGCAGGAGTGAAAGAGATGGAGAGGGTGAGGAAGTTAAATACAAATCAGCTCAGAGGATGCAGTGCACATTTTTTTCAGAATAGCACGTTACAAACAGACTTGTAATTACTACGAGCCCTTCTGCAGCTGGTACAGCTCTTCGAAGCTATAGAGTGTTCACTAATCCTGCTGACTCCTTTGTGACATATGTGTTCACTATTTTACAGCTGGGAACACAAACTGAAAAAAATCCAGTAGACCTCACTGGCTCACTCTGAAGAATAACGTAACGGTATAATTTAAAACTAAACTGGCTAGTTTCTACTGAGTTACACCGATAACTGGGCGGGATACGTTCTTACCAAGATTATTGTCATGGTGCCATTTCTCACTTTCAGTACAAAGACAACAATTACATGATAAAGTGCAACCGTTCTCTTGGGAATTAGCTACTGGACAGAATCTGTACAATTTCAAAGGGCTGGATTCTATACTGGAGGGCACAGGAAGTGGCATGTAATCACATGTACAGTATTGATCTGAGATAACATGCAGACAAAACAGAAAACTTACCATTAGAGAGAAGAGCAGCAGCTTACTCATCTTTCTTAAACTTGCCATTAATGTAGGGAACATAGTCAAGGATCAGTCTCCAGTCTGTGGCCCATACCAATCCCACAGCGCCCACGGCACCCCATGTGGTCAACGTAGGGGTCCTGTAGAACAAAGAGAGACAACCGTGACCCTTCTACATATCTGAATGTTTGTCATCTACTTTAGCAATTAGCACCTGCCAAGGCTGCTCACTAAAGAGGAAGTCATACAGTTCGGCCCCAAGTCTGCCTGCATCTTGGCAGGCAGCTAGACCAGTGTTTCTCAACCTTTTTGATACCAGGGATCAGCTTTCTATACAGTATCAGGGAGACCTCAGGGACCCGTGCCGATCCATGGACCAGTCGTTGAGAAACACTGGACTAGATGACCCTTGTGGTCCCTTTGAACTATATGATTCTATCTAAGGGTTTAAACTATGTTAATCTGAATAGATTTAAAACAGAGTATAGTTTTTCTAATTTAACCTGATGCTATCGAATTAGAACTGGTGCCCTTATCTGTGTACCACTTCCACTTTTATGACCATTTACAGTCCACTCAGCTTGATTTATTTTTGCTGGCCCATCAATGTCATGCTTATTTGTATGCAATGTTGTAGCCATGTCAGCCCCAGGATGTTAGCCAGACAAGGCTCTCTCTCTCACCAACAGAAGTTGGTCCAATATATTACCTCACCCAAGTTATGCTTATTTGTAGTCAGTTTCATTTTCTGGTTCTCATGCACTAGCACATCACTTCAGGGGCTGGTTGTAAACATTTGTACAGGAATATCTAAATCCTTTCATCTTGCTAGAAATGGTCAAGCTAAAACACCACCTGGATCAAATTATATTTCAATTGTGGTTAAACAGTCATAGGTTCTAAGGCCCAATGACACTACTGTGATCATCAGGTCTAACCTGCGTAACACAGAACTTCCTCAAAATAATCTGTTTGAAATGCATTGTACCTTAGACAGAGAGAAAACTAGTGTGAGGAAACTATGTTTTATCCTATTTAACACACAGTCTGGCTCACTTAATGTTAGCTGGTAACAGTATTTAGAACTGGGGCCAGGATTTATATTAGCTGAACTAAAGGAAATATAAAAATATACAAAGGGGTAGCAGACCTTCTACAGAGCTAGAACTGATCTGCAAACTTGACACAATCAGACTAGGTCCGATTAGGGACTTGGAATGGTTCTCTAATTATGAGAAGTAATTGTCACTGGTCACACAGTCTCACCTTCTAACCAACGGTTGTGAATAGGCCTCATCTACTCTAACTATACAGACTTTGCTATTACCTACCCCCCCCCCATTGTTGTACGGTCCCCTTTTTGTGTGTGTGTGCGTGCGTGCGTGCGCGCACCACCTAGCTGATTTCCATTCCCTGCATCTGACAAAGTGGGTTAAAGCCCACGAAAGCGTAGGCCTGCAAAGATTAAATTTGTTAGTCTTTGAAGTGCTCCAGGACTCTCGTAAGACACACAGCTGTGCCACTAAAGGTCACCGACTTGCCAGTAATTTTTCCTCCCTCCAGGCTCTGACCACACTGCGGACGCTAAACTAAGAGTCAGCATCAGCTATGTCGTGTTTTGAGCCAGCGGGCTCCGCGCCCCCGGATACACCCTGGCCACCAGAGCCCGGGGCGTGTTACCCCAGCCGGGGCCCGTCCCATGGCGCCCGCACGGCCCGGGGACGTAGGTGTCCCCCCGATAACCCGCCTGGGTCCAACCCCCAGCGCCTCTCCCGCCGGGCCCTTCGCCGTCCCCCGAGCGCGGCCCGCCCGTTAACGCAGCCGGCCGTGCTCGGCGCTGCGCTCCCGCCGCCAGACGGGTGGGGGGGGGGAGATCCGCCCCCCCGCAGCCGGGCCCGGGGCTCTCACCAGACGCGGAGCAGCTGGGCATAGCGCGGCCCCAGGAAGCGGCTCCACATCCTGCGCCCGCTCCCAGCCCGACCTCGGCCGCCGCCCGCGGGCCTCAAAGTCACCCCTCCCGCGCATGCGCCCGCCTGCGACACGCCGCCCCCTCAGGCAGGAAGGACCCGCGCCCGCCTGCCCCAGCTGCCGCCTGACCGCGGCGCCGTAAAGGACCCCCCCCCCGCCGCGCCCAGCGGCTGGGCCAGGCTGCCCTCGACGCTGCCTGATCAGAAATATGAATTAGTCACCGCCGCGATTAATTATTCGGAGGGCACATTCCAGTCACCCTCGAGCTCCCCTATAACCCCGCACCCCCCCCCCCACCAGACCCCGGTCACGTCTCCCTGACCCCCTTCAACAGCTGCCCTTCCCCCCTCTCCCCTCCCCCACAGCCACCAATGCAGGGGGCTCCTTCCCCCTCCTGTCGCTATTAACCGAGCCCAGGTCCCCCTCGCCCCCCGCCTCCACACAGCCGGAGCCTCTTTACTGAACTTCAGCGGGTTGATTTCAGGCCAATTGCCCCCTGGGTCAAGTTCCTTGTGACCCTTGAGCATGGACTTTCCCCCAGCTGTGCCCCCCATTACAGAAATTTCAGCTGGATCACTTTTCCCTAGTTTGCTTACAAGAATGCAAGGGGAGGACTGTGTCAAAAGCCTTACTCAAATCAAGATCGATCCCGTCCACCGTTTCGCCCTCATGCACTAGGCCAATACTGGCCCCTGATGCCAGAAAGGTGCCCGTGAGAGTTTTGCAAACAATGGGCACTGCTATGTATGTTAGAGAGTGCTGCATTTCACCACAGCTGAAAACCACGTGAACAGTGTTATGCACATTCTAGTTTAGCACATGGGGCCTGAGGTGTTGGGTAGCCCTGAGCAAGCATTATGGGTTGTAGTTTGGGGGGAGGGGGATGATGGGAGGAGCGCAAAAGCAAACAACTTATTACAAAGTTGCATTAAAAAATAAGCAGAAAAATTTGAAACTTAACATAAAAACAAATTCCACAGCCCTGCTGCAGACAGTCATAGGTACATGGAGATGGGAAAGATGGGAGAAATGTTTCAAACCATTGTCTAAAGACTTACATGGCCCTACTCACATATCATCACAAGCTGCCATGGAGCTCTCCTCAACATTCCACTGAGTAAGTCATTTACATCTAGAGCAAGTAAAAAGAACCAAGATTTTCCAAAACCAGAAGCTACAGTGGGGCACCCAAATAAATGGCCGAGTTTTCAAAAGGGTGTACCCACCTCACAGCTTCTAGTGACGTCAGTACACTTTCACAGGATGGAATTTTTTTTTTAAAGCAAAGGAAATGCCATACGGAAAGTATTCCATTAGAGGAATGTTTATTCCGCTTCCCAAGTCAAGCACACAAATCAGAAATGCCAGAATTAGGTTGCTTATGCACCCTTAATTCAGCCCTTGTGTGTATGTGGCATGGCAGCCTTCGATTATGTGATCGTTTATCCACAGGACTAATGATTCAGAACTAGTGCACAGAACAGATGATGAATGAGGCAGAAGATGCAAAAGAAAGGAATTGCATTAAGTCATTTTTCTGAAACTCAGGGAGCTGGGTTCTGTCCTTACCCCTCTCTCCCACTTCCTATGTGATGATGGGGAAAGGTTCTATCGTAATGCATATGCATAAGGGGGCTGAATTAAGGTTGAACAGGCAAATTTAATTCTGGCATTTCCTGACTTTGGAGTCCCTGACTTTGTAGCCTCAATGTTCTTTTAATGTAGGATTTATAATGCATATAATTAGCTATGAACAGATTTTTTAAAAATAACGTACCTTCAGGTTACCGGCATCACCAATTCTCACAATTTGATTTCAAATCTCACAATATTTGATTTTTTCTTAAAGCCCCAGCTCACGGAGTCATGTGATTACCTGAGCATCTCAGCTTTCATTTTGTTTCTAAAGCCAGTTTCTAGCTCTGATGGTTGTAGAGAAAAAGCTTGAAACAAATGGCAAAGAAAAAGAGCACAACATTTTTTTAAAATCATGATTGCTAAGCCAGCTTCATGATTTCTTGGGTCCTGACAGAGCTTTTGAAGATTTGTGGTTCCTGGGGTACAGTGATATAATCTGAAGGAGAAAAATCAAATTCCCCAAATAGTTTGTATATAGACGAGTTATCTTGCCGGTAGATTTTGTCATCATTCACAGTCCAGGTGCAGTGCAGAGGAGTCCGACATACAGCCTCCAACTCACCCTCTCTTATCACTTTAATGTAATACCATTCTGCTCTTGTGTGCCCAACTCCATCGGTGAAGATTTTCCTGAAGCCAACTTCCTTTAGAACGTGTTTCCCCTGGTCAAACTCTCAGATGATCTTTACTGAAGAATGACTTGACGAGCTCATAGGCAGAGATGGTCATGGCCAGAGAAACACCCAACAATTGTCATGCTGGATTGGTGCGAACAACGATGGTGGGTGACATATCCTGCTCGTTAGCAACTTCAATGACGAAGCTTGACATTTTAGATGCTAACGTGGAGTACAAAAGAGAATCATTAACATGAGGGTCCTGGTGTCCCAACCCTGTGTTAGAGATCCCTTGCTTTTGATGAATCCAAGTCGTTTTCTGGATCTAAAATAAAACTGTTTCTTATGGGTAACCATTGGAACAAGCTATGTAGGGAAGTGGTGGATTTTCTATCTCTTTAGGTCTTCAAATCACACTGGATGCCTTTGGGGAAGCTGCTTCAGCCAAACAAGTTATTCGACTCAACAGAGGGCTAACTGGGTGAAATCATAGAATTATAGGGCTGGAAGGGATCTTGAGAATTCATCTAGTCCAGTCCCCTGCACTCCTGGCAGGACTAAGTAATATCTAGACCATTTCTGGCAGGTGTTTGTCTAACCTGCTCTTAAAAATCTCCAATGATGGAGATTCCACAACCTCCTTAGGCAATTTATTCC
The DNA here is from genome assembly GCA_007922155.1 of Mesoclemmys tuberculata. Classification (NCBI taxonomy): domain Eukaryota; kingdom Metazoa; phylum Chordata; order Testudines; family Chelidae; genus Mesoclemmys; species Mesoclemmys tuberculata. Next base: position 3,583,387 of record ML675700.1, read on the forward strand.
TGTGATTAACCACCCTGACAGGTAGGAAGTTTTTCCTAATGTCCAACCTAAGCTTCCCTTGCTGCAATTTAAGCCCATTGCTTCTTGTCCTGTCCTCAGAGGCCAAAAAGAACAATTTTCTCCCTCTTCCTTGTAATCTTTTATGTACTTGAAAGCTGTTATGTCCCCTCTGAGTCTTCTCTTCTCCAGGCTAAACAAACCCAGTTCATTCAGTCTTGCCTCATAGGTCATGTTTTCTAGACCTTGAATCATTTTTGTTGCTCTTCTCTGGACTTTCTCCAATTTGTCCACATCTTTCCTGAAATGTGGTGCCCCGAACTGGATACAAGACTCCAGTTGAGACCTAATCAGCGCGGAGTAGAACGGAAGAATTACTACTTGTGTCTTACTTACTTACTCCTGCTACTACATCCCAGAATCAGGTTTGCTTTTTGTGCAACAGCATTACCCTGTTGATTCATATTTAGCATGTGGTCCACTAGGACCCCCAGATCCCTTTCTTCAGCACTCTTTCCTATGCAGCCATTTCCCATCTTGTACGTGTGCAACTGATTGTTCCTTCCTAAGTCGAGTACTTTGCATTTGTCCTTATTTACTTTCATCCTATTTACATCAGACCAATTCTTTAGTTTTCCGGATCACTCTGAATTATAATCCTATCCTCCAAAGCACTTGCAACCCCTCCTGCTTGGTACCGTCCGTAAACTTCATAAGTGCCATTATCTAAATCATTGATGAAAATATTGAACAGCACCGGACCCAGAACTGATCCCTGCGGAACCCCGCTCATTATGGCCTTCCAGCATGGCTGTGAACCATTGATAACTACTCTCTGGGAATGGTTTTCCAACCAGTTGTGCACCAACCAGTTGTGCTCCATCTAGGTTGTATTTCCCTAGTTTAAGAGAAGGTCATGTGGGACTGCATCAAAAGCTGTACTAAAGTCAAGATACATCTCATCAAAGCTGTCCGGTTGGTTTGACATGATTTGTTCTTGACAAATCCATACTGTTACTTATTATCTTCTACAAGTTTGCAAATCGATTGCTTAATTATTTGCTCCTTTATCTTTCCGGATACAGAAGTTAAGCTGACTGGTCTGTAATTCCCCGGGTTGTCCTTATTTCCCTTTTTGTAGACGGACACTAGGTTTGCCCTTTTCCAGTCTTCCGGAATCTCTCCCATCTTCCAAGGCTTTTCAAAGACAATCGCTAACGGCTCAGATATCTCCTCAGTCAGCTCCTTGAGTATTCTAGGATGTATTTCACCAGGCCCTGGTGACTTGAAGACATTTAACTTGTCTAAGTCAATTTTTACTTGTCCTTTCCCTATTTTAGCTTCAGATCTTGCCTCATTTTCACTGGCATTCTCTATGTTAGACGTCCAACATAACAGCCTGTGTTCTATTTGAGGTCAGACTAGATCTTCTAATGGTCAATCTTGGCCTTAAAACCTATGAATCTATGACTGATCCCTCCATGGAGGCAATGATCATGAACGTTTCCCCTTCTGATAATGTAGGAGGATTAATGTCATTTCTCATCGCACAATAAAGGGTGGAGGAGCCTGGTATCTCTATAGCACCCAGCTTGTCTGGGAAATGGCCTGGCTTTCTGCCAGCTCTGAGTAGTAAGGCAGGATAGCTTGTGTACAAATACAAATAGAACCCAGAGCTGCAAATCGAGCCTGGACGGTCTTTTTAAAAGGTACACTCTAGTTCAACAGGCTGCAGTTTTCAGATGTTCCTGTTCCCTTTCTTCGGGACGAAGCAGCTCCTGTAACTCTGCTTTGTTTCCTATGGAGGCAGTTGCTGAAGTGTAGAGACAAGATGCTGCATGAGCTGAACCCTGGCTAGAAGATCAAGGAGTGGAACAAAGTTCAATGCTGCATCCAAGTTCTGTGAAATCACATGATCGGGAAAATGCAAAGTACAATTCCACTGCAAGCAATGCCCTCTCCTTCCTGAGACCAACAGAAGCTCTGACACTCCCAACACTCATCCAGGAAACTCTGCTGATGGGCGTCAATGCTTCCTGGAGGCGAGGAACCCAACTTGCAAGGGGAGGTACCATTGGCGGAAGGAATGAACATCCGAACACTCATGCTATCCCAACAGCCCTTTACAGGGGACCAATCCCCGTGGCCCTGAGTTGGGACAGAGAGAGGAAAGTACCTGCTGTCCACCTTATGCACAGCTACCCCCCAGTGTCATGTACTGCACTGTTTCCCACTGCCTGTCGAATCTTAACATAGAAACAATTCCAGAGCTCCTCTCCAGGTGCTCTCAGATACATGGAGACGGGAAAGGTCGGAGAAATGTTTCAAAGTAAGGACTCAAGTCATGCACGGCCCTGCTCACCATAATATCTCAACTGCCGTGGAGCTCTCCTCACCACTCCACCAAGACAAGAGGAAGCATTATCATCTTCATTGGGCAGATGGGAAACTGAGGCTCAAGATAGGATAAGTGACATAACCAAGGTCATGCAGGAAAGTCTGTGGCAGAACTAGGAACTCAGCCCAGCTCTAAATCTCCATCCCATGGTATCTATCTCCCCCTTTTCAACCTTGTTAATTTTCTTGTGGTAGCACTTAGGAGCCACATCCTTGGACCAGGACCCCTTTGTGTTGGGTGCTGTACAAACACAGAACCAATATACGGACTCTGTGCCAAACGGCTTCCAATCTCTTTCGGGAGCAAACCTGACTGGATAAAGGCTTTACGAAGGGTGGACTCGTCAGTTAAATCATATTTCAGCACGGGGATGAGCAGCACAAGTGCTAAATACTGCCGGGCATTTAGCAACTCTCCAGGGCAGCTCCATGGTCTGTATTGGGGCACCTCCTCCAGTGACACAGTCTCTGCTGAAGAGGGAATCAAAGCTGAAGTGTCGTGTGGGTCAGACAGTTCTAGAGAGGGAAGGAGGAGGTGAGGCCAAGCCATGTGTCCCTCCCCAATATCTATCAGCTGACCTGGCCAGCCGTAGCCTTACGGAGGAGCACACACTGCCCATATTCTAAGTGCAGCAACTACGCTCTGTGCTAGCTCCCGGCAGCACTGTTCCTCCAATAGGCACAATGCCCCTGCACTGGGGTCCCATAACAGGGGCAGTTCCTACGAGGCACCGGCTGGCACTGAAAATGACATTCCCTCTAAACCGTGGGATTGGGCCTGATCCCACTGAAGACAATAGAGGAGACCGGATCTTAAGAACTGACTTCTCTCCTCTGCCTGAGGCCTGGGCTACACACCGGTTTTGACCCAATTTAACTTTTTTGGTTCAGGATGTGATTTTCTGTTGTTGACCGAAACATTTAAATCAGTACAACCCCCACAGTGGATGCAGTTATATTGGTGCAATAGTGTCTCAAATCCTTATTTCCCTTATAGCAGAGGTGCCCAACCGACAGCCGCAGGCCGTACACAGCCCACCAGAGCATTTCGTAAGGCCCTTGGCCTACTTCATCACAATATACTAATGGCTGATTCATTAGCGTTTTGTGGTCATGTTTCCATCATTTTAGTTTACACAAGCGTGTAAATAGACAATTCTGTACACAGAAACAATATCTAAATACATACAAAACAAGCTGAGCTTCAAATATAAATTAATACAGGTGACTTTAAAGCTTAATATATAGGACCTCTTTGGCCCACACAAGGTTGTTTTTAGGTTTCTGTGGCCCTCCTGTGTAATAAAGGTTGGGCACCATTGCCTTACAGGATTAAGCTATACTGGTAGAAGTGTGTGTACACACGTATGTGAGAGTGTGAACAAACCAAAACCGTTTAGACGCTTCTCTGAAATAAAGGGGAGAAAAAGGTATTTATAGATCATTTATTCGATTGACATAAAAAAAGTGTTGTATACATTCTTCTGAATTACTATGTTGCTATTATTTGCCTCTGTGGAGCTGGCTAGATAGTAAGAGATTATTTGCAAGGGATTTATTCAGCAAAAGTGAAAGGTGCGTTAATTGGGGTTTTCTTCTGCTGCCGCCTTATAAAAATATCACAAGGGAGAGAAGCATGTTATTGAAATTCATAAACTTCTTCAGGTTTATCTTCTTGCCACATTCCATGGCTCTGCACGATCCAGGTGCAATGCAAAGGGGTCTTACACTGAGCCATCTGTTTATCCCTTTTCCTGATCACCTTTATAGAATAGGTTGACACATCTACCATGCCCGCTACCTTAGCGACGGATGTGTAGGAGGCTAAATTCCAGGGTTTCACTTTCTGAATAGTTTTCGTTTTCCCTGGCTCAACTAGAATCCCTTTGTTGAAGTAGCTGTCTCTCACATGGCTTAGAATTGCTAGCGGACCAGTAGTCAGCATGCGGGGTAGCAGACCTTCATGAGCCACAACAGAGACGGCTTCCTCGGTTTTGTTGGTAACTTTAATGATGTAGCTGGAGTCATCAGGTACACAACTGTATCAGAAAGGAGACAATGAGTGTGTCAGTCCTGCCAGCAGAAAAGTGCTTTGGCAGCTTCAGCTTCATTAACAATGTTTTCCTGCACACCCTAACCCCCACCCTGCCTTACATCTCCCCAGAAAAAGTGTCAAACATAGACAGAATAGCAAAGGGCCAAAACTGGGACCTTGCATATGGACACACCTTCTCCCCCGCCTCACGCTGAGTGACTCAAATCAAAAGGAAATCCAGAGCTGAACCAGCTTGATGTTTATGTCTAACTATATTGTGTGGCACCAGAACCCAATCCTTCCATCCCATCCCCTGGTTAGCTCATTATAAGGATGGGACAAAAAGCAGAGACTTTTATTTAACGTCCCCAGCTCCAGGAGTTTAGATAATATTGAAGTAAGGTCCTAACAGTCTCCTGTGTTGGGGGTTGATTATGCCAAAACAAAGTTTAATGGATCAAGATTTGCGCAACCAAACTAGCCTCTTTGATCCAGCCGCATAGTTTAGAGGTCTGGCCAAGATTTACATGCAATTATGAAGAACTGAGTGCAGATCGTTCCCTCCCTAATAGGAGAACAAATAAGACACTCAATTAATTTAGGAGATTTTCAAGAGCACCAGTGAAAGTTAGGCACCTAACTGCCAATGAAGGTCAATGGTAAATGGGTACCTAACCACCTTGGAAAAAAATCTCCTTTGAAGTCCTTCACATCTAGAGCAAGTAAAAATAAAAAATAAATAGAACAAGATTTTCAAAACCAGAAAACACAGTAAGGTATGGATGGCATTATTTTCAAAAGGGCGTACCCGTCTCACAGCTTCTAGTGGTTTCACAAGATGGAATTTGTTTTAAAGAGCAAAGGAAATCACATATGGAAAGTGTTCCATTAGGGAACGTTATTCAGCTTGCCAATCAAGCATACAGGAGTCCGAAATGCCAGGACTAGGTTGCTTGGGCAACCTTAATTCAGCCCCGAGTGCGTATGCATTATGGCAGTCTTTAATTACGTGATCACTATTTATCCACAGGACTGTTTCATTCAGTGCACAGAACAAACAGTGAACGAGGCAGAAGCTGCAAAAGAAAGGAAGTAAGTTAAGGCATTTTTCGAACCCAAGGAGTTGGGTTATGTCCCTAGCTCTGCTTCAGAATTCCAACATGACGATGAGGAAGGCTCTATCGTAATGCATGTGCACAAAGAGGCTGAATTGAGGTTGAACAGGCAATCTTAATTCTGGCATTTCCTGACTTCTGAGTCCCCGACTTTGTAACCTTAATGTTCTTTCAATGTAGGATTTATAATGTATATAATTAATTATTATGAAAGGATTTTCTAAAAATACTGCAGTCAAATTACCAGCATTGCCAACTCTTACAATCCAATTGCAAGCCTCACAATATTTGGCTTTTCTCTTAAAGCTCCAGCTCTTGGAGTCATGTGATTACAGGAGAATCTCAGTTTTTGTTTTTAAAGCCAGGTTCTAGCTCTGACGGTTGCAGAGAAAAGCTTGAAAACAAACCAAATGAGACCTAAGTAAACCAAATGGCAAAGAAGAGCCCACTATTTAAAAAAAAAATCATCATTGTTAAGCCAATTTCACAATGTAGATTTTTTTGAAGATTTGAGGTTGGGGATCCTGGGGTACAATGATCTAATCTGAAAGGAAAAAATCAACTTACCCAAACATTTGGAATCTTGATGGTTCATCTTGCCGGTAGATTTTTTCTTCATCCACAATCCAGGTGCAATGCAGAGGAGTTTTACATACAGCCTCCCACTCATCATCCTCTCTCCTCACTTTAATGTAATACCATTCTGCTCCTGCGCACCCAACTCCATAGGTGAAGAATTTCCAGACACTGACTTCATTTACAACTGCTGTTTCCCCTGGTGCAACTCTCCGCTCACCCTTAGTGAAGAATGATTCGACTATATCATAGGTGGGAACGACCAGAGACTCACCCAGTGATCGTAATGCCATATTTGTGCTAACGACGACGGTGACAAATCCCTTACTCTTGTTGGCAACTTGAATGATGTTGCTCGACATTTTAGATGCTAAACTGCAACACAAAAGAGAATCGTTAGCGTGACAGCCCTGGTGCCCAAAACCCTGTGATGGGGAAACTTTGCTTCTGATGAATCCAAGACATTTTCTGGATTTAAAACTATTTCTTCTGATTAACCATTGGAACAAGCTACCTAGGGAAGTCATGTAACCCACTGGCAGAGTGTGTCATTCCCCCCTCTGACCCTTACGGGGTGGATCCATAGACAGGGGAACAGCTGGCCTCTTCTGCCCGTTATTGCTATAGCGCAAGTGGGAGAAGGGCCCTATGCTATGGAGCCGAAGAGCTCAGCAATAAATTGCTGAGGACCCAAGCATGGAAAAAATAACGTGTGCTCGTGGAACCATGTCCCAGGGGAGATGGCCCTGAAACGAGGGTGCGTGTTACATTCCCAAGGATCGGGCTCTGCTGCCTGAGAACTCCACTGCTTGAGCGCTCACCGGTCTTTAGGGAGTGTCCCGCAGGCGGCGTCTCTATCACCCTCGAGCTGCAGGAATAAACTCTCAGCACTCCCCCACTTTGCCCACAGACCCTCCTGTGGGAGCTCCCTCGAGCGCCCCACCCTGCCCCGCCTCACCCTGTGTTTTTAAAGGGGCGCCTCCTAGAGCTCAGCTTACATCCCCCATTACCCAAAATAAAGGGGAAACCAAAACACACACCCCAAACCACTACTAAATTCCCCAATTCACAATGTCAGACCATCTCTAGAATTACCTTTATTCCAGCGTCCTCCCAGACGGGGAATCAGAATCCTGGCAATTCCTAACTTTTGGGTTTTACAGTTAATATTCTTCTAACATCATCATTTGGCAATGTGATAGACACATGGACACTCGCATAAATCAGCGCTTGAGAGGGGATGCGATGTTTCAGCACATGGCTAACGGGCTGCAGAGCCTTTCGCTGGAAGGTCACCGGTTTGAATCCAGCTCCGCCCAGCCCAGAATGAACGTGGTTCCCCAGCGAATAGATGTTTGGAGGCATCCATGAGATGAGTTTGGTGAGTCTCAGCTCCAGTTCCCACACTGCATGCTCACCACCGGGCTGTGCACTAATGGGCAGGCTCAGCCGAGAATCTACATCCTGCCCTGGGTCATTGCGACCGACCTGAGGCAGGCTATATTAGTGAGGCAAATTATATAGCTTTTTCCTTGGCTTCATTTGGCTGGATATAAAGCTTACATGCTGTACTGTAGATAAAATGCACCTGGCTAATTATTTAACTGTGCACATAGTTCTGTAGAGTAACGAGAAATATAATCACTAGTTTGTATGTAGTCTCTAACAAAGGGCTAGTTGTCTGTCAGTGTTAGGAGGAGTTCAGAAAGGCCTGGAGTTTAGATAAGAACTTGTATACTGCATACATTCTCACACACGCCTAAAGAGATAACCAGGCCCTAAATCTCAGACAAAGAAAACCAAACTGCGCATCCTCACTCAAGCTTATCTATGTAAAATATAGTGATGCTATGTATGAATATTCATGTAATCTTAAAATGTATATAAGGCGACGCCCCAGTATAATTGGAGCTCAGCCTTTGGAAAAAACTCCGCTGAGTCTGTTGTCGACAATAATAAACTGCTGTTTTCCTCACGTCGGTGTCCGTCTCATTAAGTGTGCCATAAATCTTGCTACAGACCTGCTCCCAGTGGCCCCTAAAGTGAGAATCCAGATCACACATGCACAGGGCTTAGTCCTGCCTGCCAGTGAACCCCACGTGATGAGCACTCTCCAGACCAAAGATGAGGTTCTAGCTCTAGAACCTCCCCTCAGTGTCCTTCCATGGGAGCGCTGCGCATGGAGCGGGCGCAGAATCAGAGCCGCCGAATTAGCTCCAGGACTAACAGGGGCTGTTGTGCGCAGATCTGAAATGAAGAGGTGCAGCAAACCTGTCGAGTAAGAAGGGTCATTCGTACATAGTCACTTCACTGAGGACTCCACAGGTTTTATATCTTACCGCAGCTTTCAGGTGTTCCCGTTCCCTTTCTTCGGGACGAAGCAGCTCCTGTAACTCTGCTTTGTTTCCTACGGAGGCAGTTGCTGAAGTGTAGAGACAAGATGCTGCATGAGCTGAACCCTGGCTAGAAGGTCAAGGGGCAAAGGGTGAAACAAAGTTGAATGCTCCATCCAAGTTCTGTGAAATCACGTGATCGGGGAAATGCAAAGTACAATTCCACTGCAAGCAATGCCCTTTCCTTCCTGAGAGCAACAGAAGCTCTGACACTCCCAACACCCGTCCAGGAAACTCTGCTGATGAGCACCAACACTTCCAGGATTGAGGAACCCAGCGTGGAAGGGGAGATACCATTGGCAGAAGGAACAAACATCCACACACTCCTGCTACCCCGACAGCCCTTTACAGGGGACCAATCCCCATTGTCATGAGTTGGGATGGGGAGAGAAAAGCACCTGCCGTCCATCTTATGCACAGCTACCCCTCAGAGTTGTACACTCCCACCAGCTCCTCCCAGGTTTAGCACTGCCTGTTGAATCTTAACATAGAAACAATTCCAGAGCCCTGCTCCAGGTACTCACAGATACGTGGAGATGGGAAGGGTGGGAGAAATGTTTCCACCATTATCTAAATACTTACATGGCCATAATCTCTCAAACTGCTGTGGACCTCTCCTCACCACTCCACCAAGTGGAGGGGAAGCATTATTATTTTCATTGGACAGATGGGGAAACTGAGACCCAAGGTAGGAAAAGAGAGTTTCCCAAGGTCACGCAGGAAAGTCTGTGGCAGAACTAGGAACTCAGCCGAGGTCTAAGTCAGGGCGGGGCAGGCAACGTGGTCTATAGCCCTGTGGGGCTTCACACGCCGAGGCGGCTGTCACCTTTGCGTTGGCAGGGGAGGAGGACACGGGCCCTCTGACCTCCACTGCATCCTTGCCGAGGGCCCTAACAGTGGCGGGGCTCCAGGCGAAAGTCGCTGAACGGTGCTCAGGCTTGACTGCAGCCGGACTGAGGTCGGCTATCCCTGGGCTACTTCCTCCACCCTGTGCCCACGTACTGGTATCTCCAGTCGTGGCCCACATCCTGGGGGTAAATTGCAAGGGGCAGCGCCAGCAGGCCCTTCGGGTTGCTAGCGTCTGGCAGCTCCTCCAAGTTGTTGGTGGCGGGCACTTCCTCCAGGTAGCTGGTGGCAGGCCCTCTAGGCTCCAGCAAGGAAGCAGCTCTGGTGGCCCTTTAGCGGGCCCGGGTCGGGTTCAAGTCCCAGCACTGGGGAAGAGACGTCCTTTCTCCTCCAGCAACGCCTCTCAACCGAGCTGCAAGGCCTGGCTTTTATGTTTCCTCCTCCCGTCCCAGCTCTGCACTTCCGGCGTGCGGGTGGCGCCGTACCTGGCCCCGCCCACCAGGTGGCCTGTGTCCGCCCCTTGGTGTCGGCCTCGGAGGGAGGCCACCTGCTTCACCACACCAACAAAAGTGAAAAAAATGGTCAGATAATTTATTTGTTGCAAATCGTTAGTTCACATATTTAGTTGCCAGGACGCACACAACTGTTGTGTTGGCTCTTAAGACAAATACTGGCTAAGCCCAATGGATTATTAAGGAATATTTATTGAGGTTTTCTTCTGCTGTCTGCTTATAAAAGTATCTCAAAGGAGAGAAGCATGTTATTGTAATTTGTAAACCTCTTCAGGTTTATTTTCTTGCCACATTCCATGGCTCTGCACGGTCCAGGTGCAATGCACTGTACGATCCTTTTCCTGGTCACGTTTATAGAATAGGTTGACACATCGAACGTGCCCGCTACATTTAGCAATGGATGTGTTGGAGGATAAATTCTTGGGGTTCATTTTATGAAGAGTTTTTGGTTTTCCTGGCCAAACCAGAACCCCTGTGCAGAAGTAGTTGTGTCTCATATGGCTTGGATTTGGTAGTAGATAATTGGTCAACCCTTGGAAAGGAGATCTTCATGAACCACAACACTCACGACTTCCTCAGTTTTGTTGGTAACTTTAATGATGTAACTGGATTTATCGGGTACAAAACGAACAGAAAGGTACAGTGCTAAAAGCAAAATCCAGCAAGCTGGATGGAAAATTTTTAAAGACACCATAAGAGAAGCTCTACTTAAAAGTATACCCCAAGTTAAAAAAAAATAGTAAGCAGACCAAAGTAGTGCCAACCTATGCCAAGTGCCAAGGTAAAAGCAGCTCTTAGAGGCAAAAAGGCATCCTTTAGAAAGTGGAAGATAAATCCCACTGAAGAAAATAGAAAGGAACGTAAACTCTGGCAAGTGATGTATAAAAATATAATTAGGAAGGCCAAAAAGAATTTGAACAACTAGTCAAAGGCTCAAAAAGTAACAGAAATTTAAAAAAAAAAAAATACATCAGAATTAGGAAGCCTGCTAAACAAGCAGTGGGGCCACTGGACAGTCGAGATGCTAACGGAGCACTCAGAGATAAGGCCATTGTGGGGAAATGAAATTAATTCTTTGCATTGGTCTTCACGGCTGAGGATGTGAAGGAGATTCCTAAACCTGAGCCATTCTTTTTAGGTGACAGATCTGAGGAACTGTCCCAGATTTGAGGCGTCATTAGAGGAGGTTTTGGAAGAAACTGATGAATTAAACAGTAATAAGTCATCAGGTAAGACACCAGAGGGTATCCCCCAAGAGTTCTGAAGGAACTCAAATGTGAAATTGCAGAACTACTAGCAGTGGCATGTAACTTATCATTTAAATGAACTTCTGTACCAGATGACTGGAGGATAGCTAACGGGACACCAATTTTTTAAAAAGGCTCCAGAGGTGATCCTGGCAATTACAGGTTGATAAGCCTAACTTCAGTACCAGGCAAATGAACGAAATCTATAGTAAAGCACAGAATTATCAATTTGTTGGGGGAAGAGTCAACATGTTTTTTGTCAAGGGAAATCATGCCTCACCAATCTACTAGAATTCTTTGAGGGGGTCAACAAGCACACGCACAAGGGTGATCCAATTCAATTTTCAGAAAGCCTTTGACAAGGTTCCTCACTGAAGGCTCTTAAGCAAAGCCAGCGGTCATGGGATAAGAGGGAAGGTCCTCTCCTGGATCTGTAACTGGTGAAAAAGATAGGAAACAAAGAGTTGGAATAAACGGTTGGTTTTCAGAATGGAGAGAGGTAAATAGTGATGTCCCTCATGGGTCTGTACTGGGAACATATTCCTAAATGATCTGGAAAAAGGGGTAAACAGTGAGGTGGCAAAATTTACAGATGACACAAAACTATTCAAGTTAGTTAAGTCCAAAGCAGACTCTGAAGACTTACAAAGGGATCTCTCAAACCTGAGTGACTGGGCAGCAAAATGGCAGATGCAATTCAATGTTGATAAATGCAAAGTAATGCACACTGGAAAACATAACCCCAACTATACATATACAATGATGGGTTCTAAATTGGCTGTTACCACTCAAGAAAGAGATTTTAGAGTCACTGTGGACAGTTCTCTGAAAACATCCACTCAATGTGCAGCGGCAGTCAAAAAAGCTAAGAGAATGTTGGGAATCATTAGGAAAGGGATAGATAAGACAGAAAATATCATATTGCGTCTTTATAAATCCACGGTACTCCCATGTCTTGAATACTGCATGCAGTTCTGGTCGCCCCATCTCAAAAAAGCTATATTGGAATTGGAAAAGGCACAGAAAAGGGCAACTAAACGATTAGGAGAATGGAAAAGCTTCCATATGAGGAGAGCTTAATAAGACTGGGACTTTTCAGCTTGGAAAAGAGAAGACTAAAGGGGGGATGTGACAAAGGTCTATAAAATCATGATTGGTGTGGAAAAAGTAATTAAGGAAGTGTTATTTACTCCTTCTCATAATACAAAAACGAGGGGTCACCAAATGAAATTAATAGACAGCAGGTTTAAAACAAACAAAAGGAAGGGTTTTGTTTGTTTGTTTGTTTTTTACACAATGCAACCTGTGGAACTCCTTGCCAGAGGATGTTGTGAAGGCCAAGACTATAATGGGGTTCAAAAAAGAAAACATGGTTACTTACCGGTAGCTGTTGTTCTTCAAGATGTGTTGCTCATATCCGTTCCAGTATAGGTGAGTGCACGCCACCGGGCACGTGTTCCTGGAACTTTTTTCCCTTTAACAGGCCCCGTAGAGTCAGTTCAGGCACCCCCTGGGGTACTGTGCTCATGCCGCGATACATAAAGCACCGCCGACCCTACGGCCCCTCAGTCCCTTCCTTTTGCCAACTCCGACAGCAGGGATGGGGGGGCGGGTGTGGAATGGATCTGAGCAACACATCTCAGACAACAGTTACTGGTAAGTAACCCTGTTTTCTGCTTCGAGTGATTGCTCATATCCATTCCACTACAGGTGATTAAAAAGCAATATCTTGGAGGTGGGTAGCAGTTACTGGTGGGCTGCCTGCAACATAGCTCTGCCGAATCCCACATCCTCTCTCACCTGCTGCACGATGGGACGTGAAGGTGTGCACCGACGACCAGGTGGCAGCCTTACAGATGTCCTGCAGGGGCACTTTCTCCAGGAAGGCCATCAACAAGGCCTGTGCCCTGGCCGAGTGCACTGTGATGACTCTGGGGAGTGGGATGCCTGCCCGCTCGTAGCAGCACTTGATGCAGGAGGTGATCCACTTTGAGATGTGCTGGGTGGAGACTGGGGAGCCGTTCATCCAGTCCTCCACGGCAACGAAGAGCTGCATCGTCTTCTGGAAGGGCCTCGTCCGGTCGATGTAGTAGCCAGGGCTCGCCTCACATCCAGGGAATGCCACCTTTGCTCCTCCGAACCGTGTGGTTTTGGAAAAAAACATGGGCAGGAAGATATCTTGGTTACAATGAAATTGCGAGACCACCTTTGGCAGGAATGCTGGGTGGGGTCTCAGCTGCACCTTGGCCTTAAAGCACACTGTATAGGGGGGCTCTGAGGTCAGCGCCCTAATCTAATTTATGAGCCACTGACCAAGTCTTGGACTAGAACAGGTTCTAGCTGCCCTCATCTGTCCACAAGTTGGTCGGGTGAATAGCAAGGGCGGGCATGTCTGAACCTAGTGTAAGTTGTATGACTGTGTGTGTAAGTGTGTTTTGAGAAATTAATCCCTTTAGGAAAATCCAGCTGTCTCAAGCAAGGGATAAGAAAAGAAGAGCCCACAGCAGGCCATAAAACTGTCACCAAGCCATAAACGGAAGTAAACCTGATAAGAAGTCCTTCTTCCCTCTTGTGCCCGCTCTCTTCTCCAAGCCCCCGTCTGAAGCGAGGAATACACATGAACAAAGGCAGGAGTTTTTTAACCCCTTGTCACCACAAGCGCCTGTGGCTGGGAAGGATCGATACGTGGAAGTATGCGTCCTTCAGGTTGAGGGCAGCAAACCAATCCCCTGGATCCAGAGCCAGCATGGTAACGGCTAGAGACACCATGTGGAACTTCAACTTTTTTATGAACCTGTTTAGCCAATGCAAGTTCAGAATTCGCCGTTCGTTGAAGAACGGGGGCATCCTGCCCAGGAAAGGTCGGGATGGATCCAGAGGAGCAGGGGAGGTGCCACCCTCGGGCACACTGTCAAAACTGCCCCTTTTTACCATTGGGGCCTTTGGTGGATCCCTGTTGGGTCCTAGAGGAGGCGGCTTGTCTGCTACACCTACCGTACCCTCTACTCCTATCTCGTCCCCTGCCGGGCGGATAGAGCCTACGTGGTGGCCTAGTCTGTTGGCGGGGCCGTTGGGGCAGCTGAGGCCTGCGGTGTATACGGGCCTCGTGAACGCAGGGTGGCACGGGAGTCTTTCAGAGCGTGCAGCTTCTCATCAGTTCTGTCTGAGAACAGGGCCGATCCGTCAAAAGGCAGGTCCTGGATCGACTGCTGCACCTTCTGGGAGAGCATCTCCTCATGGCCACCGCAGACGCCATGGCCTTACTGGCCATGTCCACTGCATCACTGGCTGACGCCAGGGCTGCTTCCGCCACAATGCGACACTCATCCAGGACCGTAGTGAAGTCGGCTGCTTGGTCCAGAGGCAAGGATTCCGCGAACCTCCAGAGAGAGTTCCAGAGGTTCAGGTTGTATCTGGCCATCAGCGCCTGATGGCTGGCGATACGCAGCTGCAGGACCCCAGTGGGGTACACTTTACGCCTGAACAAATCCAGTTTTTTTGTTATCTTTGTTCTTCAGCGTACTACCTTGGGGCCCTTGTCTGTCTCTCTGGTTGGCAGCATCTACCACCAGAGTCCCCGGGGCTGGGTGCATGAACATAAACTCAAACCCCTCTGCCGGCACATAGTACTTCTTTTCGGCGCCCTTGGAAGTAGGGGCTACTGAGGCGGGGGTTTGCCACAGGACCTTGGCCAGTTTTCATAATCCTGTCATGCACCGGCAGGGCTACCCGGGAGGGACCTTGTATACCATAGTCCCCAAAAAGGGGATCCTCCTCCTCTGACAACTCCTTAACCTCTAAGTTGAGGTTTGCGGCCACCCTCTTCAGTAGCTCTTGATGAGCTTTGAAGTCCCTCAACGGAGCCCTCTGGTCCCGGAGAGCTGCCTCATCAGGGAAGGACGACGATGACTGTGGGTGTCTGCCTCTTTTCCGAGGCCCCCAGGAAGGCCCTTCACCTGGGTCCGACTCCTCCTCAGAGGAATGGGCCTCGTGCCCCTTTTCCGTAGCAGGGGGCAGCGACTGGGCTGCCGAAGAGTGGATCGAGACGGTGCCTGGGCCCATTTGAGCTCCCCATGGTCCCCAGTAAGGCCAATGCCACGGTCCTTGGGGCCACCCTGGTGCCGGCATCAGTACCGGCTGTTGGGTGCCCTGTAGGGGCTTATGGCAATCCTGAGGCCCCTTCCCTCTCTGGGGGCTCAGGTCCCTGGATCGGCGACCCCTGCTCCGATCCCGTCTGCTACCTCGAGCAGGGGAGCGACCCTAGATGACCTCGACGATGTAGAGCGCCGGTGCCGACAGGAACGGTGCCGGGATGAGGTGCGCTCGGACGAAGACGAGGAGCATCTTCTCAGCTCCGAAGACTTCCGGTGCCATTTGCCTTTTGGGGAGGTTGGCTGGTGCCAACCGGACCCACGTGGTGCTGAGCCAGACTCTGGCAACTGGGATCCATGGTGCGGTGCCGGGGAGCACTCTGGTGCTGGGCTTCTTGATGAGGACCTGGAACGGCGCCGCGATGAATGAGTCGGTGCCAGAGACCTCAAGCCCAAAGATGACCGGCGACTGCTGACCCTGGAACGGCGTCTGGTGCCGGAGGATTTCGGTGCTGGGGACCGCCCAGGGTGAGGAGATGAGGAAGCCTCGGAGCCGGACGGGGAGCTTCCATGCTCTACCCGTGCTGGCAGGAGACTCTTCCCCAGCCAGGGGTCTCAACCTGCCACTTGGGGCACCCAGCACGGGCTTACCCTGAGATACCGGCCCCTTCGCCCTCGGTTGGGGGTGCGAGGATGCGTGGGCAGGGCCATCAGAGCTCTTGCTACCCGAGACACCTCTGGTGTCAATGGCACTGGTAGAGGCGCTCCCCCACTTCCAGGGGTCGGGGGAGGCTCCCTACAAGGGAACGCAGGCACCAGAGCAAGCTCGACGGGCCCCAGCTGCACCCCTACACTCGACCCCACTGGTACTAGGAGCAGGGGAGTGAGCGCGCACCGTGTGCGGTTTCTTCTTGGTCTTCGGCACTGGAGATTGCCGTCTCGATGGCTCCGGTGCCGACGGTGCGCTCCGCCCGTGCAGACACTCAGTGCGGTGTGGAACGAGAAGGCTCTGAAGCAGGGCGAAGTGCTTCCTCCACGAGGGTAGCCTGAGCCGAATGTCCCGCTCCTTCTGAGTCCTGGGCTTAAAACTTTGGCGGATTTTGCATCTGTCCTTTCGGCGTCGTTCCCCCAGACACCTCAGGCACCAGTTGTGGGGGTCACACGCAGGCAAAGCCTTGCCGCAGCTGGAGTAAGGCTTGAAACCAGGGGAACCGGGCATAGTCGGGCCCCTGATGAGCCCTAAGGACTCCTATCTAATCACTAGCTAACACTTGCACTAACCAGCTAACTACAAGAGACTTGAAACACAAAGGGGTAGAGATACTTGTGATGGGAAGTTCATTCCAGCAACCGTCATGGGCGGAAAGAAGGAACTGAGGGGCCGCAACGTCGGCGGTGCCTTATGTACCATGGCATGAGCACAGCACTCCAGAGGGCGCCTGAGCCGACCCTGCGGGTCTGCTAAGGGGAAGAGAGTTCTGGGAACCCATGCACGGTGGCGTGCACCCATATATACTGGAATGGGTATGAGCAAATCCCTCGAAGTAGAACAAACGACACCAACACCCCAAACCGCTACTAAATTCACCAATTCACAATGTCAGACCCTCTCTAGAATTACCTTTATTCCAGCGTCCTCCCAGACGGGGAATCAGAATCCTGGCAATTCCTAACTTTTGGGTTTTACAGTTAATATTCTTCTAACATCATCATTTGGCAATGTGATAGACACGTGGACCCTCGCAGAGGGGACGCGATGTTTCAGCACATGGCTAACGGGCTGCAGAGCCTTTCGCTGGGAGGTCACTGGTTTGAATCCAGCCCCGCCCAGCCCAGAACGAACGTGGTTCCCCAGCGAATAGATGTTTGGAGGCATCCATGAGATGAGTTTGGTGAGTCTCAGCTCCAGTTCCCACACTGCATGCTCACCACCGGGCTGTGCACTAATGGGCAGGCTCAGCCGAGAATCCACATCCTGCCTTGGGTCATTGCGACCGACCTGCCCCCAGTGGCCCCTAAAGTGAGAATCCAGATCACACACGCACAGGGCTTAGTCTCACCTGCCAGTGCACCCCACGTGATGAGCACTCTCCAGACCAAAGATGAGGTTCTAGCTCTAGAACCTCCCCTCAATGTCCTTCTGTGGGAGCGCTGCGCATGGAGCAGGCGCAGAATCAGAGCCGCCGAATTAGCTCCAGGACTAACAGGGGCTGTTGTCCACAGATCTGAAATGAAGAGGTGCAGCAAACCTGTCGAGTAAGAAGGGTCATTCGTACATAGTCACTTCACTGAGGACTCCACAGGTTTTATATCTTACTGCAGCTTTCAGGTGTTCCCGTTCCCTTTCTTCGGGACAAAGCAGCTCCTGAAACTCTGCTTTGTTTCCTACAAAGGCAGTTGCTGACATGCAGAGAGAAGACGCTGCATGAGCTGAACCCTCATGGGTTGGAGGGGGCCAGGCATGAAACTAGAAGTTGAATACTGCATCCAAGTTCTGAGAAATCACACGATGACTGGGGCGATGTAAAGTGAAATTCCGCTCAAGCAATGCCCTCTCCTTCCCGAGTGCAACGGAAGCTCTGACCCTCCCAACACCCGTCCAGGAAACTGCTGATGAACTCCAAGCTCCCACATGTTCTGGAGATGATGAGTCCAGCTTGGAAGGGCAGATACCGTCAGTGGAAGGAACAAACACGCTCACGCTACTCGGACAGCCCTTTACAGAGGGACCAACCCTGAGTTGGGATGGGGAAAAGAAAGCACCCGCTGTCCACCTTACCTACAGTTATCAGGGGCACCATTTCAGATTTTGGTGGGTGGAGGCAACTTTAACCGTTATTCCAGGGGCTACTTCGACACCTGAAAACACTAGCTTTGCAGCTCTCGCTTAGAAATTAGCTGACAGGGCACTGCATCTAATTCCTATATAAAGAAAATGAGAAAGGTTACTTACCTTGTAACGGCTGTTCTTTGAGATATGTTGCTCACTCCATTCTATTGTAGGTGTGTATACGTCTCCGCGCACAGTTACTGGAAGTTTTTTCCCCTTAGCAGACCCCATAGGGCTGTCTTATGCGTCCCCTGTCTTATGTGTCCCCAAACGACACCGGAGTGGATAGAAATGGCTGGTTAACATGACGAACGGAGATGTTCTGACCGAAGTCAAGGGGTGGGATCATACCACGTCGAAGGGTGGTTCCTTGCCACGTCAGGAAGTGGCAACTACACACGTCAGAGGGCAAAACGCAGCTTGTTTGTATCAAAGCATAACAGAGGGTCTCAGAGGAAGCATCTTTGTCTGGCTGAAGGGGAAAGGGAAAGTCCCACCCTTTATTGAGCTAGTCCGTTGTAACCAGCATGGTGGCCCAGTAGTCTGTGGGCTACTAAGGCCATGTTTGTCCACACTGGGGGAACACACACGCACCCAACAGCTGACACCTCTGCTGATCAGGCCCCAGGTCACTTCCTCTGCTCCCCTTATCCTGGAACGCACCCGGGAAATACGGTGCCCTCGCACAGGTCTCCAGGAAGGCTGCCGCTGGCTCATGCCTTTCTGCTTCTGGAGGTCCTGGCACAGGCACACAGGGCACCCACCACGGAGAGCAGCACGACAGGTGATCTCCAATCCTGCTGTACATCCCATCCGGTGGCGTACCAAGGGGAGGGCCAAGCCCCCTGGTGCTGGCCTGTGGGAGGCAGGGGACGCAGGAAGCTCAGTGGGGCGCCCCTCAGCGCCTCCCCCTGTGCGTCATGAAGGGCTGGTCTGGCACGCACCCCCCCATCCAGGCTGGGGGGCTGGAGCGGCAAGTCAGTACCAGGCCAGCCCTTCACGACAGCTGGGGGGCAGAGGGTGCAGGAGGCTCTGAGGGGCTGCGGGGTGTGGCCATCCCGGCCGTGCCGGGGTGCAGGAGAGGCAGGCGCCGTGCCGTGGGTAAGTGCGGGGAGGAGAGGCAGAGCCAAGCCTGCATTTGCGTGCCCCCTCCCCACAGGCAAAGCCCCCACCCTGTGGGGGGGACGTGGGGCCTGGGGCGGACACAAATGTAGGCTTGGCCCCTGGGCGCCGGAGACCCTCGGGACGCCACGGATGCCATCGCCTGCACAGACAGACGCACGGATGGCTAGGGCCCAGTGCTGAAGAGCTCTCCGCTCTCCTGGGAGGCCGTGGCAGCGGAGGGAGGCAGTTGCCCAGCACAAGTGAGGGTCTTTTCCTTAATAAAGACGGGCTCCCAACCTGAAGGCCTGAAATCAGGGGCCTAAATCTACAGCCAGGCCCCTGAAAGCTAGTTTGCCCTGCCTTCCCAATGCACGATCAACGGGCACTGCCCTCGCTCTCCGGCCACCGACACCCCGTTGCAGGCAGGGCCACAGAACAAGGCAACCTCAGCCATTATCTATGCAAGAAAAAGTGCTGCCAGGTCCTGGCGACGAAGCGTCACTTCAGAGTCAGGACCAGGGAGCCTCGTTATTTTCGGCAATAAGATGAGGGAGGCCCCTAACGTGAATGGAGAAGAGTTAACATAGGGCCTAAAATACACAACGTCCGGCCACAAAGCCTTGAGAACGACCCAGCACGTACAGCCCAAGTCGCCCTCAGCCCCACATACAACATACAATTAAAACCACCCAGGCCCTCCCCCAAGAAGAGCTCAGACTCCCAAATGAGAGACGCACCAGAGACTCCATAAAATCTGCTAGGGACTGGGATACTGATTTGACGTGGAAGTGGTCCAGGCACTACAGCGATAGGTGGAGGATAAACCCTCGAGATACAGAGAAACGAGGCACAGTTAAACATTACAGGAGATGGATTAGCTCAGCAATTTGGAAGTTCAAGGCAAACTTTAGCTGCTTAAATGTGGCTCTAGAAGGTTGAAATTAGGCAGCCAGGATTGAAAACGGGCTCCAAGCCACAAAGACTAACCAAATCAAGAGGGACCGTGCAAGCCAAGCTTTTGTTTTTTAGTACAAGGTAAAACCTTTATTACAACTTTTCATTCATAGGTATACAACATCTGAAAGACAGATATGGGGAAAAAAAGTAATATTGTTATAAAATGTCACATTTATTGCTACATTACTGTTATATACAGGACAGTTCTCAAAATCTACTTTAAAAAAGTTAGGATTATTTAAAAATTCCAAATAATCCAGCCAGCTGTTTTGACACTTGTATAAAATTATTTTAAAAAATGAAAACAATTCATATCTTGAGGCACTCGGAAATACAATTTTATCCCCCAATTGTGATTCATTTCAAAGAACAATGCATTTCCCCACCCCCAAATACTTTATTTATTTATTTTTTTGCTGGGTTAGGCATATATATATATACTATATATATATATATATATATATATATATATATATATATATATATCAAAACTATAATGTGTATCTGATTTAAGAACAAGGATTTTCAGCCACTTAAGTACATCTGGATTTACAGGTAGGCAGCATAAACATCAAAAGCCAGGACCAATTTTCTTTTAAAAGGCAGAAAGAAACCATCTAAAGGGTTAAAAATAAACAGCTTCCACAGGCTTTTCCCCTAGAATTGCCCCGCCCCGCCCCCACATACTAAAAATATATATAAAGGGGAATCAAATAGCACTTCATTTTCTAAGCTAGTTTGAGTCTTCTCTAGAAAACGGGTAATTTTCCCATAGGCAATGAAATAAAAGCAGGTTGCTGGAAGTATTGTCCTTAGTCAACTTTGCCAGGTGTCCCTTTCTCTTCTCTCTGCCCCCCACCAAGAGAAATGCTAAAATGCAGACGCGTAAATTATTTCCCACATTGGCGTTTCCCTCCCACCCCCCTCAAAGACACAAGATTTGCTTGAGCTGCTGGGTTCCAAAGGAGGGAGATTCTTGGTCCCCCCCGACTCATCTTAGGGCCGTTCCAACTCCCCAGGGGAAATCTAGCAGCGTCCCTCCGGAAATGCAGGGACCACAGGGCAGGGCAGTTGATGCAGGGGGCCAGGACGTGGCGGGATACTGCTAACGATGTAGCGACACTGACAAACTCAAGCATGATGCAAGTTGGGCCTTCTCTTCCAGGCAGCCGCTCGGCGTGACTCTAGGCACCACTTCCCCTCGGCCCAAGGCAGGCCCCGCTCTGACCACAGCTGCCATGGGGCTGATTGGAATCGGACAGGTGGAAGGGGCATGTTTTAGCCCTAACGGGGACAACGGATTTTGGCTGAAACAGAATCAACATCATGAGACAAGAAAGCCCAGGGAGAGAGATCCTGAGAGAGACCCCAGGAGGGACGATGCCCAACCCACGCGGAGTAGATGTCTAGAAAGGCTGAATTCAAGCTAGGGTCCCAACAAAAGTACTCCCCCTCCCCCCCAACCACTCACACCACCACCGCATCCACTCACGTATCCTCCGCAGGACACCAGGCGAGCAAGGGGAACACGTCTGACGTTTCCCTGGAGACCAAACTTCTGCGAGGAGCAAAGACCACAGCACCCCCCCGAGGCCCGACGCACTCCACTCTGGAGCCGATGGGAGGCCGTCAGCAATTTGGGTAGCACCAAGAAGGGGGCAAGAAGGCGGCCGCCCAGGCAACAGAACCAAATCGCTGGACGGCACCAGCAGGATGGAAAAGCCATTGGCGCAGCCACCACTCGGCAGCAGGACGTCTCCGCCCCGCTCCACCCCTCCTGACGCTGGCGGAGACAGCGCCCCATGACCCTGCTACACCCGGCTACGGATGGTCTCCCCTGCTCATTCCTTCGTTCTTGTGCAGGTGCCTACGGCGTCACAACAGCTCAACCTGGGCTCTACCCGCGGCATCCCTTTCCCTCCAGCCTGAATGTCCAGGGCCAGCCCGCACCACGGGAAGAACTTTGTCCTCTGCAGGCCCCCCCGTCTAGCAGAGCAGGCGAAGGAGGGGTGACGTGGCTGCTCTGGCCTGCTGCTTGGTCACTGGGGTGCTGTTCCAGGCCCCAGGGGTTTTGCCCACCGCACTAGACATTACAGTGGCCTGACCTCGCCCACAGAGACGCTCCTGGGCCTTGGATGGGGACTTGGGGAACCCTAAAAAGGAACCTCATCAGCCAGCTGGCTGCACAGCTGTGCCCCAGAGCAAAGCACCACCCCAGTGGCTGCAAATCAGTGAGGCGCTGGAAGGAGAGGATGTAGATGCTGATGGGAGGTTGAGTGAGGCACGTGGATCTTCAGGCTTGGATGTCTAGAGAGAGACGGGCCAAGCAAAGCTTAACACAGCTGCTGTCTCAGCCAGAGCTGGACTCATCACGTCACACTGCCGAGCCGGGAAGGTCTCCGCTGGGCCGCTCCGCTGCGACAATCTGCAGGATGCTCAGGTAGAGCAGGCGGGGAGGATGTTGCTGACTGGTGTCTGGCCGCCACATGGAAGACACAACCAGGTAAGGTACAGGCAAGAATCCTCATCCCAGACAAAAGCAGCTCGCGGCACCTCCTCCAAGTCAGCTTTCGCTGCTGGGCTTCGGTGCAGAAAAAGCCACCAACATACCGCACAAGCCGTGCCGCTGCGAAGTCACTCCTCTGCACTCAAACCAGTCTGCCAAGTCCCCCCTCGCTCGGGTCACTGCTCTCCCTCTAGAGGAAACGGTGCACGGGGCAGATCTGGTTTTGGAATGAAGTGACCCTGCAGCGCATCACAATCCTAGCAATGCAGGGCTGGAAGGAACCTCAAGAAGTCACCGCTCCTCTCCCGCACTGAGGCAGGGCCAAGCATACCTAGAAGCTAACGCCCCCGTGCGCCAGTGGACTGGGACCCACGGATGTGGCGTTGACGCACGGGCCGCTTGGTCAGCGCGCAGAGAGCGTATCCAAACTGCAGGAGGAAGCCGGAGAGCCAGTGGGTAAAGGGAAGAGGACTGCCCATGACTGCGGTGGGCACAGGTTTTCTGCAAGGGTGCTGCCTAAGGTGATTTTCGCCCTAAGACAGCGATCTCCAGGGATGAAAGGGGATGGTCAGATTCAGATCACGACTGGGGTTCGCTCCAAGACTCACCAGCTCCTAGAGCTGTGCTGCGCTTCCAAGCCGCGGTTCAGCTCCCAACGGATGCACCTCAACTGGATTTCTGGGATATTCGTCCTCTGCTCCACCTGTCATTTCTAAACTCGCCTGCAGGAACCACAGGCCTGACCCAGAGAAGTGCCCAGAGCTCCCATTGAAGGGCCCGGCATCTCCCCGAGGATCAAGCCCTTGTTCAGGCAGTGTGTTGAGGACAGACAGGAGCTGGAAGGGTTTTGAGCCCGCTGCAGTTGAAAAATCAATGCCAGAGCGTCTGCTGGCTTCAATGAGGCAGCACGAGAGAGATGCCAGCCCCTTGGCTTACCTAGTGTTTAAAGTAGCGGCAATAAGACATGAACCCCCCACTGGTCCATGGCAGGGCTAGTGCCTGGAACCAGCTGAGAGGGGACGGCTGTGCTCCAGAACTCGTGTCTTGTGCAAGACCATCCCCAGAGACCAAGGGGAGGACTTTCAATAGCTGGTGGACGTCTTGAGTCACTTGGGTTCTTCCGCCCTGACTTCCTTCTCCTGGCGGGAACCACAGCCAGCTCCTGAGGTAGGGGAGCCCAGGGAAGGGTAGGAGCTGTGCGCAGGGACCCCAGGCAATGCTGGGTTTGCCACAGACTCTAGCGTCGTTCTGGGGACTGTTTAAAAACGTAAGATTTTTTTTCTCTCTCTAAATCTAAATGGGGAGCTGCCAAGGGACAGTGTGTGTCCGAGCCAAGGCCGGGAGTTAGACTCCTAGAGAACCACAGTGACTGCACGGCTCCTGCTCTACGGAGGTTTACCCCGCGTCCTTACCAGACTGGAGCACTGGGCGCAGAGCCTCTCAGAAGGTAGCTGATCCTCTCATTTATTAATGGAAAACCGCAGCCACCTGCTCACACGTACTCACGGCTGCCGCGGCCACGTTTGAGTTTTCAAATCCAATTTACGGCTGTTTAAGCCTTATGTATCTCAGCTGGGACCACTGCACCCATCCAGGCTGTAGCTCTCCTGTGCCGTGGTGTCTGGGTTGCGAAGAGCGGAGGGAGGTCCTGTCTGTTTCAAACCAGCTGTATCCATCGGATAACACGGATGTTTCTCCACGGGTCTGTGGCCCTATACAAAATACGCTTGTAACAATCTCGGTTTGGGGCTAAGTTGACCTGCCCCGTCTCTTTGAAAGCAACTTGCAGGAAGACTGAGAGCTAGCTCCTACTAGCCAAAGCAGAGCTGCTGGCGTGGAACAGCCTGCGTCAGTCACACCCAGAGCGTGGCAACTCTGTCCTCTGCTGGTGGCTGAGAACTGGATGAGCCCGCTACAGCTTTGGCTGGTAGGGTGGGGGCTTGTAGCTCAGGCATCAGAGGCTTACACTTTAAAATCCAGACGTCCCAGTTTCACTCCCCACTGCTGTGACAACCCACTCAGGGGCATCATGTTACACTGAGCAGATGTGGACTTAAACACCAGCTTCCAAGGCTGAATGAAGGGAATAACGTGCTTGAAGACGCTAGCGAAACCAGCCTGCTCTGGATTAGAGAGTTGGATACCATTGTCTAACTCCCTGCCAAATCTGGGGCCACAGAGTACTTTTGCTACCAGGGACCATAGGGTTATGAGCAGGGGCCAGGTAAATTTATGCCCTGCCATGGGAGGGTGCATGCAATGTTAGTCCCTTCACGTTTGACTCCATCTGTAGCAGTGTGATGAAGATGCAGGGGGGAGTGAAGGGAAGGGAAGACAAGGAAAAGAGTTCACTTCTCTGTGTTAGTGACCAGGACCCACATTCCCGATGCTCCATTAATGCCTGGCTACACATGTGCCTCCTTAAACACAGCTGGGTTTATAGGTGTGGGTGGGAGAGACCACAGAAAAGGTAGATGACTGAACACTCAGGGTCCATGAGCGAAGGGTGGGCACTGGGCAGGGACAGAGGGCGTTGTCTGTGCCCCAGCCCCTCTTCTAAAGCGCATCATCTCTAACGGGAGCAAGCCAGATAAAATGCTGCTGAACCCCCTCCTTGAATCCCAACCCTGAGCCAAGCACCCCAGCCGACCTCAGTGTTAAAATAAATGAATACCAAGAGAAAGAGAAATTTGCACTTGTGGCAGCTTTTCAGTCAGCTCTGCAAGGGAAAGATGCCTTCGTGGTGTCCAAGACATATTCAACTCTACTGCGCCCATACTGCCGGGTAAGCAACGCCACCATGTAACCTAATTGGGCCAGAGCTCAGCTACTAGCAGGGAAATCTGTAACAACCCAAGAGACACAATGCTTGACTCACAAATCTTCACAGGACTGAAGGCACAAAACCAGCATGTGTACAGCCCAGGCCAAGTAGTCCAAGATCAACATCCAGTTGGCAGGACCAAGCAGCCAGTGTCTCCCTGCACTGCCCTCTTGCTCCTAGAAGCTTTAACTCATTTCAGTGCTCTCCCTCTCAAATGAGCTAATGCCAAAGTGAGTGCAGAACATGCCAACTTTGTTCGATCCTCTCTCTTTAAGTCCCTACAGCTGCTGGAGGTAGCTCAATGCCATCTCTGCTAAAGACAAAAGCTTCCCCCTTCCACCATGCACTGGTGGAGTCAAGGGGTGTTTTACACCAAATTATAAAGGCAAAATGAACCTGGGGCACGTCTGTGCACATAATGCAGCGAAAAGGAGGCACAGGACTGAGGGAAGAGAGAAACTAGGGGGAAATGTTGTTAGCAACCTCTTCCTACTGCCCCTCCCATTGCAAAAAACCGGCCTGCTACTTTGTCAAATTGTAAGAGCTAAGCACATCTCTTGTTGCAGGGCTAATGGATGCACCAGAAACAAGTGGAGGGGTGGGAAGGGGGGCAGAAGAGACTTAAAAAAAAGTTGGATTTGTTTTTTCACTATGTCAAAAGGGCAATGTTTCCCCTGGGGGTTGGGATCCGGGGTGAGAGACTGTCATCACAAAGATGCACCTGAATGTAAGTGCCCAGGGATAATTAATATCCCCCGCCCGCAAGTACAAAGCTAGCTAAATGCAGTTACTCTTTGTCGTCTTGCTGTCTGCAGCTTTCTAGAAGCACCGGGCATTCAGCTCCTGGAATTTTCCTATTAGAGGGACTTCGCTAAAAAGCCAGATCAAAATAATGGAATTAGGATAGCACTTTACCAAGAATATGTTAGCATTTCCTCACACTGGGGCACACTGATGCTGTGGAGAATCTTTTAGTGCTCTGCTAGCTGGGTTTTATTGGGCTGATACGTGGGCTAAGCTTATTCTTAGAAAACAAGCTTCCTTTGGCTATGTGAACATGCCAGGAACTGAACTAGCTTTTCCCTGATGAGCTTGGTATTCACTCAGTCGCACCGCGCTCTGCCTGGTCACTAAAATACCAACCAGTCCATTCGCAGTGCTCCTGCACGCTCTCCTGGCAGGAAATGCTGCAGAGGAATGTCAGAAAAATCTTTCCATTGGCATTTAAAAAAAAAAAAATCCACAGGGACCCTCTCAAAGAAATTTTATTTACAAAACCTAAATTTTGGGGGCTAATTTTTGCCAGAGCGTGTTCCCTTAAAGAGCTTTCAGGAACCAGCCACCTTCTGATTACAACCCACACTTCCCTGAACTTCTCATCTCAGCAGCTATATTCAACTCCCGTGTTCTCCTCCTTCGCACAGATGCTGGTAAGAAATGAGCAGGTGAAAACACCCAGGCATCGGGCAAGCATGACGTGCATATATTGGCCATGTCTTCTCACTCTGCTAGCTCCCTGCTTCCCACAGGCACCCAAAGCTGCTATATGGATTTTGATTTCTGCCAGTGCGTGCCATCTAGACATAAGGTGGGACTCCCAAATGGCTCTATTGCTGGGAGGGGGCTACGGCCTAGCTGGAGTAAAATTAAGATCTTTTGCATAACTCAATGTAGCAGGCAACTTTTCTTATTTTAGCTACCCCCGCCCATTAACAGGAATGGAAGCAGTGTCTAAGCCATCCTCTGACAGCTGGCAAAATACAAACAGTGCTGAACAATTCCCAGGGAGATGGGAGGGCCCTGTCGGAGATCTACCCCTTTGGCTGGATGCACAGAGTATTAAATAGAACTGGGTGGTGATGGGGGGGTGGGGGAGGGAAATGGCAAAACGTTTTTGACCAAAATGTAAATTTTCACAGAAAATACTCATTTTGGTTGAAATTTTCTGAGTTTTTGTAGGTTTTTTTAAAACTGAAAATGGCATTTTCTCTTTGAAATCAGAAACATGTTTCAAATTTTGGTTAGAAAAAAATAAAAAAGACACAAAGGTCAGACTATATGGTGGCCATCACGGGGGGAGGAGAGGGAGGGGGGGTAAGCCAGCGGATCCAGCCTTCGCTAACATCAGCTTTACACAGCACTGGGCTAGGCCGGCCGAGTTTACGTTTTCTGAACTGGTATGATTAGCGCTGGCTGAGCAGCAGTGGCCGGCGTTCCAGGTGTGGCTTGGGAGAGGCCTTCTCGGGAGAGGAGCAAAGCTGACACTACGGAGGATGTAGGGCGGCAGCAGCCAACGCGGCCCCATCTCTATGGGGACAGGGCCCATTTCCCCCAGCAGCACTGGAATGATTCAGCTAGTGGCACACCTTTGGAGACCAGCGGCGCAGAAACAAACACTGCAGACCACACACGTCGGCCAGTCTCTTCAGATCTCATCAGCACTCGCTGGACACAACGTTTCAGCATCTTTCGAGCCAGCGCTGCCTAAGGCAGGACTTGCACGCAAGGTGCCAACATGGCTCACGTGGCTGGTGTTAAAGGGCCCTCCATAAAAAAGGAATCCAAGGGAGGTGTACCTATAAGGCCTCATTGGGCCTGCGAAGCAGCCACACTGGACCACAGCTGTTGAACCAGGCTGTGGACCTTCGCCAGAAATTCTCTCTCCTCACTGGTGCAGACAGAAGGACCCCGCGGAAGGAACTGTATTTTAACCCTAGTAATTACCCAGGCTGAAACATGCTTCCCCCTCCCAGGTGTGCTAAGTTTTAACCCCATCCACACAAGCAAGCAGCAGCCACCTCCCAGCACAGCACGGGCCATATGATCATGGTGATTGTAGCCTGGAGTGAGCCCAGAACCTGCAAAGAACATGGCCGCAGGGGGGCGGGAGAGGCATATCCCAGAGTTGCCATGGGACAGGTCTGTCCTCTGCAAAGAGCCCCTGGCGCACCGGGTTTGTAGTGCATCCACAAGGGATCAGGGGGCCTAAGGTCAGCTGCTATGGATGCCGCATGAAAGGGAGCAATCATCCCATTCTGTTACCAAATCTGCGACTGGCTCCAGACGTAAATGTCAGGCAGCCGCACAGAAGAAGGCTGAGTTCTGGAGACAAAGGGCCTGACTTGCCGAGGAGGCAGTGACCTTTGTAGAAAAACACAGTCAACCCAGGTGTCAATGCAGAGGAAAGCCAGACGCTTAAGTCAATGCCCACAGTGATGAACATGTGCCTTGATATCCAATCCCACCTGCCGCCCCTCCTCCCTTTAGCGCGAACACCCTTGACTGACTAAACAGTAGCAAAAAATGGTTTCCCCAAAGCACCGGGTCCTTAGAAATAGCGAAGCGAAGAGAACAAGGAAATCGGGAGGAAGGGAGAGGGGCAACTGAAACCACCGTGCACCTGCTTTCCTAGCCCATCTCCACCCCAGCCTCACGATAAACTGTGTAGTGTTCCAGCGAGCCACGCCACCCTGCTACCTCAGGCGCTCAGGAGACAGACGCCGCATCTGCCCCACCAAGGAGGAGATTCGCCCCCAGTGACTTGGCTCGATGGTGCCAGATGGCATTAATAAGCAGGTTTAACACCGCCTCCCCCTCCAGGCATTAGGCCCAGCAGAGCCCACAGGAGCTGAGCCAACCCAGGCTGTCGTCAGAGCTGGGCGGAGTCGGGTCATGAAAAATTCCAGACATTTTTTTTTGGAGGGGAAAAAACGGCACCACTTTCCCACGACATTTCTTTTCCTTTTGGTCACAGATTTGAAACATTCGGAGCTGCTCTAGTTCCAGCCCAGCTCAGCCCCAGCCGCTCTGCGTAAGCTGTGCACCGCAGAGCCAGGGCCTGCCATGCGGCCCATGCTAAGCACGTGATGTCACTCGGCCTCCCAGAACACAATGGGGCACGATCTGCAGTGTGAGCATCGAGGGAGTGGGGGCCTGGCACTGCTGAGGAAATCGCCTGCTCTCCACAGTGACTCTAGGAAGCTGGCAAGTCCTTGAAGGAGAAGAAAAGCTGTTGCACCTCCTTGCAAGGGATGGGGGATGGTTTCTCTGCTGCCCAGCATCGTGGGATGCCACAAATGTCTTGCTGGGGCGGGGGCGGGGACCCACGCACTTTCTTCTCTGTGATCAGCATGGAAAAGGAGTGACATCTTTTTGCCTCCAAAGGCTAAATCCACACCCACTGGAAAGTGGCTTTCTCCAGCCGGGGCCTGCGGTGAAGTCGCAGGCAGAAAAGCAGATTGCCGAGAAGGTCACGTCTGATGCTGGTTTGGAGATAAGCCAGCAGCTGGTTTGGACACAGGTTAAATGCGGGGCGTGGTGAGGGGGAAGGGGCAAAACAAGCCTGCTGCAGCTGCCTCTGGCTCTTTCGAGTTGCCAGTTCCAAACTAGCTGCCTCTCTGCGGAGACGTTCTGCCTAGATGGCAGCAACGGGGGGAACGGCAGAATCCCGGTTTCTAGCTGCTTTCCTGTGGTTGCTGCGAGGGATTCACACACGCCAAAGCTCCAGCTCCCTAGCCTGGGCTGAGGATTATTTGCTGGCCACGGCAATACCACACCGGTCTGGCTCCACAGCCTCAAGCCTGGCTTTTTTTTTCTTTTTGGCCACACTCAGTCCTTTGTTCTTTGCCTTGTTTCCTCAGTATCTTTGTTCTGCCTGTTCTCGGTCCCTCTCTCCATCTTTGTTCTGTCTCTTCTCTTTGTTCGGCACCTCTCTCTCCCCTCCTCCCATGGAAGTGGCTCTGATGGCGGGTTGTTTGCTCAGGTGTGCAGGAACTAGGTGCGCACCTCTCAGTGGCCAGCCCTGGGTTCTCTTGTACAGGGTGTGTCGCTTCTTCGGTTACCTTGGAACTCCCACAACACCCGCGGCTTCTTCTGCTCCCCTGGACCTCTCTCGGTTGGCAGCTCATTCTTTAGCAGTGATGTTCCAGACGACAGCGATGGTCTTTGCCTCCTCACTCGTCACCCAGACCTCCCACGAAGGAGCCCAAATCTCTAGGGACCCCTGGGAATGAAAAACAATTTGCAGAGACCCCGCAGAGGTGGGCCCTTGTTACTGAGGCTGGGAGAAGCCAGAGAACCACTGAAGTAAGCTGCCGTAACTTGCTTTGTTGTTTACCTTCCTTTTCCCAAATGGGACATGGCCAAAGCAGAGATGACGAATTCAGCACGTGAGTTTTTAGAATGGAAGGTGTAAGCCAGGCAAGGAACAACATCCCTCCTCCATGGCTACATTCGCATTTAGTGGCTTTCAGAGCCGAATCTGAGAATTTCTTTCTTTCTTTTTTTTTTTTTTTTATATCCAGTCTCTTTTAATACAATTTTAATATTCTGGTTGATCCTAAAGATGCAACATTAACTATAGAAACAGCAGCAGAAAAGCATGGGGTACAAGACTTTTTTTTTTTTTTATACAAAAAAATTTTTGTTGCTTACAAAACATATGCAAAAGAAGCTAAAAAAACCAAAAGGCATTGCTATTTTGTTCTACCTAAAAAATCTCATAACTAATGTTCTTTTAAAAAAAAAATATTAAGCTTAGGCACAATTTTGCTGCTGGCTGCTTGAGAACAAGCCAAGAGAACATGACGCTCCCCCTGTTAACTGAGTGATATGTATTGACGGCTCCATACTGTGTACTTAAGGCAATTTTTGTTTTTGACAAAGTGTTTGTTTCTTTTTAACGCCCCTTAAAGCATGCCAGGCTCCTTTCACGTGTGTCAGTATTAGCAGTACTAAAGTTTATGGTTCAAGAAGGTTGCAGGTCACACCGAGGATTTGCTTCCTACCCATCTCTGTGTCCAGGGGAACAAAAAGATCTACAAATAAAGAGAAACAAAAGTGCAAAAAAAAAAAAAAGGGGAAACCCAAGTGAGAACAATACTAGGTTCCTTCCACATGGAAATGTCAAGTCCATACATTTAGTTCTCATCTATACCATGTGCAATTACAACGTGTGCAATAAGCATATTAGAGAGACAAAGTGGGTGAGGTAGTATCTTTTATTGGATCAACTTCTCACTGAGTTTGCCTCTCTAATATAGCATGGTATAGAACACATTCAGGCACAGCAGTAGTGCAAGAGCCACCGAAGCAGCCGTGAGTGGGAAGCTAACTGTAACTAGCTGACAATGACAGCGATTCCCCTTCACACTAGTGCTGATGCTCCAGCCCAGAATGAACGTGGAGATTTGTCTGTGGCTGGGGGAGCGCAGCTCCGGATTGAGACAGGGACTGAAGCATCTGAGTAAATCCCTTTTGCATGATTACAGGCCCAGTCCACACTTACCTTTGCGATTCGGCGGCAGTTGACGGGAGATACGCAAGTGACGCAAATCACTTGTGTATCTCCCGTCCACTTTGCAGCGTCTCCTCCGCGCGGCGTCCATACTGCGCTGCGTCGACGGGAACAGCGCTCCCTTCGACGCAGTGCTACGCCACTTACCGAGGTGGCTTTCCTGTGTCGCTTCCTGGATCGACTGAGCGCGTCTATACAGACCGCTCAGTCGATCCAGAGCAACTGATCTGACGGCGGCAAATTTGCCACCGTTAGTGTAGACCCAGCCATGGTCAGGCACAAGCTCTGTCCCTTGCTGAAGATCAGGGACCTAAAGCTGCCTTGACAAAGTTAGAAGCAAGTGCGTGCAGCGGGATGAAAGATGTTACCACACGCCCAAATGCTCAAAGGCAACATGAGGCCTTAAATGTGTAACTATCATTTCAAGGGCCATGGTGACAGGCCAGAAACTCTTAGAGCCCCCGTGAAATGGAATCAGGATTTCAGTCTGGTAGTTTCCCCAGGGCCTTTCAACCAATTGTGGCTACTCAAGTGCTGCTAGAGCACGGATGGCTGGCTAAAGCCTCATCCCACCACCCAGGAAGCACCTCCTGGAGGGAGCTGGGGAGCAAGTGGGGAATGAGCAGCACTAAACACGCTCCTCTTACAGTAGCACAGGGCCATCCGCTGCCGGGCTTGTGCTGTGGTACCGTGGCCTACATGCGCCTGCAACCTCAGCAGGGAGCAGACTTAACACTACATGGCTTTACTGCAACATCAGCAATAGCTCACTGCATAAAGCTTGCAGTTTGCACTGAGGGTAAGAAACGGTTTTATTTTAAAATCCCCAGTCACGGCTAGCAGATTTTAAACGTGGAAACCCTCCCATGGCCTGTGTGCCGCAGGAGAATGCAGGGACTCCCAAAAGAAAACCGGAAGGAAGACACAGAGCATAGCAAACTCCCTACAAATTTCTGTAAGCAGGCGGGGGATTATCTTTTCCAAGGGAGGGATGGAGTAAGGCTCTCAAGTCTACAGTCTGAAAATACTCTGTCTTGCTCACCGTAATAGCTACGCTGCTCCTGACAGGCATGGCCCGTTTGAGCACATATGGCTTTGCAAGCCTTCAGTTTCCTGACACAGGGAGAGCCACTTGGCAGGTGGCTGCCCTTTAGAGACATAAATAGAATGCAATTACATATTACATTGTCCCCTGGGCTGGAAGGGAGGGCTGGGGGTAGAGAGTAACCCAGCCAGGAACTGAAGGAATTAGAAGTCTCCATGTGTGTTTCATTTATAAAGACAAATTAAAGGAGCCCTCTAACTTCAGTGCAATGTTTTCCTACGTGGCGCCTAGCCCATCACTCGTGAGGAAAAGAGTTAAAGGGGCCAGAATCTTGCATTTACTATGAATTTCAAGGTGAGCTGCATTCTGAGATATGAACACCAAGCTGTTAAATAAATGTAATGGCATATGCTAAGCCTGGCATAGATTTGAAAGACACACATACACAGCTGAATGATGAGATTTGAGAGGGGCAGAGGACGATACCTTCACATGTGTCCAACAGGATTGTGACCGTCTCCTAGACCAGGGTGAGAAGCTGAAAGTGTCATCTGGGGATCTCCTACCACTCCAGACACTTTCTCCTCTTCCCGACGCTTCAAGCAGGCTGCTTTAGGGTTCAGATTGCGCTCTATGCCAAAAAGAGCAAGGGGGAGGGGTGGGGAAAAACTCAATTTTTCAAAAGCATCATGGAGCAACAGCATCCGCAAGGAAAAAATACGGCGTCCCAGGGCAGAAGCACTGGAATGCATAAGGAAGTAACCCCAGTGCATGCCTTTTTCAGCCCTTCTGTTCCATATAAAAGCTGCTGTTACCTCATTGGTCCCCCTGCCAGAACAAAACTTCTTTCCTCTACAGGATATTGGGCCAATTTAATGCGTATTGGTTTAAAAAAAGATGGCCAGAGTTGGTGGGTTTAAGATATTTAAGACTGAGTTTTCCTAAGCCTCCTTGTGGCCTCGCTCAATTTCCACAGATTGTGCGTTCAGATCCCACAGATGAAGCCTTGGAAATCTCAGCCTAAGTGTTTTCCATTGCAGCTCACCGCTGGAATTGCAAATGTTCAACCTTGCAACAAAAGTTCCAATTATAAATACATCTCCATATACAGGCTCACAGAAACGGATGTCAAGAGAAAGGCCCCAAAATGCATCTGTCACCTGTTACCATACCTCGTACTTGCTGCTCCAAGCCCAGAATGACCTGCACCGCTTGCTGTAGGATGATCAGTTTGGTCTGTGCTTTGTCCGTTTTTAAGTGCATCTGACACATGCGTCCCAGCTCTTTAAAGGCCTCGTTAATGTCCCGTACACGCACCCTTTCCCTGGCGTTATTGGCCATTCTCCTCTCCCGGTCCCTCAGATCTTTGTCCTCCAGTGATAGGGCCTCGTCTGTACTGCTGGGTTCACAGCACCATAGGGATTAGTCAGGGAGGGTGTCACCGACAAGGGGGCCGGTCAGTTGCCGTGCTGGTAGTGCCACTAATGTCCACTGCAAAAAGCTCAGTCAACCTCACATCGCAGAAGTCAATTGACAATGGAGAAAGGAACCTGCCCAATTTTCAAGGAAACCCTTTCGGGTTCCTTAGCTTTGAGAGCCAAGCTAAGGTGCAGCCAGCACCAGATCAACCTCTCTGCACAGGTAGAAAATGCCAGCAGGGGGGCTGATAGGTGGGGAGGGAGGGCAGGTGGCTGGGAGGGGCAATATTGTCCATTTCTGTAGGGTCTGCAGCTGCTCACCTTGACCAGCTCATCTGATCTAGTCAGAAAACGGGGTGTTCCTCCCATGGCAAAATGCTGACTTCTTGTCAAAAACTGACAATTTTCAGTTGAAAACCAGACGTTTTTGGTTTTCAGTGAAAAACATTTTGGTTTTCAGTTTTCCAATGAAAGCTCGTATTTTTCAGTGACTAGCAGGCATCTACGAGAAAAGTTTAGTCTAGGTGAAAGCTCAATTTTCCATCAAAAGCAGTTTTGATGGAAAATTTTTGATCAGCTCTACTCACAACCCTGATAGGTCAGCCCGACGCCCATTGTACAGGTGGGGACAAAGGCACTAAGAAGGAAGTACCTTGCCAAATCTCACAGCTGGTCAGTGGCAGAGGTAGGAACTGAACTCAGATCTTCTGGCTTCCAGCCCTATGCTCTAACCACTGAATCAGGCAGACAGCTTGAAAATTTGAGCATTTAAATTAGTGTTGCATGAGTTTTATTCTGCATCTCAAAACCCGCCAAGGCAGCAGCTTGCCGTGCTGGGGCTACTAATGGGTTAAAGAGGCAGCATTTACCTTGCTGCTGCAGCAATGCCATAATGGAGGTAGAGCTGGACTTTCAGAAAGCCACTCTAATCCAGCCAGCTTCCGTATTTCAGTGTGAGGAAACAAACCCTAGACCACTGCAGGCACGGGCTTGTTCTGAAAAGAGTAAACGAGACTGGAGTGGTTCTGGAGTAATGGACTATGGGAGCAGATTTACAAAAATGGGGAAACTGCCAATCCAAACCCTAAATTAGAGGCAGGCCTAGAGGAGTTGGGAACCCAAATCCCACTGCAATTCAATGGGATCTGGAACCTGAACTCCCCAATACCCCAGCCTAGGACTCATGCAGACGGTCAACAGGCCCAAATCAAGGCTGGAAATGAGAGCGATGGAGGACCATGAGCTCAGGGAGTTCTTGCCCCTTCAAGCTGATCATCGAGGCCATGTGTGGCACCTCAATGACTTTGCTACTCTGGCAGCACCCTGCTAGAGCAAGAAACCAATTGGTCTTGGCCTTTGGGGGGTGGACTGCAACGCAGAGACATGCTGGCAACACCTTAAGAGCTTGGCTTAATCTGCTGCATCTTTTCCCTCCGCCTCCCCCCCTTTGGTGCAGGGACGACCTTCACCCCCAGAGCAAAATTCTCACAGGAAAGAAAAATTGCCTGAAGACTGTCCTCGGTCAAGGCCTCAAACTAGAGTCTGATGCTGTCTTCTGCCCCAGAGGAGCTGGATGGGATCAGATCTTCAGCCACGCAAGCAGTAGCAGCTGCTACAGGGCGTGAGGTACCTTCCGTCAGCGTCCATCCCTGCTCTGAGGAGAGGAGCATCTAGCAATGCTCGGGGGAGGCAGTGGGGGGGGGGGCAGGAAAACATGCTACCTCTCTAACTAGCTGAACAGAAACGGTCTGGGCTCTGTCCCATTCCTGACCAGCCTGGCTCCCTCGGATCCTCCAGTGCTGTGAGCCAGGCTTTTGGTCTCAGTGCGCCAGGAAATCCACTGCAGGGAGAGTTCCAGGTCCTTGGAGAGTAGAAGTTACTGGATTCTCAGCCTGCGTGAAGATGCCAGCTTCTCCTACCATCTCCCTCCCCAGGCAGAACCTAGTAAGGCTCCAACCTGGGTAGAAATCCTCTCTCAGGACCTGACGTGCCCACTGCTCACACAATCTTCGCAGTCACACCTATCACCAACGGCCAGCTCGTTGACCCCCCGGCAGGGATTGCTACTCGGGCAAAGCCTTCTGCATTTTGCCATCCATCGCGCTGCATCAGTCTGCCGTCTCGTTCCCTCTACCCACAAGCACGCAGCTGCTAAAGCAACAAGTGCTGCTGGACGCCATTGGGTTTGCATGGCCACGCTATGCTCTGTCCCATATGGGGAACGGAGCCCTTGGTACCTAGCCCACTAAGCCGGGGTGAGGCCGAGGCACTGCACAGATGTGTGGGGCTGGCCATTTCATAGCACAGTTCTAGCCGCAGCGACACCTAAGCTGTCTCTAAACTACTGCTGTTTTCCCTCGCTATCAAACTGGACTCAGGAGTGCCTTGCCGTCGTGGCATTCTTCAGAACAAAACGCTCTGGGAAGGCTGCGGCAGGGAGTTCAGGGGAAATGGG
Organism: Mesoclemmys tuberculata; assembly: GCA_007922155.1. Classification (NCBI taxonomy): domain Eukaryota; kingdom Metazoa; phylum Chordata; order Testudines; family Chelidae; genus Mesoclemmys; species Mesoclemmys tuberculata. The sequence continues at coordinate 3,620,030 of ML675700.1, forward strand.
GCAGCTCACTCCTGGGACGCAGACCAGAGAATGAAGGCGTTGGGGGACCCGGGCCCTGGCTCACTGCATGGGCGTTCTGATCGCCGGCAGAGCAAGAGGCGGCTTCCACCTCTGAGAAAGGCTTTAAAAAAGGACAAGCATGAGGAGACCAAAGTGAACACGGTGCCAACTCTCTCTCTCTCTCTCTCGCGCCCACCCGCCCCACCCTCCGTCTCGATCGGCAGCAAGTACAAGGTAGAGAGTGGGACCACCAAGAGGTCACGGCTGGGGACTGTCTGTAGGAAATCGGAAAGAACAGAACAAAAAAATAATAATGGGGTGGCGGGGGGAGGAGAGAAAGTGAGACAGGAAAAAAATATACATTACGAAAGGCAAAAAATTACAAACTGAAGAGAGGCACAAAAAGACTCCAACGTCACAGCGCAACAGCAGAGGCCAGCGGGGGGTGGAGGGGGAGCCAGGCACAAACCAAAGATTCATGGTACCACAGCCTCTGCAGGAAGGAAAGGGGTTAACCCGCCACAGATGCTTTTGCAATGATGGACGCTGAGGGTGGAAGTTAATATGGGAGCGTGCACGGCAAGTGTTACAGAAAAAGCAGCAAAATCTCTTCCTGCTCAGAGCAGGAAATAAAACTCGAGAGCTTCCCCGCCAGCTGGGCTGACTCCCCCCCCCCCCCCCGAGACCCAGTTGGCCTGGGAACGCCGTCCGTGAGGGAAAGCCCCAACACCTGGCACATGTTGAACTAGACTGGACCACAGGCTAGTAAAGCTATCTTGCCCTGGCACGGAGAAGGGCTTCAGGCCCGAACAGGGGTCTGTCTCCTCCCCAGAAGTCCGCTAAAGAGACAGGTGCTGCAAAGTGCAAGATCTGAATGACAGAGCTTCTCCGGGGTGTTGGGGTCATCAGCATTCGGTTAGAATCCAACGCCTCAGACAACAGGCTTTGAGAGAGAAGACCCCCCCGGACCCCCCCAGCGTGGAGGGCTCCCCCATCCCTCTGAACTCCAAAGCGCTTGCTACCCATTAGCCAGTTCTGCCTCTTCGCTCACAGCTCTTCACACAGCACCTCCCAGGCACAGCTGCACCTAACAGTGCCTTCAATTCCCTCCCAGCTCTCCCCAGGGCACCAGCAGCTACCTAGCAAGTGCAGTCAAGAGTTGGCTATTACCGGAACAACTAGAGGAGGGGGGCCCAATCCTCGCTCCAGAATTAGGGGTCTGAGTATTTCCTGCAGCTGCTGCGAAGTGGGAGAAAGGACGGGCACAGCACTTCTGCCCTTGGGAAAGGAAGCAGCCCTCGGAGACGCTCCCACCTCCTGTTCTTTCACTCTCATGCAGGCCGTTCTTCATGGCCCAGTGGCAGGGAAACCGCTTCCTGTTGTAAGCTAGGGTGGCACACTACAGGCGTCAGGACACTCGCAGCTCTGAGGGATGCACGCAGGTTTCCGCAAAGGGACGTTATCCCCTGCGCTTTCCAACGCACAACATGCAGCACATGCAATGGCTTTACAAACAAAACCAGAGAGCAGAGCAGGGATGCAAAAAACAAACGAAATTAAATTAAAAAAAAAAAAAAGACACTTTAAAGGGCCTTGAGAACCCAAAGCGACACGGGAAGGAGGACAGCGCCAGGCACTGTGGCACACGTGGCACAGGGTAGACAGACAGACAGCCCCGTGCCGATCAGATACGTAAAATATCACCACTCTGGGAGCCTCACTGACCTCTAACTTGTTGCTCCAGGTTCAGTATGACTGATACGGCCTGGTGTAGGATTAGCAGTTTGGTCTGCGGTTTTTCGCTGTTAAGGTGGAGTTGGCACATGCGTCCGAGCTCTTTAAAGGCCTCGTTGATGTCACGGACCCGCAGACGCTCACGGGCATTATTGGCGACCCTCCTCTCTTTCTCTCTCTCGGCTTTTTGCTCTGGGGGAAGAAGATCGTCCTCCTCATCCTCATCTTGACTAATGGTTTAAAATAAGAACGAGACAGGGACATTCCTCGTGTGCACGCTCAGCACTGGTCAACTCACAAAAGAAACACACATTTGCTTCATCAGGGTTATCTCCGCGCCAAAGGGAATATACGGAGCCCCTCCCCTCACCGCTACTGAGAAGGGGCATCGCTCCGTGCCTTCCCCCCGCACTAGAAGCTTTACAGCCCCGCGCTCCCATTCACTCTCGGACGCGGTTACACTGAAATGACACCATTTAGAACCAATAAATGGGAAAGGTTTAAAGGAACAGAACAGAACGGTGCAATCGACTCCCAGAACTCATTGTCCCCCGATTTAAGCAGGGCCAGAACCAGGATTGGCCCTTTCTATGGGTAATGTCAGCATGCAGAGCAAGGATTAAACCTACCGAGTTTGGGGAAGGATAAACCTCAGGGGAAGGCTCCAGGGAATGACCCAGCCACTAAGTGACAGAGGTGGGGAGGGAATTTCCCCTCTAGGCAGGTTATCACATCACTGCCCATTGCAGCATTCTGTGAAGCTGCAGGAGTTCTCAGGGTAGCTGAGCCCCCGGCTGGCTATTCCACATAGCTGGCTGGGTGACAGAGGATCCACACAGCCCAGATGTGTAAAGGGAAGACACCGCTCGGGGTCCGGAGGTGGCCACCACGTCCTCCGGACAAAGGAGCGATAGATCTGCCCACGGTCGGACGAGCAGTCAGCTATTCCCAGCACAGCTGGGCCTTCGGTGAGCGAAGCCACGACTAACACGAGACCAGGCCGGCAGCTGGGCTGCAGCTTGCTTTACCTCCAACACCTGGCCTGTGTCTGGCCCACCCTGCACTTGAACTCGTGACCAGGCAGGGCACTAACGGGGCTGGAGAAGATGCAGGAGGATGCCATTCCCCCCTCCTCAAGGACGTCTCAAATCCTCTTGTAAATCCTAAGTGGGGCCTCCAACGCCTCCCCCATGGGAAGGGGGCCAGTTCGGGGCAGAGCTGGTCTCAGCTCCGGAGTCTAAGGCTTCAGCAGGCTGCGAGGCTTGGCAAGGTCCCGGCCCAACAGCCCTGGGTCCAGCTAGCGACCATGTTCTTAGCAGGAGGGCGACCAACAGGGCACCCGCAGCCCCACTCTAACACGCCCGCCCCTCCTGTCCCAACACCTCCCCCCGGTAACCGAATAAATGAAGGGAGAGACCTGTTCAAAGAGCACCTTGTTCTGTTCCGTGACGGCTTCATTTCCTTCTTCTCCTCTTCCGAGTTATCGGCCACCGACGTGTTCTCCTCATCCTCCTTCTCCTCTCGCTTTATTTCACTGGTTCCCGAGGAGACGCTCGCTCTGCCCAGCCCCCCCGTCAAGCCTGCAGTGGAATCAAGGCAGCACGTGGCCATTGGAGAGAGATCTAACCGGGGCGGGAGAGGTCAGAGGGAAGGTGCCTTGCTGCAGTTAAGGTGACTAGCCCCAGACACATCTGTCTTCTCTGACACCGATTAATATGCCGGATGATCCTAATGGATTTGCCCAGCATCTCTCATCCCACAGGGGCCTTCAAACCAGCCTCCTCTGGGGAGAAGGGCAGGTGAGCAGCCCCTGGGAAAGGATGCTGGCTGAAGTTTGTGTCAACCCCAGCTAAAGCGCTCCTGGGACCTCGAAACTCATGCAGAGAGGGCAGGGCCTTGCCACCTGAGACCCACACTCCACAAACTGCAGAGAACTTAGCTGATCAGCCTGGGAAGGAGGGAGGACTGGTCGGGATTTGAATCTATTCTCGCATGTGAGGTTTCCAGGGTTTTGTGGTTTTTGACACCTCCATCCATGCAGCTGGCTGTATGCAGCCTGGCCAGGTGGTTACATCCATCATGGCGCACAGACAAACGGACTCGTTCTGTGCCCACCGCAGACTGTGCACAGAGGAGAGGGCGGGTGGGTTTGCCCAGGCAAGGCTTCATCTCCAACGTCTACAGTTACTTCTACACTCCGAGACAGGGACCCGATTCCCCTCGACACGTACTGGCATGTGTGTAAGTGGCGTAAGTGGCGCAGCTGCGGCATGCTCTGGCAGTGGAGCCAGAGGGTATGGAACTGGCAGAGCTGAGCGTCACTACCTATGTTGCTGCAGCGACGCTGTGACAAGAGCTGGTGCGAGCGTGTGGTACATGAGCGGGGCCATCACGCCCCTGGCTCTAGTGCACATGTGCCCGATTAGTCACACTGCAGCTCGCTGGCACCCTGCACCAAATGCCCTCCAGAGTCAGAGCCCAACGGCAACCACGCACCAGGCAGGGGTCTAAGAGCGGTTCGCAATTTACTGCAGGTGCAAGGCTGCACAGGCGGGGTCACGAGTGGCGCTGAAGACCCTTGAAAAACGTATCCTGAAGTCACTGGGCATTGCCCATGTGGGCACCATGTCCTGCCTCCAGGGCAGTGCGGGGCCTGAAGGCTCATACCAGGCACACGCTCCTCAGTCTACCCTGTGTGTGTGCCGCGTGGCTGGGAACATCCCTCCTGCACACACGGTTTTCTCCATGGGGCTGATGCTTTGCAGGGGGCCAGGTCTCGGGGCCAAGCTTTCAGGACAGAGCTAGCCAGACAGCTGAGACGTGGGCCAGGCTTAAGTGCGCGCATGGAGCGGGGAGGCTCCACCTTACCGCTGTACGTGTCCTGCTGCCGGCTGAGATCGGGGAGCGAGCTGGGCTGCGATGGAAGCGTGACATGGTTGTGGAGCAGGCTGGGGGTGCTGGACAGTCCGTCTTCAGGGTGACTTCCTCCCACCTGCAGCGGAACAAGGGGAGCAGCCTTTAAGGGCAAATGGGAGCCAGGAGACACCGAGTGCCACCGCTTCAGACAGGAGGGCATCGTGATCTGCACCACTGCCCCCACCTATGTGTTCCTCTTCTCCAACGCCCAGCCTCAGCTGGACTCCCTCCCTCCTGCCCCATGCCTGGGTGGGAAGAAGGCAGAGGGGAGTAGCTTAAAGTCGCTTCCATACCAGCTCCTCTCGGAGAACAGACAGCGTCTCAGTGGGAAGCGGCACGTCCAGCTCATGCTGCAGATAATTCAGACTAGGCCAAATAGCAGGAAGCCGCCGCGACAGCATGAACTATGCCTGCGCAGTCTTCCAAGGCACGCCCCCGGCACTTGAGACGCTAGGTAAGAGAAGCCCTGGAGGACAGGCTGCAGGGGACAACCCTGCCCGGGCTGGACTTGCCTCAGCAGATCTTTGCCATTTCAAATGGCTGGGATTCGGGCTGGCGCGTCTCCAAGGGGCCACCCCACCACCCACCAAAGCCCTGCTGAGGAGGCAGTGACCGCGAAGGAGCCTTCCCTGGATTGGGGGTGTGGGAAAAGTAAGCAGCAGCTGCTCACAGCCCTCTCTGAACGCTCGGGCGTGGACCTTGCTGTGACGGACACTTCAGCAGCGCAGAAAGCCCCTTTTCAGAGCCAGGCCCTACTGTGCTAGGGACCGTCAGAAACCCAGCCCCGCTCAGAGCTCACGGGTTGCCATAGCTGAGGCCTGCACCCCCCATGCTCCTCATTTTAAAATGACCCATACACACTCATTGCTTAGCAGCAGCACCTGGGGACTCGTGACACACCCACCTGGGTGTCCTGAAGGAGCTGCTGCTCCTCACACACAGCGGCACCACACACCAGCAGGAAGCGCCTGATTCTTCGCCCTTCAAGGGAGCAGAGCCCCCGCACGCGCTTGTTCAGAGAGTCAAAGACCCTCCTGCATGGCACAGGCCAGAGGACATCCTGCAGCTATTCCTGGCGGGGGGTATGGAGCCCAGGCACTCTGACCAGCCAGAGCACAGGGCCACATTCGTCTCGTGGTGTTCATTTACTCCCTCAGCATCAGCGTCCCATCCTCGTGTCTCCCTTCCCCACTTATTCCTGCTTGGAGGACTTCTTGGAGAGGCTGCTTTATTTGAGACCCCCGTGTTCAAGCTTTCGCCCCTACCTAGCAGGAGATGACAACTTGTGACCTCTGCTTTCCACGCTGACCAGTACCATCTTGTGGACAACCTGGGCTTCCCCCAGGCTGACGGTGGGATCAAGCTGTGGTCTAGAGTCCTACACGCAGGCCTTGTCTACCGGGACAGCTCCACTGATTCAACTCAGGACACACACTGAAACCAGTGCGAACCTCTGCATAAACACTCCTACTCCAGTTTAAGCCTGTGGCTCATTTTACTTTGGCTTTAGTTGACTGGCAACAGGATGAAAGCTAAGCCGAAATAAGCGTATCCACACAGTGGCTGGTACTGAACAAGCATGTGTGTAGACGGGGACTTGGAATGTAAGCTCTCTGGGGCAGGGTCTGTCTCCGGGCTACGTCTTTGTACAGCTTCCAGCACAACGGGGCCCTGGAGTCTAGGGCTACTGCGACCATCACCCCCAGTGTCCTGACTCACCAGACTTGAATGCCTGTTCCCTAAAGGCATAACTGAAGTGGGGAAGGCCTGGCTGAGCCCGCCCACTGAGGCGCTGTGACCAGGGGCCGATCCCAGCAGGCTGTGCATATCTCCGTGGTTGGCTGGCATGGCAGCCGTCTGGCCCACCGCGTGGTTCCTCAGCACATGGATGGCTTCATCCAATCTGTCTTCCATTTTGTTTTGCTTTGGGGGGCAGGAGGGGAGTGGAGAAAAATAAAGACTCCATTAACATTTAAAAACATTGCCTACCTGGCATTTGGCCAGAGCGTCTGTGCATCAACAGAACCACTAGTTGCAATAATAGATACAGCCGCCATAAGGCCTGCTTATGGCCACATATGAGGAGGCAGATGGTACTACACAAGGGTTACTACCACAAACTCTGCCAGCAAGCTGGGGGGTGTTTAAGTGTTGCTGCACAGGAAGGAAACTTTAAAGTGGGCATGATAAGCCTGTGGAACTCCCTGCCACAATATGCTGAGGGACTCCGAGAAGGGATTAGGCTTATATGGATAACAGGAACAGACAGTTCTAGCAGAAAGGAAAGGCTGTAAATCCTCACACACTTTTGCTAACTACTGGAGGTTGGGGAGAAAGCTTCCCACCTGGGACATGTTATTACATAGATGTTCAGGGTGAGTTTTCTTGCACCTTTCTCTTAAGCACCTGGTTCTGACCAACGTCAAATGGGACACAAGACTGGGCGAAGTGGACTGGCAACGTCCACGTCTTTATGTTTAACACTAGAGAAAAGCTTGCAGTTACCAACTCTTCAGTGTACAGGGGACCCTCGGGCTAACTCTGATGGGTAACCAATCCCTTGGTGCAGTGCTGCCATGGGGGTGGGGTTCAACGGTTCTCTCATCTGTACTCCCCCACCGTATTTCCAGGCAGCCAATCACACATGCAAGCGCCTCTACAGCCATGAACCCGCATGCCAGAGTGTTGGCATTCGATCAGATTTGCAGCTAGAAGGCGGTGTGTTAGACAGCAAAGGTCTCGATTATTTAGGGTGGGATGTGGGAAGCTTTACAGGATTGAGAAGCACCTTGCTGGATTTACAAAAGTACCTCAAGGAGTTAGGCTCCTAGTCCTGTGAACTTTTGATGGGCGTCAGGCATCTCACCTGCTGCCGTGCTTTTGTAAATCCAGCTAGGCACTTACCGACATTGTTAGACACCAAAACACCTGTGTCGCCCTGGCCCTATGTCTTGTTTGGGAGACAGACCCACATGTCCCTCCTTCTGTCATGCTGGTATGTCATTAACCACTATTCGTTGTGAAAAGGGGACAGGAAACAGAGTAGAAATGGTTCAAGTAATACTTACTAAAGTGTGGAGAGTCCCCTCGTAGCTAGGGGACAAGGCGCCCTGTCCACCCGCTCGGGGCCACTGGGATGTGCCTGAAACAAACAGCAGATCGGATACATTTCAAATGCAGCCCTCAAATGTGACACTAGATGGGGCTAGAACACCAAACACGCCTTCAAGGTACCAGAAGCCAGCTCAATCGTGTAAATAGACGTAAGTCTGTCTGACCGAAGAGGCAACACGAAGGTTATGAGTCTAGCATAATTTCCATTAGAAACTCAAGGCTGTGGGGGAAATAAGATAACCAGCCTCACCCCAAAGCCACTTATTAATGTCAAGTAAGGCATCAAATCTGGGAAAGATAGCATGTGCGCGCACACACACACACAGTTGGTCAGATCAGTGGCTCTTGACCTTTCCAGACAACTGTGGCCCTTTCAGGAGTCTGATGTGTCTCGCGTACCACCCGAGTTTCACTTCATTTAAAAACGACTCGTTTACAAAATCAGACAGACACACAAATACAAGGTCCCTCAGCACACTATTGCTGAAAAATTGCTTCCTTTCTCATTTTTACCATACAATTATAAAATAAATTAACTGCAATATAAAGATTGTGCTTACATGCCAATGTATAGTATAAAGAGCACTATAAGCAAGTCATTGTATGAAATTTTAGTTTGTACTGACTTTCTTAGTGCTTTTTATGTTAGCCTGTTGTGAGACTAGGCAAATACATAGATGAGTTGATGTACCATTCCCAGGGGTACACGTACCCCTGGCTGAGAACCACTGGGTCAGATAAGAGGTTCTGTTCTTCGTTCCCCTTCTTCCCAATAGCATTATATTTCAATATCAGTGCTTTAGCCTCTATTGTAACCTCTCTCGGAAAGCCAAGTTTTTTGCTTCTGCAAGGAAACCATCAACACTCATTGCAGGTTATTTGACCTTTACACACAGACGCTAATGCTGAGAGCAAGAAATGGGTACACATGCGCACACGCCTGCACCAGGGCCTGCTTTTGGATTTAGACACAGCAGATGCGCAGCCCTCAAGTACGAGCACCACCCCCAGAGCACCTGCCCTGATGTTACAAGCTCCCAAACTGCAGGATCTAACAGTCTGATTCACCCAAAAAGGTTACTGCCAGTTCAGCTGGGCCTGTCCTGCCATACAAAAATGAGAGTGCTTTTGTACTGCTCCCCCTCTGTCTGATCAAAGGGAGCAATGAGATGGCCCACTGCATCTTTATGCTTTGAGATATTTCCAGTAACAGTATGATCCAGGTGGGGCTCCCAGCCGCAGGAACTCGAAGCTTCAGTCTTCTGCAGAAGGAGGCACCTGGATAAAGCTTCCTCTCCTCCCTCGGCTTTTTTTTTTTTTAAATCACAGTATAAAACAGCCTCTGAAAATGGTCTGAGCAGCCGCCTCCTAATTTACACTGAGCCCCTCCCACAGACACACACAGTTCACAGGCACAAGGCACATCGATGAGTGAGGCTTGCAAAGGGGCTTTTGCCAGGGAAAGAGGATGCAAATTTCACCCAGGGAGCAGCAAAGCGTTACCTCAGAGCGACACAGCATCACTAGCCCGTGGGCAGGACTCACGTGCCAGCTATAACGTTTCCTGCTAGGTCACTTCTTTAAAGACAAAAGCCAAGATTTTCAGGAGTGACTAGTGATTTTTGATGCCATCCAGATACGCCTGAAAGGGGCATATCGTCTGCAAAGAAGGGGAACGCTCAGCATCACATGGCCCATTCCAGATATCTCAAGCCAGGTACCCAAAATCACTCGCCATCACTCACGCTGGCTAGAGACTATGGAGACAGGATGTCTCGCCATATCCGAACCAAGCAATTCACAGGAGCCGGGATTTTTATTTTAAAATTGTCTGTCTCTCTCTCTCTCTCTATATATATATATATTTCCCCCTTTTTAAAATAAAACTGGTTTTGTCAGATTTCTGAAAATGTTGCTCAGGTGCTTCTCAGGAGATCAGTGGCACTGTGCACATACCTGCCAGCCCCTGAGGGGAGCCCACGGGTGTGGAGGGGTTTGAAGAGAAGTTATTGCTAGAGTGATCTGGGGAATAAATCTGGAGTGAGAGAAACAAAGCACGGTTAGCAAAGTACACCTTCGAAACCTAGCAGTCCCAGCCCATGGAACCGCAAACCCTTCACTACCCTAGGGCCCCACCACCACAGCTGCCTTTAGCGCTACCTCATCGACTTCCAAGTCTCTTTATGGCACCCTTGCCAATCCCCCCAGCCCTCCATCAACACAACCAACGTGCTTCCTCATTCCCGCCCCAAGTGGAGGCAAACCTCTCTGCCGGTCAGAATTTGTGTCGGTATCTCTGCTATTGCTGCGTTCTCTCCCCCCTTACAGCTCCTTCTCCACATTTGCCTCCGGGCTCTCATGACTTGATGAGGTCTCCTTGGTGTTTTCTCTCAGGGAGAGGAGACGCAAAGGAGTGACGGCAGAGGCAGGCGCTGAGGGAAGCTGGCTTCCACGTGGGGTGAGACTTGGCTGGTCGGCAGTCCAGGGGAGATCTGCAGCATGCAGCACTAGACCAGGCCTGAACTGTAAGCGACCAGTAGGCCCGACACAGACCATTGGTCAAGAGTCAACGTTCCCCATGCTAACTCAGCGGGGCCACTAGATTTTAAACAACCCTGCTCACATCAGCTTAGGCCTGAAAGTACAAACCCTAAGCACGTTAACACCCTGTGCCCATGTTATCACAGCAATAGGGATGGAAAGGGCAAGAGCGGAGGGGGGACTGGCCTGGGATTCACAAGGTCTGGGTTCTATTCCTGGCTCTGCCCAGGGGCAAGTCACTTAACTTACTCTGTGCCCCTGTTCTCCATCTGTCCCCTAACTTCACAGTGGGGTTGTGACGGTAAATAGAGTGACTGAGAGGCACTCCCCCCCTTTGTACCTACTGCTCTTCTATGGCCCAATTACCATTGTGTCAAGCACCTAAATCATTTATTTATTCTTTTGGGGAAGAAAAGATTTATCATCCCCATTTTACAGATGGAGAACTGAGGCACACAGACACTAAAGACGTATATGGCCAGCCGGGAACTGAACCCAGGTCTCCCAAGTTCCAGGCTAATGCCTTATCTGCTGGGCCCGCCTTCCTCTCTTCCTTGCCAGTTAACAAGTCAAACATCAGAGCTGTGTGGCTCCAAACACCGGGACCACAGAGCTGTGGAAACATTTAAGCTGTCCTTTCTAGGGCAGGAAGTGAGATGCTTAGTCAATGATCCTTCTCCAATGCTTGTTGATTCAGAGGGGCGCTGGCAAGAGGAATCTAGAGAAAAACTCTTACTGAAGCTAATGCTTTCCCAAGCGCATCTCCTGAACTCCCAGCTGTGGTTCCTCTGTTGCCTGTAGGAAGAGAGAGAAGACAGCCCTTACCCCTGCGGTCCTTGCTGGAGTGCATTTAAAAAAATAGTTGACCATGGAGTTTAGTATCTGTGCACAATCTCCTATTGAGGAGTGGGTGGGGGGGGTAGGGGCAGGGGGGAGGGAACAACAGCAGTTGAAGGAAGAATAAAATTGATCATTCTTAGGGCTTTAAAAAGATCCACTTTATTCCCACATCTCCCCCTTAGTTTCCGCTGCCCTGAAAATCTTGCTCTGAATAGCAGGGAGCAGGCAATATACGCTGCAGCTGCCTTCCTGGACCTGCTGGGATGGTTATACAAGATGCCAAGTTAAAGGCTCTTTGCCATTCAGCATCTCTCACACAGCAAGCCCCATTTTAACAGGGCACCTTCTAAGTCCACCCCCGCACCAGACCGCTGCTGCCGCCACCGCCCCCCTCCCCCCCAAGGGTTTCTCTATTTAAAAAAACCGCAAAACAACCAAGGTGAGGATTCTCATTTCCCGGCGATCAGGAAGTTAATTTCAGTAACATGTTCTGTAACAGGTTCAGCAAGGTCGGAGATTAAAGCACTCTGGGGTTTAAAGTGGCATTCAAACGCAGCATGAACATTTCTATTCCTGATCTGGATGAACAGCGTCTCCCCCTCCACTTTCCCCGCCCGCATCAGGTTTAACTCCTTTCTGCTGCTCGCTCAGTGGTCGTGCCTCTGAGAAGCGACTGCACAGATCCCAGCTTCCCTCTGGGACCAATGAGCTGGTGGTGAAAAAAAAAATGCCTCGATGGAAATCAACAACCAACTTAAACCTCTGGGCACAGAGGCTTGAGGGGAAGGGGGGCTTAAAACCACACAGATCCCACCCCTTCTCTGCCAGATCATGCCTGATTACCCAGCAGCGGTAACCCCTGCTAAATCTCTTGCCTTGTGGAGTAACTCCAGGCCTACGTGCGACACAGGAGGATAAGACCTGGTGTTATGCAGACGTAGAGAGCTCAGGCATCATTCCCGAATGGCCCAGTCAGTGGCTTTAACGTCACATCTCCTTGTGCATTAGATATTCACAATGGTTTGCCTTCCTTGGATTAACCTACACATGGCGGAAAATTTCAGCGGCCTCCGCTCAAGACTTGCCAAGCAGCGTACGTACCCATCATGCTGTCCGTCCCGCTGATCGGTGGTGTATGACTGGGCACGCCATAAGGGGTGGAGGCAGAGGAAAAGCCAGACACAGAGGGAAGTCCGCCATTAACTTCTCCTGAATGCATCTGGTAGTTCTAGAAAAAAGAAAGGGGAAGAGGCATGAGACGTCCCCTTGGACCGCCCACAGCTCATCAGGAGTTAGGTAGTATCCGAGCCCGGGTGTAACATAGAAGCTAGTGTGGGTCAATCAACTGTCCCCTCTGCTGGGCCCGATCTCTGACGTAGCTGCACTGCATTCCAGTGGCTGGGGTGGTGGACATCCCCATGTTACCACAGCTGACAGGCATTCTGCTGCTGCTCTCATGGTGGGGCAGGTCCCTGATTGTAGCTGAGTTCCCGTTTTTCACAATGTGTTGGGGGTGGGGAGGAAACCCCCCCACCCCCAAATCAGAAAAACTTTTGAACAGGTTTTCTTGAATTCTCTCTCCCCTCCTCCTCTCAGGCTGAGGACAAGTATTTTCAGAATAGCTGCACAAGAGCATCTTGCTATTTCAAACAGCACTGCCAAAGCATGACCTAGAGGCCCGTTTACACAGGGAGAGAAGCGACAACCACATTAGGGAGTTCACTCAACAGCAAGCAAGTCCGCTCCTTGTGAATGCTGGCTGAAAGAGTATTTTCTAGCAACACTGCACCTAAGTACCATTTGTCAGGCTACAAGTCTGGCCAAAGTGCTCCCCGGCACAAGAGAATCATTATACCCATTTGACAGGTCAGGAAAACTGAGACCCAAAGCAGGGAAGTGACGTGACCAAAGTGGCTGAGCTGGAATAGGCCCCATGAGTCTGGCACTCTGCTCTATGCTCCAACAGCTAGACAGCGCGGACGCTGAACAGTCGCACTCTGATCAGGGCTGTGGCATGGCAAGAGACACATTACCATCCGTTCGTGCTGATGTAAACTGCTGAAGCCACCGGACTGTGGGAGAGGGGCAGAGGAGCCGCCCAGCATGGCTCCATAGCTCGACTGGCTCATCGTGGATGAAGTCCACAGATCTGGTGAGTTATGAAGTCCGTCTGCAAGGCAAACAACCACATCAGCACTGGGGACATAAACCTGCCCTGCACGAGAAACATCAGTAGGGCAGGATTACCAAGGGGGGAGAGAGGGGGAAGGCGGACTAGCTGAGTAATGCTGATGGTGCGCACTCTCTGCAAACCCAGGAGTTGTGCAGCTAATGATAATTGGTAGGGCAATGGCATTAACAGACCAGGCAGGACCTCCCTGGGCATGGCGCTGTATAAAAACACAGAACTAAAAAAGACAGGCTCTGCTTTGCAAAGCTTACAATCTACGGGACAGCCTCATGTCTCAGGTGTGCTGCACGACATGGCTGCAGATCAGGAGACTCAACCAGCCATAAGCCTGGGATCCAATGTAACTGTGGTGATTACAGAGTTATTGGGCTTTCATATTTACAAATTAACTTGGTGCATCCCTGCCCCAACACCACCCACATCAGTCTCTGGGCATCCCACACTGCTAGGAAATCCCTTCTGTCACTACTTCGGATGCAACAGGATAGGGAGCAGCTGCTGTGAAGCTGGAGGTCATTAGCACCAACTACCGACCTGGCATGTAGAAGGCTCCTGGATACACAGTGCTGGGAGGTTTCGAGGGGGTGTATCCAGCTGGATCCCTGCTGTAGTCATCACCTGAGTTGGATGGATACACCTGCAAAGGGATGAGTAAGGGAGAGGCCTGCCCATTCAAATAACTTAGTGCCGTCTAAATTCTCTCTCTCACCCTTTTCTAACAGCCTGCCTTCCTCAGCCGGACAGCCTTTCATCTATTTATTGCAACTGATAAAGGAGCCAACTCCCACAGCAGAAAAGAAGGAAGAAGTTCAGCCAAAGTTAAAGCTGAAAAGGGACACACTAGGAGAGTCAGGAAATCCCCACAGCTCAGGTGGGCACCATCCTGAACTCTGTTCCCTTCACCCTGGTACCCCTCCCCATTGCCACACTAACCCAAACTTGGCCTGCATCACCTCCAGTGTGGGCAGGAGATCACCTAACCCACCCTGACAATCCTTCGTGGAATAAATCTAACTGACACACAGCTGCCAACACTTGGAAGGGAATGGGGAAGAAGTGAAAGCGGAAACGTGCCCTATATTTTTGATCTCTCATGCCCCGGGTGCTAGAGAATAGGCTACCGCTAGCAGAAGTTTCAGCTTTCCTCTTCAGTTCCCTTTTCTGTTGTTATGGCTTTTTATGGGTAACCACAACAATTATTTCTGGAGATTAAACCCAAGTCCCCAGTCTGATCTCGAGGGGAATGGGATACGGGGAAGCACGTATTCTGGATCCATTCACTCCTGTACCTGTGCTTCCTTACCAAAAAGGCTTCACTGTAGCCTATTCCCATAATACCCTGCTCCTATATAGTGCTTTCCATCCACAGAGCTCAATTGAAGTGCTTTACAAAGGAGGCAAGTATTCTTTATCCCTATTTTACAGATTGGGAAACTGAGGAAGACTCCCATGTCTTCATCAGTGAGATTCTTCACCCCATGGCAGCCCTTTATAGAGGTCACATCCAAATTCCATTCAAATCCTCTCCCCAAAGCACACCCACGCATCCCTTTATGGGCCAGCTGCTCAGTGTGCCGCCAATGTGATGTGGCCATGAAAAAAGCTAATGCAGTCCTTGGATACATCAGACGAGGTATTTCCAGTAGAGAGAGGGAGCTGTTAGTACCGTTATACAAGGCACTGGTGAGACCTCACGTGGAATACTGTGTGCAGTTCTGGTCCCCCATGTTAAAGAAAGATGAATTCAAACTGGAACAGGTACAGAGAAGGGCTTCTAGGATGATCTGCAAAATGGAAAACCTGCCTTATGTGAGGAGGCTCAAAGAGCTTGGCTTGGTTAGCCCAACCAAAAGAAGGCTGAGGGGAGATATGACTGCTCTCTATAAATACATCAGAGGGATAAATACCAGGGAGGGAGAGGAATTATTTTAAGTTCGGCACCAATGTGGACACAAGAACTAATGGATGTAAACTGGCCAACAGGAGGTTTAGACTTGAAATCAGACACTGGTTTCTAACCATCTGGGGAATGAAGTTCTGGAGCAGCCTTCCAAGGGGAGCAGTGGGGGCAAGAAACCAAGCTGGCTTCAAAACTGAGCTTGATAAGTTTATGGAGGGGATGGTCTGGTGGGACAGCCTAGTTTGGCCATTGACTGATCGTTGACTACGCGTGGTAGATATGCCAGTGGCCTGTGACGGGATGTTAGGTGGGTGGGTTCTGAATTATTACAGAGAATTCTTTCTGGGTGTCTGGCTGGTGCGTCTTGCCCACATACTCAGGGTTTAGCTGATCGCCATATTTGGGGTCAGGAAGGAATTTTCCCCCAGGGCAGATTAACAAAGGCTCTGAAGGTTTTTCATCTTCCTCTGTAGCATGGGGCAGGGCTCACTTGCTGTTGGATTCTCTGTACCTTAAAGTCTTTAAACCATGATTTGAAGACTTTAATAACTCAGTCATAGGTCAGGAGTCTATTACAGAAGTGTGTGGGGGGAGCGGGGGTGTTGAGGTTGTGCGGGAGGTCAGACTAGATGATCATATTGATCCCTTCTGACCTTAGTCTATGGTGACGGTAGCACTTGAGTGGAGCTACGTGCATGTCATGTGTTCAGTACCGCTTTGAGGACAGAAGGCAGGGTAGTAAAGAAAGGGTTTTTGATTGAGTGGATGCTAGAAAGCCTGCTGAAGACAAACTTTTCGCATGCTGGAGTTCAAGTGTTTTTTTTTAAAATGCACATGGGATATGCAAATAAACCGAAATGCCATTTAAACTGATATGAAAGCCATCCCAGGATCTATTTTCATCACTATTGATTCATTTTGAAACTATTTTCTTTTTAAATACACATGAAAGCAGGGACCGGTGGTTGCAGTAACTTTGCTGGGCATTCTCAGTTCATCAAATGACTGGAAAAGCATTTCTGATTGTAAGGGAAGCCAGCAGGGATGTGACAAAGGTCTATTTTCCCTCCCTCCCCCAGTCTGCAATTTCTAACATTTTTATTGGCTCAAGTGCAAAACATCAATGAGCAGGAGTGGAAGAATGGCTCTATTTTTAAAATTGCCCAAAATACTGAAAAAATGGGTTTAATGGGGAAACAGCAAAAATGTGCTCTGGCAAGCATCTGCGATTATTACTGTTAAAATAAATTAATCCGTCTCCACCTTCAGTTCCAGCTTCTTCAACTAGCCATCCCAGAGACTAATGCCTCAAAATGCACCATCTAAACAAGAGCACCCACAGCTGAGACAAACAACAATAACTGATGCCAAGTGTATCCAGCGCATGCCTGCGGGGAGTGATGCAATGAATTTCACAAGGCTTGGGACATAAAGTGTTTACACTCCAGCTTTTTTTTTTTTTTTTAAATCTTAGAACTGTGTCGTCCAAAGAGGCTTTAAATATCCCTTGTCCTCTCTCTCAGCCCCCTTTTCCCACTCCTTCGCTTTCTCCTCTTGGGGCACAAGCCCCCTGACCATGCTCCAAAGTCTATCATCTTCCAACACTGCACACTCCCGCGTCTGAAAACAAAAACAAAACCCACCACCCATCCACACACCAGACAGACAATCCCTGCCCCCATGTGCCACAATTCCTAGGGCTAATCTGAAGGTGACAAGACTGTATTAAGAGAGAGCTGTAAAAGGCCCTATTCCCCTCACTCCTATAATGTCCCCCCTCCCCGATGCATCTGGTGTAAGGTGACCAGATGTCCCTATTTTAGAGAGTCCTGATATTCAGGGCTTTTTCTTATATAGGCGCCCATTACCCCCCACCCACCCACCCCGATTTTTCTCACTTGCAATCTCTTCCCCCCAGTCTAGTGCTGCTCTGCCTGTAGCCAGACGCAGCAATCACCAACTGTAGGGGTCTCTGGATGACGGGAGGGGCAAGAGATGGCAGAGAGTGTAACTTGTGACCTTCTGTTTCAACAGATCGCCAAGTTCAGATGGAGTCTTTATCGACCCGATAGCACAAATTTAGATCATAAACTCATAAAAAAACAGAGGCGAGGGGGGAAGGGAAAGAACTGACAGATGCTGACAACTGGCCCCCATGCCCTCTTAAAAAAACCACACTAAAAACCTTTGCCTTTGTGTGTATCCGAGAATCTCCCCCGTTTCAACACAGAGACAAACCTTGAAGTGGAATGCACGGAAAAAAAATCGTGTGTCTGGATAGCGCGTGTTTGTGGCAGGGCGGTTGGGGAGAGAAAGGGAATGGAATAGGCTACAAAGAATAAGAATCCAGTAAATTGACTTTTCCTATAATTTGATTAAATAGCGGGAGCTGGGACAGGGAATCGAATGAAGCACATCTAATAGCCCTGCACCATCTGCCAGCCCCTGGCACCTGGCCAGTCTCTAGGCAGCTGTGCAGCGCTGGAGGAGAGGAAGACGGGGTGGGGGTGGGGAAAGGAGGTTTAACATATTTCATAAATCCTGAGTGAGAATAAAAAACCAAAGGAAATATCCTCACGCAGGCAGGAAGCCGACGCAGGATTCCAAAGGTGCCCACGTTTGCACCCTGCTGCTTCCCAGACTGCTGAGACACCCCCGTCCCCCTCACGCTGACACATGCACCCCCCCCCCGCACTTCTCCCCCCCCAGCTCTATTTCAAGGGAGTCAAATTTCAGTCCGATTACTCATTAACACTTCATGGTCCTCCCCCATTCACTCACAGCCGTCTCCACATATCAACGCTTCCTGGCTGTGCCAAGGCAGATCGAGAGAGAGAGAGAGTGTGTGTGTGGGGGGGGGGGAAAGGGACACACACACACACACACACTTTTCAAGCCTTGCAACAACAGATGCATAAAATTCAAGCCGCTCATTTTACGAGGATGTTTCTAGGAAAGAAAGCAAAACCCCTGGAAATCTTTCATTTCAGCATTAAATAATACGGAGGCTTTCAAACGGCTTTTTCTCAAGTCATCTCAGATTACATTACTTGTGGTTAAGGGAGATGGGAGAGGAGGGGGCATATATGGGGGTGCTAGGAACAGAGATGTTCCATCAGCTGAAGCTCTCTGTTGTTCTCCAGAGAGCAGGCGAACGGCTGCTCAACTCATGTCACCCAACCCATCAGGCTGCTCCGCACCCCCCCCCCAGCCAGCATCAACGGCCGGCTAGCTTAAAGTCACCATGCGCAGAGATAAGAGCCCCCTAAGCCTGCCTTCAAAATATGTAAAGCAGTCAAGGAGCCTCCAAATCCTCAGTACTTGGGAGGAACTGACAGAATCCACATTCAACATGCAGCGCCACAGGAAACAGTAAATCATAGCCAGGTCTCTCCTCCCCCCAGCCCCAGCCTTTGCCTCTGTCAGCTAGAGAGTCAGACCTCTGGGACCTACAGGTGAGATCATTTCCTGTGTTTAAAATTGCTAGCACGAAGAGTAAAAGGAGGGAGCTTGCCAAGAAACTGCATTAAATTCACCAGCACTGGGATTCTCAGGGTGTTTTGGTTTTTTTCCTCCGTTATTCATGTTTAAATGCATACACCAGTGCGGGACTGCAGGCAACCCTTGCAGACTAATATTAAACAGAGCAGTGACCAGACTGTAAATTTATACGCTAAAAGTTGCCAGCCACCATAATTTTGGCTGCAATAGAATCCTCAAACAACCTACTATTCAAGGAGCACTGAAGCCAATTTCCACTGGGCTCAGAGACAAAGCCAGACAATATAGAACTACTGTTCAGAGCCGTATGTATGTGGTCTGAGATCTCTACCAGACAAGGGCACATGGATGGTTAAGAAATGTCACTTGGGTCAAAAAGCAAAACGCTGGCTAGCTTTTCTCAGGAGGCAGAGCGAATGCTGGAACAATACATGTGTGTGTCTCAGTTTTGGAATAATTCTGGTGCCCAGTGCAGGATCTCTTGCGGATCCACATTAAAAGTTTTTACTCCCTTCGTTGGGAAAATGCAACAGCGCCACTGATCGATATGAAGGCCAGAAGGACCCACTATGACCACCTATTCGGATCTTCTGCATAAATAGAGGAATTTCACTTAGTAACTTCTCCATCTTTAAAACCAAGCAAGTGGCAAACTGCCTATGGGGTTTTTTCATAGGTCCCATAAAATTTAGAATCTAAGAAGCAATTTTAAGGTGGCTTGTGAGACGTGAAGTGCAGGTCCTGGATCTGGCACACAAGCAAGAGGATTTTAGCTGTACTTTTACCAAATGCATTTTGATGCAACTGAACTCCTCCAAGCAGCTGCCAGTAGCATCACACTTCTATCGTTATTCAGTCGGCCCCGATCCTCTCCCATTGAAGCGAATGGGAAAATTCCGACTGACTTGAATGGCAGCGGGCTCAAAGCATACAGCTCCAGGCCTATTTTCAGGGTGATTCTTGCACGTGGGGTCATTAGACACAGACTCTGCCTTAGGCCCTGTTTCTTATTGTGCCAACCTAACTACGCAGCCAGCTGCCAGACACGGGCACATCCACCCTGACTTATTACTCAAATAAGCATAGGAAAAAATGCAGCTCCTCAGGCCCAAAGGAAAAGAAGGAGCGAGTGGGCGGTGAATGCACACGGGCGCAGCGAGAATAAGAGATGCACCATGCTTTGCTGTCTTCCAAATCCAATACCTAAAAACCTACTTCACAAGGGCTAAAAACTCAGGAGGGTCCATATAGCACAGCATGACCGCAAGACACACCTTAGGGGCCATTCACGACCAGACCCGCTAGTTAGAACAGCGACCAGCCTACCTCCAGCCCTTCTCCCTGGCCCTCAAAGTAGCAGGCAGCAAGTTCCTATGCTTTCCCCTAACTTTTCTAGCTCGCCCGTTAACTGACTGATACTGTTTGCATCCCTTTGTAACACTTCCCCTGCTTCAGCCGCCCTCAACTATTTCAGCCACTGACCATTCCAACCTTTCAAAGCAGTTATGGAATTAAGATTAAAGTACTTTATTTTAATAAGGTATTTATTAACCTGTTGACTTTGCGCAGGGTCCAGTGATAACATGGAGCAGGCTCTCTTGCTCTGTGTTTGCAGACAAACTCAGACTAGAAAGCTTCTTTCATCAGCTGCCTCTTAGGAGGTCAAAGCCTCACTGGCCACATACTTAATTCTATGTATTGGTGCATATTTCTCTCTCCTGGAGAAAAGAGGTTTTTAGACCTCACAGAGGTCTAAAAAAAGCTGGGGGATGGGGGAGGGAAGTGGGGCAGGGAAAAGAGGGCAGACACTTTTCTCACCCCCCCAACCCAGGGAAAGATGGTTCTCTATGAAAAAATGAAGCTGAATTCTCTTTAGCAGCCTGCATTGAAAGAGAAGAGTGATGGAGCATGTGCACATGACTTCTAGCCATTTATGTTCCACTGGTCCCTTGCCACTGCAGTTCAGGGGCTGCTGCACTTTGCTAAGCATTACATAACCCTCCGCTTTTCCTCCAGGGATGCAGAACAGAATGGTTATATTATTCCTAGTAAATTCCATCCTATACTCCTCCTTACCCAGGGTGAGAATGAGAGGGTAGTTTCTCTTACAACCCTACAACAGTGTCATGCTGTTTACAGAGCTGCATACATGTCCACTCCAACTTGTCACTGTGCTAGCTTAGAATATTTTTTTTAAAGGCAGAAGAGGGGGCCGCCATCCAATCTGGCTCTCTATTATCCGAGAGCAACTCTGCCTCTTGTCCAGCAGTCAAGCAGAACGATCCCATGCACTGGGACTACAATCTCTTTGGGCTAGGCTTTCTGTTGGGCCTGGCTCATCTCGGAGCACAGTGTCTGCACTTAAATAATGGTCTGAGTTCTCAAAAGCGACTAGCGGTTCTGGGTATCAAGCTAGAGACACCGTAAAAGGGCCTGGTTTTCAGAAGTGTTCAGCATCCATCCTCTGGAAATCAAGCCTCTTCAAACTAGAGACCTGTTGGCCCCCACAATCACTAGCATCTTTGAAAACTAAGGCCAATAGCTGTAAGCAGCATCACAGCAAGGTTGAGTGAGTATCTGCTAATGCAAAAGGCTTTTCTCATATACTACCACCAATTAACACTGAGTTCCACGTGGACCTGAAGGGACACCTGAATTCAGGTTCTCTTGAACACACACTACCAGGGCAACTTAAAATGCACAAGAAGGCATGCTTACTGCAGCTAAGCCCCTCAAACCAATCGTGCGTCCTGCTGGACTTATACCGTAGAAAACGTTTTACCTTCAGAAATACAGGCTCATGACTCTGAGGTTGCAGACGGTTCTTACGCTAAGGGAAGGAACACCACAATGCTTTTATGGTTCCAATGCGAATAAGTGAGCGAGCATGTGTCCATCCCATTTGTTTTGAGCCTTTGGGCTCAAGCAAAGCAGTCTGAGCAGAACTGAAGGCATGCTGCACACGCCCAGAGAAGAGCGCAAGTCTTCCACGCAAGAGAATTTCACCTCCACTTTCCCCTGAAGTTTGCAATCCATCCACACACAGGCAGTCAAGCAAAAGCTAGAGCATGGAACGCAGTTTTGCTCTTTGGTGCTTCTGGCCTATGCAAAACTACTCTGCTCCCATCTGCATGAGAAGCCTCCAGTCCACTCCAATTAACTCTCCTGGAGATTCCATTACTTCCAGCCATAAAGTCACTGTTCAGTTTATTCTCCCAGAACTGCCAGAGAAGTATGGCTAACATATTCCTACAGGCTGCTCGGCTTTCTTATAAAACAACACAGGCATTCCTGCACACCTGGACTGGCCCCAGCTGCCTGCCCATGTTACAACTGGTTTGGTTTCCCTTTCGGAATGAAATCCGATCATGTGGAATATTACATTTCATAGGGGCATTCGCGACATAACGTCAAACAGACAAGAGCCAAGAAATTCAGGGCTATAACCATTACACTGTCCTTTTACTGCTCGGATGGTGCTGGGGAGAAAGTGGCTCTTGCAGTGCAACACCACCTTACAAAGTAGGGCATCAGTCCCTGGCCTTCTCTTTCCCTTCCCAGTGCAAGCTAGGTGGCACTACCAAGGGCTATTCTGCACATGAAGCATTGTAATAACTTCTCTCAGGTTACGAGGTTGTTATGGTCCCGTGCATATGTACAGAACTTGCTCTTATCAATACTTTCCCATATCTCTCCCAGGCTAAAGCACAGTCAGTAAACCTTTTCCCAATCCCACAAAAACACGCCACACACACCAACAGCCCTTGCATACTCGTGTCAGTGGTGACCAAATCTGTAGGGACAATAGTTTACCCCTGCAGAAGGGAATGTAGTAAAATGAGATTTAGAGGCTACCGGTCCATTCTAAAACTGTTGGGGACGGGAGACTCAAATCAACTTGAAAGTTCCAATCTGGAGATGTAACAGCATTACATATAACTGGATGGAATATTTACAGAGCAAATGTCTGTGCAATGCTCTTACCGATGAGGGCAGTCCTGGAGGCACCTTCCGAACCTTTTTAGGCTGTCCATCTGGTTTGAAAAAAATAAAATAAAATAAGAACAGAGGATACAAAATAACTTTTGAAAGGGCAAGTTACTGGCTGGCTGCTGATGCTATTGGGATATGATGCTCCACTGGGTGCTGGAAGCTAGTAACAAAGTATGGCTAAGTAAAGCCACCAATGACAGAAGATGTAGCATTAAGTGAACGACTTTGATTACAACTTCTTGGTAATGCTGTATGAAAGAAAACTGAATTGGGACATAGCACGTTACAATATCTCAGGTAGGACTGCTCCTGTTTTCTGATTGTTCTCTTTACAGCAGTGTTCTCCTTGGAGAAATTGACCTGACAGTATTAAAATAGTCCCTTTCTAGCTGCTACTGTGACAACAGCTGCTCATCTACCCCAGGATTAAAGGCCATGAATAATCTACTACTTTTTGGAAAGGTTGCCAATAGGTTAATTAAAGAGAGTTTGGGGGAAGAGGTAAAAGGAATCAAACAATGCAATGTTTGGCTCACCCTACAACCTGAACACAAGTGAGCTCACGGGTTATTTGCTTCTTAAAAAGTAATGTGCTTAGCAAAGTGCATCATAAGAGGATGTCAGGCTCTAGGACTCTACCCAAAGATGGAGGGCAACTGTACTGACCCATCTGGGCAGAGAGAACAGGTGGATCTCAGACCCATCTCAGTGCAGCATCTTTAAGACAAGAGACGGGGTAGCAGGAAGGAACACTTTCAGGTGGAAAAAATCCAAGGAGCAGCCAGCTCTGGTAGAAGCTCAGGTTTTATTTATTTTCCATTAAGAATTAAGGCTAAACCTAGCTTGAGGTGACTATATCAGATACTAATGCAGTGTGATCCCTGTGTTGACTGCAGGGTGGGGGACTCTGCCCATTCATACATTTCTTGGTTTAGGAGAAGAATTCATGACTCAAAACCCACTCAATCCATTGAAAGAGTGGCTCTGAAAACCTGAAACAGTGACAAATTCTAAGGCAATCAATTAACATTTGAATATCAAAGCAGATACCCTCATTCCCATTCCCCTTCCTAAAAATAACTGGAAAAACCTGCAGGTAGGGTTTCATTGTATCTGGCTTCATTGGAAAGACAAAAATAGCATCAACAAAATTTAAAACAGAGTGGGGTGTGGCCAGATAACACCAGCTCTGGAGCATTAGAGCTTGTCTACACTTGAAAATTAAATTCACACCTTACCTTAATCCTCATTAAAGCACACTAGCTGTTCCTGAGTAACTTCAGGTGTGGACATTCTTATTCCCAAATAAGAGCACGTTGTTCCAGTTTATTTTAAATCATTTTGGATTAAGTTTAAACAGGAACAAGATGGTTTTATTCCAGAATAAGACAGTCCACACCTGGAGTTACTTAGGAACAACTCCCTGTGTAGACAATAATTTAAGAGGCAAAAGACAACTTGATGCCTTCAAACACCTCAGGTAGGTGATTATCATCTGATAATCAGGACTCTGTGGTGCTTACTGTATTACTCTGCTACTTACATGGTTACAACATTACTCCTGGCAGCCAATGTTTACAGGGGTAGCTTTTATATAAAGCCTTGAGCAGAGGCTAGAGCATTAAAGGTTAGAAGGGCATTGTCACAGGATGGCCAAGATTTTTGGACATGACTAATGATCTTGAGAGCCCAACTGGAGATACCTTAAAGGACACTGATGTTCAGAAAGTACCGAGTACCTGCCCACTGGTAATCTGTGTCAGGTGGGCACCCAAAATCACTAGTCACATCTTGGTGGGTATTTGCCAGCAGAGCGGAAGAAGATGCTACATAATTCGATCTTGCAATGAATTTTTCAAACATTTGCCAGATCCACATCTATGTAACCCTGCAGCATTAGTGCGTGGGACTCTGAGAACATGGATCGAACTTCTACAGCATGAATGGCATCAAGCCAGAGGAGTGTTTCGATGGCCAAGATGGTCACTTGACCAATTTAAAATGCAAATCAGGTAAGATGTACTAGTCTAATTATCTCACACTTGACGCTGCTGCACCAGCGGGACATGCACCGCGACTTACCTATGTTGCTGTCAGCACCTCTCCTACGAGGGTTGTTAGGGTAAGAATAATACTGAGACCCTCCCTTCACCCCTGTGGGGGAAAGTGTGGTTGGACTTGCAATTCCCATTTCACTGGGCAGGAAACCAGTCTGCAAACAAAGAGACAAACCCTTCCGTGTAATTATGCTGTAAAACCATCACAGTCATTCAGAGAGAACAGAAGCTGCCTTGAGCACCTCAGCCTAAAAATCAAACCAAAGGGCCATTACAAAAAAAAAGGCAAACACAAACAGGCCACCCAAAGATCATTTTCCAAAGATGCCTGACCCCCAAACTTTAAATCTGCATCCGCAGATATTTGCGGGTACAAAATGACGGGTACGATTAACTGAGCACAAATGACAGAACCTAGGTATCTACCTGATTTGCAGGGGTAACAATCACAGACAATTGGCCACATTCTACCACTTGCATCGATGACTGATTGTGGGCAATGGTGCAGTCAGGTAAGAGGAAGGACAGTTTTGTGGTTTAAGACATTGGCCTGGGACTGCTAAGCAGATTCACCAGGGTAGCAGCAGCGGCAGAGCTCAGAGAGAAAGGGAGAGAGAATCCCGTGTTACCAGTGTGCATGCAGCCTAACCCTGCTCCGAACAGGTCTAGGAGACACCAAGGCAAAAAGAAAAAAGCTCTTGCACTGAAGGAGAAAAATGCTCCTGGCAACAAAAATGTGTGGCAGCAGCACTGTCACTGGTGCCTGGCCATAGCAACTGCAGAAGCAGAGAGTGGAAGATTTCCCCAGCAGCCCAATACAGGTAAGACTACTGAGGCGAACGACAAGAAGCATGGTCTTGTGGTCACGGCACTGGGGACAGGCATTCAAGACTAGTTCGATACCCCGCTCTACTGACCACTCTCTGGGCCCCAGGTTCCCCCTCCATAAACTGAGGAGAATAACCCTTCCTTTTATCTGCCTTGTCTACGTGTATGCTCTTCAGGGCAGTGACCGTCTCTCACTACGTGTATACACAGCCCGCATCACAATGGGGCTCTGATCTAAGATGGCGCCTCTAGGTGCTACTATAATGTGACTAGTTATTGTATCCTTTCGGTGCGCTAATCTGCCGAGTCCTACCCTGCTCTGCTTCAGTTGTTTACTCTGCAGGGTATTTAATCACTAGGTCTCCAGGCTATCAAATGACTTATTTTACTTAGGAAACTAGAATCAAACCAGAAGTTCGTCCCCACCCTCCATCCCAATTTACAACCTGCAGCCAGCATGCTCAGAAGTGCTCAGTAATTCTGGGTGCCCAAATGGACACACACATTAAGGCGGCCTGCTTTTCAGCTAGCACTGAGTGCCTGCCCTTCTAGGAATCAGGCTCCTTTAAGGCATTTCAAGCTGATCACCTCCCGAAGAAATGGCTAGGACCTGAAGCAACATATATTCAGGCTAGAAAGAAGATGTAACTTTTAGCAGCAGGTGGGTTTTAACAACTGGAACAACTTACCTGTTGATGTGGTGGGTTCCCCATCATGGGAGCTCTTTAAATCAAGATTGGCCATCTCTGAAAACATGCTCAACCACAAGCTATGGGCTGGATGCAGGAATTACTGGGTGAGATTCCCTGGCCTACGGTATGTAGGTGGCCAGAGTAAATTATCAGAACGGTCCATTCTGGCCGTAAGGATGATTCTAATGAAGGCCCAATATTTGCTGAGTTTACCTAGTTTTTGTTGTAACGGATGAGTGTGAACTTCGCTGCTCACTAAGGCAGGGAGAATAAGATGCGAGAGGTTTGTGGGGTTTTTTTTTAAATGGTATTTTGGTTTGCTTCGATTTAAGCAGAAGGTATTGCTGCATCTAATCTGCACCACAAATACACACACCATCACCCTATTTCTTGCCTGCCCCAGCAGATGAAAGGACAATGGTTGCAAGAACTCTCTCAATCCTCACAATCCACTTCACAAGCAGCTCAAAGTTTCACAGACTGTAAACAGAGTTTAGCAGAAGACATTTTATATTGGGAGCCAAGCTTTTCCGAATAAAATGCCTGCCTTGAACTGGGGTCCTGTTGGCACAGGCTGATTATTGCCATTCAATAATAGTATCTGGCTTCTCCACATCACTTTTAATCTACAGTTCTATCAAGGAGGAGTTAGGTACCATTACCCCCATTTGACAGATGGAGAAACTGAGACAAAGAGAGGAAGGGACTTGCCCAAGGTTACCCAGCAGGCCAGTGGCAGAGTCAGGAACAGAGCCCCGGACTCCCGGTGCCTTATTGATTGGGCCACACTTCATCTCTACACACAAATGCTCCTACAAACACAATACCTGGTAGGGAACTTTTAAAAGCAGCATCAGTACAGACTGAACCAACAATACACTCAAATGCCTGCCTCCCCAGTCTGTTGGATTTGTTTTTTAAATAATTCTCTCTCAGCCTCTCCCCCTCTTCTGCAAGTTAGTAAGGAAATCCAACCCCTGCCCCCCCCCCTTTTTTTTTTAAAGAGAGAAGACTTGTGTTTAGATAAACTGACCTTGAACAGTGCAAACCCAGCATTCAGTGCAACTCAGTAGGAGTTTCACAGACCAAAGCACCTTCACATGTTCAAAAGGGAAGGCCCATGTGTAATGTCTAAGGACAATATTTAATGGGCTGTTTTTTTAGCTTGGGAAAAAAGTTTACTATATTTATTTGTTATTTAGGGGGATGAAAGAGGGAAAATTTAGAAATAATAAAAGCTTATTCCTTGTGCATCTCCTGACACTGATAAATTGCAATAAAGGCGGATTTCAAGCTTTTCTGCAACTGGTAAAAATGTTTATAGCTGGCTATTGGAAAAACACTGCTCTGAAATCAGTCTCCTCAGAAAGGGGGTGGGGGAGATCATGTATTCACAGCTGGTAAAAAAATTCTTGCAATCTGTTCCACTGGTCATATTACCTTTGTGTGAAAAGGCTACACACCACGAGCCAAGAAAAGTGAAAACCTAAGCACCCCAGAGGATATTACAAAGGGCGAGTGCTGCTAGTTGTTAGTGTTTTGCTCCTTAAACAGGTAGTTCAATCGTTTTGGCAAAACACACAGTGCCCTGGTTTCTAGCTAGTGAGGGAAATAGCGATTCTCCTTCTTTACCCCCCATGCCACCCCCAAATCCCTTTTCCTGCACTGTTGCAGGCCAATTAAGGGTTAAATGAGTGTGGCTTGGAAACCCCCTCCCCCCATCTGTAGCATGCAGAGCTGGGTGGTTTAGAGAGGAATGTGCTCTTCTCTGAAGCTCCCTGTCCAGTCTATCTGAGGACTGAGCATACACAATACATCTGCTGTGCAACAATTCTCAAAAGCTTTCGAAGAGGCGCTAGCCAGCTTGCAAGGCAGGTCGGAAAGGCAGCACAAACCAAGTCAAAAGTAACAACTGTTCTGAGAGCTAGAGAGTGAGAGAGCAGCACATATACCAGCCGCTTGGCTCCTTGATGGTCTAGCAACATAACGTTGGTGTCTACTCTCCATCAAACCGATCGCTCCTCCAAGGGCAGGCTAGGCGAGTCTCAGCGAAGGGTCTTATTCTGTGGACTGCTAGCTGATCTGAACCCACCCATCCCCTCAGCACTTCCACACTTAGAGAGAGGCCTGCTCTAGATTGCAACACCGTCCTTCCCACTCCTTCTCTGTTACCCTATACCTCCCCCTCCATTCTCCTCTTCTCTCTCCCCTCCCCCATATGAAACCTCAACAAAATCATAACATTAAAATGCAAGGCCTGGCATCTGTCCCATTTTTATTTTAGCAGCTTCAGTGGTAAATTAAATCCACTCTGGCACAGCCAAACAGCACAGCTGTTTCAGCAAAGGAAACATCCTCAGTTCAGAGAAGAGGAAATTATGACAAATTTGTGTAAAATTAAAACGTGGATTTTATAAAAGAAGTTGCCCAGCCAAAAGCCACTCAAGCGAATGCAATGGTGGGACTGTTTACAACACTGTAAAGCACTCAAGCGTTGACTCAGTGTTTGCAAGGGGCGGTGTTTGTAATGCAAGTCTGAGTGGGGCTGCTCACTTCTCACCAAAGAGTTAACTTAGGGGGCTGGTAGCAAAAGGATAATTTGACTATTAGTCAACCCAATTCCAGCTAGATGGCCCCTTCCAATGCTATTCCCCCATGCATAAGAATGTCAACATATCATCCCCAAGCTAGCATATGCTACAGGCCCCAATCCTGCTGTAAGAGCCACATGTGAACCAAGCACAGCTCACTGAGCTTCATGGTGCAGAGATGAACGAGTTGCTCGCCAGGACTGGAGCCCAGATTTCAGCTTGAAAATGCAGCATTCTCCCCAGGTCCACACAGCACCCGGGGTAGGTAGGTCTACATTGAAGTCCCAGGTCAGGGGTCAGTCTAGATGATCATATTGGTCCCTTCTGACCTTAAGAGTCTATGAGCCTGCCTCTCAGCCCGGTTAGACAGAGACGTATTAGCTTTGTTCAAGTCAGTAGGCTAAACACAGCATGGATGTTGTGGCAGAGACTAACCTCTTGGGTACTAGCCCACCTGACTCCTGGGTCTACAATGGCCACCCTGCTATTTCTGGCATGCTTATCTGTCGACGCAGGTTGGGAGGCGCGCCCCTGTCTGTGGTGCAGACGTACTCAGAGCACCTTCCAGTTGTACAGTGAGCAACATGGCTCACATCAGCCATATGTGTGTGGTTCCTTCTCAACCTCCCCAGTTAAAAACCGTGCATGCCGAGTGGTGTGTTACAACAGGTCTTTTCCCTCCTTATAAGAACAAATTGCCCCTTTCTGTGCCAAAGCCATTTCTAGGAAGTTAGCAACTTACATTCCCCACCCCCCCTTTTTTAAAAAAGGTATTTAAAAACCGTGAGATTCACAATGGGACTTACTTAGCCAGCCCTGGGTAAAAGGAAGAGAAGAACACAATGGGAAACCAGAGGAGAGCACTCAGGATTTAGGTTGAGATTTCCAATGAGTCCTAGGAGATCTACATACCAAAAGCCATGTCACCTTTAATGGGAAATCGGTGCCTAAATCCATCAGCAACTTTAGGGCTTTTCTACACAGTGTTACCCCCACTTAACTAAAGGCATTGCTTTAAATCAATTTAGTTAAACCAGCATAAAAGGCTGTGTGGGCATTTAAAGCAACATCAAATAGGCTTTATATTAATGTAACTGAAGTCAGTTAGAAGCAGGTTTAAGACAAACTGAAATAAGCTACTCACACTAAAACAAGAGTTTACGTAGGGTTTACAACCGGTTTAAAAACTGACGTTGTGATGTTTAAGGCCTTAAACTCTCTTAACACTTCTAATTAAACAACACACACAAAACTGAAACAAGAGCCACTGGCTGACATTTGAAAAGCAGTCTAGGTGATTCTCACATTTAATATTCATGGCAGATGAGTGTCTAAATCCCCTAAATTACTTTGAAAAGCTTAATCCCTATGTTTAAACTGTGTAGTCTCCAAACTCTTACTCCTGACATTTCATTCAGTTTTTAAAACAATCAAAGCATTTTAATAGATTTATTATTATTACCTGATTTAGTCCTGGCATCCCTGTATCTCTGCCAAAGGCGGAGTAGGAAGCTCTTTCACCGCTCTTTCCTAAAAGTGAAGAGAAAAAAAACAGCATTTTTTTTACAAATGTACAGAAGAGCTGAGTACACCTACAAACCAACACACATTCACTCTAGCTCATGCAGCCTTTGCTTTTTGGGCACAAAGCCCATCTTTAAATTTTGGCTTCTCTTGTCCTTCATCAGGATGTCAAGTGAAGCAGATAATAGTCTGCCGCAAAAACAGGAGATCTTTTACCTTCAAGAACAGCAGGGCTCAGTTGGTCCTTTTTTAAAAAAAAATTGCAACGATGCAGGGAACCGCTCGTGGCCATGGAAACTGACAGTTTCAGAATACAGCAAAAAACCCCTCCAGACAAACTAAAAAAAGCCATCCAAATTTGGTGGAACCAGGGACAGAATAAACCAAAAGCTAAGCATGGCTGACCAACAGAATCCGCATGTATTTTTCCTTACAACAGCAAAAATCATTTCAGTATGCTAGTAGCGGTAGGATTCAGTGCTGAATTCAAAGTCCTACAGGAGGGGGAAATTGTTTTTAACCCTTGGATATTAAAACCTCCAAACGTTTGGGTGTTTTTTAAGTGGCAAGTATTTATCTGAGAACTTTTATCTCCCCTTCAAACGCTACCTCCTGTTACTCTGGGGAACTCAGGCGTTCACAACTTCCATGCCTTGGGAGTGAATCCAGGTCCCCTTCCTAATACTGAAGGAGCTGTCTGAAATGAAAAGCCTCTCTTCCTAGCCAATGATCACCAAGGGGATATGCCCTGGTAAAAGGATAAAACCACCCTCCTCCACTCCTGCCTCAGGAGGATCAATTAAAAATACAGCTGGCTGAGAGATGGGGTGTCATTTCCCCCTTCCCAGCAGAAAATTTTGAGCTTTTAGCGAAAAACTGAAGACAGAAATATTTCAATGCTGAAATCTTGCTGTAGCCCATTCTCCTCTATGGGCTGGGCTCCCTGGTCAGGCTACGACTCCCATGTATACCCGTTTTCCCTCTTGTTGAGGACAGGTGGGGCATCATGGTAGTTTTACAGCCATAATGCATCATGGGAGACGTAGTCCGGCCAAGGAAGCAGGCCCATAGAGAATGGGAGCGTGAGGCATCTGAACTGTAGGTAATTGCAAGGTCACAACCACACAGAGCTCCAGTCACAGGCTGTATGAAGGAACTAAGGGGGGTTGGAGCAGTGCCACCTCATAGAGCCAAGGGAGGAACCATGAGGTGCAAGCACCACCCCTCTACGGGTACTATCTGGGTTCCAGGACTCGCCCATGGCTAAAAGCCCCTCCCCCAGCCTAAGGGGAGAAGCTACTGAGCCCGGGACGCCGCTGATTCTAAGGGACAAGGCATGAAAAAACAGGAACGGGTGTGAAGGTCAAAGGGCTAAATGGAGGGAACCGAGCAGAGAACCCCAGACAGCGCACACCGCTCCTCAAAAGTGGCTAAGGAGCCAGTGGACGCAGCCTAGAGGAACTCCGCTGAGACACATGATCAGACAGAGGAGCAGAAACAGGCCCCACAGTCGCAGAGCACCTCCTCAGCCAGCATCCCTCTCCCTGGTGTTACAGATGGCCACCTTGGCCAAGGCGAGGAGGTGGTTGACAAGGAGGAGGTCCCACAATGCGGGGCCACGGATGGGGTGTGCAGAGATTAGAAGGCGTGGGAAGAAGTGCAGCCAGAACCTCAGGAGGTGGTTCTGGCGGAGCCGGAACAGGAGCTGCAACCTGGTGCGCTCCAGATCTCTCCGGCGCACTGGGCACACGCACACCTACTGGAATACACGTCTGTTTTCATGTTTTTGGTTTTTTTCCAACAAAACACTAAGTTTCCCATGGAAAACCGACTTTTTCAGTTAACTGAAAATCAGGTCTGGTGGAAAATTTTCAACCAGCCGTAACTACAACATGTTACAAGTGCCACCAGGGAATTGGTGGGGGGGGGGAAGAGGAGGGTTGGGGGTCCCACAAAGCAAAACAGCTCAGTAGCACTGTACCCCATGGGTCTCCACAACTGGAGAGGCAGCATCAGTAGGAAGTTGCTGAGCACATTAAATTCTATATATAGTAGTCACTCAGCCAAACCTCCTCTTTCCACTAGGAATGGGACAAGGAGAGAACGCACAAACTCCTCGGCAAAACCCCGTCCTTTTTGTTGATCACAACATGCCCAGTCTAGTTAGCTAACAACCAGAAAAGCACCGTTAAGATGCAAGCTAATACACGTGAAGTGGCATTAGCTGGCCACGCCATAGCCTAGAGGGGAGTTAACATGATTGAAAGACAAATCCTTTCCCCATTACGATAGGACCTCTGTGCTGGGAGCAAATAGGGTGAGGAAGAGAGCTCTGCCGATTTCTTCTGAAGGTGGGTAGAGGCAAAGGTGTGTGTCTGGATGCTTCTAGAGGCAGGCAGGTGGTGAGGGCCAAGAAGGATGGTGTTTGGTTTTGAAAAGCCAGAAGGTGGCTCATGTGGCGTTCACCTTTTATCTTGAACCCCTGAAGCTCTAAGGGTTTGCTCCCACCTCAGGCCACATCAGACTAACTGCATGAAACTTGAGCCACTCAGATGCAGTAAAGTTCTGGGAAGGCTAGAAACAACACATTCCCCTCCCCGCAAAAAAGACTCATACCACTTTCAGCAGAGACAGCATTCAACTTGATCGCTGCAGGCTCTTGCCCCTGCACTGTGCCAGCACGTTATCACGTCTTCCCAAACAGCGTCCAAGCCGCAGGTGTATTTAAGGCACCTCACGTACAGTTAGGGATAGTAAAACATTCCCGCCCATGTTACTATTTTGCTCCACAGGCTTAAATGTTAAGTAAACAAGGGTCAAAGTGTCACTGGGTAGATCTCGTAAATGTCCTAATTTTTAAAAGAGCTTAAGAGCTATATTTGCTACAGACCCTGAAACTTTACAGAAATAACTCAACAGGTTGTGTCAGGCAGATCATGATTAGTCCTAAATCAGAAGGAAACCAGGGTAATTCCAGAATGCTTGACCTGGTAAGCAACTGACAAGCTTCACCACTGCAAATATATGGCTGTTTACACGTATCGCTTCGCTGGTTCAGTGACTTTTAAAGTACCCTTGGAAGTATAAGGCAGCACTACAATCTTAAGGCAACAAACATTAAAATCAAGTGTGCTAATATACCCTATACACAACAAAAAATAAATGATTGCAAACTAGATTAAAACTGCAACATCTTTTTCAAAACATGTTACATTTTGGTCTGACACTCTCCAAAGCTGTAGTATGTGCACGCGCACGTTTGTACGCTAGGGCTGAAATTTCACTTTTAAATCTTGCACAAGGAATCACTTGCCCCTGTCCAGCAGCTACCTCAGATAATAAATAAAGAGTGTGTCT
Source organism: Mesoclemmys tuberculata (assembly GCA_007922155.1). Lineage (NCBI taxonomy): Eukaryota > Metazoa > Chordata > Testudines > Chelidae > Mesoclemmys > Mesoclemmys tuberculata. The sequence goes on from ML675700.1 coordinate 3,653,809, forward strand.
AGATACCAGCAACCTACTCTACACCATCAACAGCAAGAATTTTGCAGGACAAAGGTGCTTTGAAAAATAGCAGGAAGGTCAACCTCAACACAAACTTCCTTGGCTTTTTTGGATTCCTGTGACTCTCACTGTTTGAAAGCAATTTTGGTGGTTGAAAACTCTTCGTTTCAGTGACATAGAAAAGAAAAAGCAACAGCTCTCAGAAAAGACAAGAGACTATAGAGTCCAACGCTGTCAGCAATTAGATTCACTGGGGATAGGGGACAAGGATATTAGTAAGATTGACAAAGTCTCCCGGATCCTAACGAATATCTTAGATTATTTTTAAATTCACCTACTGTTCCTACTGATGAGTTGTACAGAAAAAGCCAACATTTCCATCGGGTCCACAGAAACAATGTGCCGTTTCTGCTCTGTGTAATTGGTTGGCTAGAGAAACAGACGCACATGAGTGCACACGCATGCCCACCCCACCCCCTTCCCTCCACTTCCACGAACTAAGCTGACATTAGTGGAGTGCCCACCAAAAAATCACCTAAACAAAAACAAGGACGAAAGTGTGTTTCAGTGGGGTACAGTTTATATACGCAATCCCAATTCCCACCTCCTCCCCAAAAATTTACACTTGGTTACAAAAATTTTACAGACAGCTTCCAATGTTAACAATCCTTGGAAAATTATAGAAGATGCTGGAAATAGATCCTCTAAATAGGAAATGGGATTACTATAATCTCCTAAGTAATTTATTTTGAATTTTGCACATATTTTTGCAAATTTTAGGAGGCAAAGTTGAGATTGGGTGGGCAATGTAAATTGGGTGGGGTAGCATTGAGAGATTGGAGGATTGGTTGGAAGGGGGAACTGGCTGGATGCTTTAAATATTTCCAGGCATCTAACCTGGGCTGGGGTGTTTGAATTTACAGGATTGGTTTTTTTAAGTGACATTTTTTGTGGGGGTTACTCCCCTGAAACTCACCTTCCACTGTCACTTCTTTGAAAAAAACAAAACAAAAACAAAAACATAACACTTCTGTTTTTTGAAGAAAGGCCGAAAGTTTGAATCAGGCTGGTGTGTAAGGCCCACAGGAGGGGAGCTCTGCTCTGACAGGTCCTACGGGACAAACTAGAGTTCCACTTCTGCAGATTTTGACAAGGCCTATAGGGCATGCATGTGTAGGAAGAAAAAGGTGAGGGGACGACACTCATGGGGTAGTAGATAATGATAGGAGAACGGGGAGGCTTTCATCCACATGGAAAGTTTTTAAGTGCTTAAATGTTTTTTACCTGGGAAAAGTCAAATTTTTAAAGTTCTTAACATGGTGAAGATTCGGAGTTTCCCCATCTTTTATTTCTCCTCCCACTCCCTGCACTCCCCTTCCACATTTCTGCTGGCCTCCTGTATACACACGTGCACACATGCAATCATACACAAGTCTGCCAGAGAGGGGTCTGCTGTAGATTATTTTCATCCGCTTATAATAAGCAATTTCTCAATCGATTTCCTCCCCTCTAACTTGGCACATCCTTCCCCCAAGGACTAGGTACATGCCTACTAAGAAATTAAAACGCATCCCAGTTTGTGTTGGTGCTCAGGTAAATTTGGCTATTAAAAGACATCCACCAGACAGTTTTCCATGCTCTCCTCACAAACACAGCTAAGCAGTTTCTCCCTTTAAAAAAGCAACATTTAAACTCACTTCTGGACAAGAAACAAGAACAGGAAGCTTCACTGCAGACAGTCATTTATCCTGACATCAGCAAACCCTGAAACTAAGGATTTACGTTGAAAGCACCTCTGCAGGCGTCTCACTGAGATTCCGAGCACATATTGTACAGTAACTTTCAGGGCCCCCGCCCCGCACAGTATCTCACACACAATAATGCAAGCTGGACTGTAAGTTTAAGCGACCTTGCAATTTTAGAGTTTCTGCCCCTGGACAAGCACAACTCAAGAAATTGAGTATTGGAATAAGCCAAGGAAAGGCTATTTGCGTTTTTTATGGATTTGCAGATGAGCCTCCCTAGTGAAGTGCGGGTGCCGTACAGCCAGCAAACACCCTGCAGTTCTTCAAGCCCCCCTGGGAGTTCACATATGAATGCCCTCAATTCACCCGAGCCCCCAGAAGCAAGAGGCACAGATTCTTTTACTCCCTACAGCACACATGCACTCTCACCTTGCCCAGCAAAATGAACACAGCAACCCACGACACGGAGCGCTGACGCAGCAAGTTCGAAGGAATTAAAAAAAAATATCTATTTCGACTCCAGTAATTCTATTAGAATTATTTCCTGTGGGGAGGGGCAGTAATGCACAGGGAGTGATTAAAAAAAAAAAAGAATGTTAAAAAAAATGGGAGTAGTCACACCCCCATGTCCATGGGCAGATTAAAACCATTGCCCAGGAAGAACGCAATTCACAATAGCTCACAATGCACATCCGATTAGAAACACTTCTCTGAAAAGAAGCTAATTACTAGAAATAATTACTAGAAAGAAATCTGTTATGGCTTATCAGTTTCCCTGCTGTTTAAACAATTTCCCCCCCCCTCCCTTCTTCACCCCTTTCACTGAGGGTGAATGGTGAACAGAGCAACTGATTTCAAAGATTGCTTTTAAAAAAATGCTCCCCCTTCCCTATTTCCCCCCACTCCTTCTGTACTAGCAGGTTCAAGAACAAGAAGGGTGACAGCAGGATGGGAGTCACACCGTCACTGTCCCACAAGGGTCTGTAAATGACAAAGGGAGAGGACTGGGCTATAATTCCCTTTTTAAGAATTGATCAGCAAAGGATTGACCCTTTTCTTTCTCCCCCCTCCTGCAATATTGGGCTTGTACCATTTGTTTGCTTCTTTCTGATGGATAGAAGATGGCCCCAAAGAGGGCTTCCTTTCCTGATTGCTTCCCTTTCCCTTTTAACATACTTTAGAAATTCAGGCCTTGCCACACGTCACTTTCTCCAAGGTAGACGACACCAGAAGAGACAGGAGGCTGAAAACTCAAATGTGTGGAAGGGCGAGGTGATTTTTATTCAGACTGTTTAACACGCACACTGCACCTTTCAATGAAGGTGGGCAAGCACTCACCTATGCATGGTCCTCTAGAAAAGCAGGGAAGACCAGACACATCAGGAATATTAAGTCTGAAATGTTGGCACCGATCAAATGACATGCAAATCCCTCTTTATGAGCTATGATCTATTTGTGTTATAACACCTAAAGGCCTCACACAAAGCAGGTCCCTATAGTGCTAGGCCCCATAATACACACAGTGAGAGTCCCTGCCCTGGAGAGCTTACAATTTAAGTAGATGGACAGATGGATCAAGCTTGGGGGGAGGAATGGGGTGGTGGGGGGAAATAGAGGCACACTCAGACAGGGAAGCGATTTGCCTGAGATCACGCAGCAGGTCAGTGACCGAGTTGGGTACAGAACCCTGGCCTTCTGATTCCCAGTCCAGTGCCCTTTATCCACTAAGCACCAGTGCTAAAGCAGAACACGTTCTATTAGCATGAAGAAAATTCTTCCCATTCCCCCAACAGGATTTAAGACTTTGGACTCAGACTTTAAGAACAGAAGGGACCATCATGATCATCTAGTATGACGTAGATGAGCCACAGAACCTCGCCCACCCACTCCTGTAACAGACCCATAACCTCCGGCTCAGTTACTGATGTCCTCAAATTTTGATTTAAAAGACTTCACTGTACAGAGAAACCGCCATTTACTGTAGTTCAAAACGGCAGGTGACCCATGTGGCAGAGGAAGCTCCACTGAGCTGTTGCGGACAACAATCTTTTACATCTTAGAAGGCAACCCCCAGCGCTGGCAACTGCCAAAGCTCACACGTTTAACACAGATCTTTACTGCTCCACTCACACCCAGTTTACAGAATGCGCTTTCTCCCCCCTTATGTTTGTGGAGAAGTATTATTCATCATGAGTGTTACGGCACCAGCTAGAGGTCCCAGCCAAGGTCGGGGCCCTCTTGGCCTAGATGCTACACACACCTGTAGCAAGACACAGTTCCTGCGCCCCCCACAGCTAACTGTCTAAATATTAGAACACAGGTGGTAGGGGAACAGGCAGAGGGAGGGGAAATTACATCAACCTGAATGACAACAGCGACTGGTATAACTGGGGAGAGGGGGAATGCTAGAAAGGCTCACCCCCACTTCACCTTAGCAAGAGGCGAACAGTCATGCAGTAAAGAAGGTTCCAAGCGCTGAACGTCTCCTCAGAGGAGGCGGCCACCACCAAGGACACCACTGGTGGACCAGAAAGGTACAACGAGGTTGCCACAATTCGAGGAGGCACTGAGGACAATGGTCTTTGCAAAGTGTTCTCTTGCCTTGGAGAGACTTTGCTAACATGTCTACTCTTGGGATAAGGGCTACTTCTGGATGGCCAGGCAGCAGGCATTAAAGATGCTACTTGCCTGCTATTTGTGCCTAAGCGCTTACAACACTCAAGATCTTCTAGTTTGAAGTCCCATGTCTCAAACCTTCAGTTATTGAATCTCAAACATTTTACACCAACAGCAACTCACTAGCTGAAGCCTAGCAATGGCCAAACATCCTCCACTGTGCAGTCTCCCAACAGCCATGCTGTAAGGCAGAGGTTCTCAAATGGTGGGGCGAGCCCGGGGGGGGAGGGGGGACACGGGGACGACGATGATGCAGAGGAACACTGGGAGGGCGTGACAGGCTCCAGTCCAGCTCCCATGGGGAACGGAGAGGAAGCACCACCCCCAACTGCTCTGGCCCGAATTCTGTTGCAGCCCTGTCCCCCAACTGTGGCTCCAGCCTCATCTCTCAGTCCTGCCTGCTGGCCACGGTTCCCCAGATTGGCCCCTGACCCGATCCCTGTATTGGCTGCTGTGTGCCCAGTCCTGGCACCCAGGTATTGTTCCCTGCTTGGCCGCTGGCCACCATGGCCCTCTCCGAGACTCAGCCGCCATGGCCAGGCTGGGGCCATGGCCTCAGCCCCCAGTTCCTGTTGCTGACTCGGCTGCCAAGGCCTCGCTCCCAGCTGCAGCCCCAAAAGTGACGCTGCCTCCCCCCTGGCACCAGCCAGAGATGGAGTGGAGAGGGGCACGCAACATAAAAAGTTTGGGAACCACTGCTGTAAGGGTTACACTGAGACTCGGTACTGCATCAGGCCTGGCCAACCTAATGAAAACAAAAAGTAGCCGAAGGGCTCACATCTTGTTTAAAACGGAGCTATCTGGACATCATGACTGCCTGTGTTAGCCTGGTCACACAAACAGTTCAGGGAACATGAAGCAATGCTAGGACATGCACAAGACAGGTTCGTTCAGTGCTCAGAAAGGACATCTATAGCCATGGCCTCTGGCATTCTTCTTCTAGAGAAAACAGATCAACAGATGACCTGAGCTTCTATGGTGGCACTCCAACACTCCCATGCATTGCTCTGCCGTCTCCCTAGTCAGCCATCTTACCTGTACATTCGTGTCATTTGCCCTGGATGTGAGGTAACAGATAAGTTCTGTCCATTGACATGGAGCCATCCTTTCCTGAAGCAGCCGTGACTCATGCCGCCTCTCCCAAACATAGCTTACTGTTGTAACCTCATGTTTCTCGGATGATGATTTTTCACAAAGCCACGTGATCTCCCTAACACTGATGCGCTGCACAGGTTGTGAGCCACCACCGTTCCCTGCTAACAGTGTCCATGACATGGAGTCAAACCCTCCTCAGCCAGCTGTTCCTCTCCAGCCCATGGTACTAGACTTCATCCGTGAGAAACACGGACTAGCACGCCTGATATGCGGTAGTGTAGCATCAGTCTTCCTTACCTTCTGAAGTATCCGAACCTCTCCCTTCATGCCCCTGCTCGCACAGAACAGTTTGTAAGCAGCAGTCATTGCAGAAGTCTCCAAAGCAACCCGGGCCTTGGAGTGACGGAGATGCAAGACACCATCCATCTTAACAGCTTGAGCAGAGAGCGAATCCCAGCTGTTGTGGGTATTGCTGGAGCTACAGAATGGACTGTCACAAAACCAGTTACCTGACAGGGAAAAAACACCCTTCCTGCAGATGGTGTCCAGTATTTCCCCAAAATCACATGATGTTTCACACTAGGATTAAACCGCTCTCCTTTAACTTCAGACATGAGCCCACGGGACTGCATCACATCCAATAGCTTCCTCCCAGGAACCAGCTCCAGACAGACTGACATCCAGGTCTGGCGGACGGGCGAATCCCCCACCATTCTAAAAGAGACCATCACTGTTCCACTCATCTTCATGCAGGTGCCACAATGGAAAATTCTCCTCCCGGAGGTGCCTGAATTGAAGGAGTATTCTGGGTCCCCGGGACAATGCATCCTAAAAATTGATGGAGCTCTTGAAGTTTCCTGAAGCTCAAGATGATGGAAGCCTCCAGTCCCGAATTCCTACAGGCTGGTATGCCTGCCTAATGCTTTGCGAGTCTGGGTGCCTCTTGGCTCTCCATTTTTCTTTGGGGCAGGTAGAAAATGGAGCAGAAACTAAGAATATTTATTTATTTAAGACAGCACTGGCTTGGCTGCTTTCCATCTCCAACAGACGCATGCAAAACCGTCAGTCCCACTGTCAGACGCTTCACGGGGGACGTTTGGAGCTTGTGGGGCAGTGATCTGCTATGTGGGAAACATCACACACAGAGGGAAAAACTGCAGGAGTTAACATTTCTTGGATCCATTCGTCCATGGCAGAGGGCTGT
>ML675700.1:3665528-3736021 GCA_007922155.1 Mesoclemmys tuberculata
GCTGTCACATTCATTACGCCACGCAAACTAACAGCTGCCCGCTGCCCAAACGCAGAAACTGAGGGTTCTCAGAAACCTGATTTCAGATGTTCATTTATGGAGCATCCTCAGCCTAGATTCCTCCTACCCATTCACCCAGTCCGGGAATTTGTAGCCCAGAATTTGTTAAAAGCAGAGTCTCTTTTATAGCCCTCTGGCTCTCCCTGATGGAATAAAAAGCCGGTAAGAACCAGGAATGGATTTAAACCAACTGGAAGGGTGAGCTCACAGCATTCTCGGCTCTCTCCAGCCCCACAACTTGTATCACCCTATGTACACTCCTTCATCTTCTGCCCCTTCACCTTGCTAGTGGAGTTGGTACATTTTTCATTCTAAACTCTCCCCCACCCGTCTGCAAAAAGAAAAAAAATTTCGAACTGAAAACTTCCGCAAAAAGCTTAGAGTTCCTTTTACTTCAGTGTGATTTTGGTTTTATTTATTTAATTAGGCTTTCTAGTTTTCTACTCGTCAGAATCTGGAAAAATTTACATTTCAAATTTCATTTTTTGTTTCTTCCCCCACCGTTCTGCTGCTGAATGCAATACAATGAAGGCTATCCAGGGCTCCCCCCCGCACCACGTTTTCCATCCCCCCTCCCTCTTCTGCTTTTTTTCGCTACTAAACTTTTCAGAACTTTTGGGAGAGGGGAAAAAAGGGAGGGAAAAGTGAAAAGATGAAAAAAAATCCTGCCCCAGCCACCCTTCATCCTTATCACAAGCAGTGGCAAAAAGGGGGAAAGAAAAACAAATTTTTGAATTTTTTTGGAAAAGCAGTTCAGGAATTTTTTTTTTTTTAAAAAAAAAACCATTCCCGTTTGGGAACAAAAATGGCTGAAGTTGCAGATTTTCCCCTCCCTTTCTAAACCGGTTTCACCCCTACAGCCTCTCAGTTCTGATGATGCAGTCTCTGCTCCTAGTCACCAGTCTCCTATGCTCCTGGTCAGAAAAATCAGATCTTTTGACTATTGGGAGTCCTGGATCAAGCCACACTCCTGAAGTGCTCTGTAACGTACACCAATGACTTCTCACTCAGTGGGCCTGCTCTAAGAGTTTGTAGGTTTCCGGGTGCTATGGACAGACGTTGTTAGGGGACACAAGCCTTAAGTGCTAGTGACAGCTAAAGGAAATTTCTCTCAGCCCCAGATAGCAGAGGCCAGAGCACCATACATGTAGGAGGCTGGTGGGATGTGCAATACAGCCATGGGAATATCTGATGTGCTAGCAAAAGACCTGGAGCTCTGTTTTTAACAGTAAGCCAATCTTTTGGGCAAAACATCTCACAGCTGCAGATGTCTGAGGCTGAAACCTAAAGGCAGCTCCTATCCACCTGCTCCATTAGAAAGCTTAGGAACTATAACAAGAGTCCTGTAGCACCTTAAAGACTAACACATTTCTACAGGCATAAGCTTTCGTGGGCTGCAACCCACTTCGTCAGATGCACCTTTAAGTCTTTAAGGTGCTACAGGACTCTCGTTGTTTTTGCTGTATCCAGACTAACACGGCCACCCCTCTGGAACTTAAGAATTATGCCACCTTTCGCCAGAAGCAATGGCTGGAACTAACTTTGTCTCTTGGACATAAAGGGAGTTTTCTTCCCCTCCCCCAAACCTACAGAATTTCACACAGACTTCCCTGTTTTCAATTAAGAAACTCCACCTCTGGTTTTTATTACATCCTCCAGGACAGAAAGCAAGGCGTCACCTTCTCAGATCCAACAAGGAAATAGTTCCCTCCGAAGTGCTCTTCATTTCCCCCTCTGCATGAGACCCCAGAGACTTAACTCAAAAGTTCCCCTTTTGACCATTATGGGGAAATAACCAGCTGGGAACAGGCTTTCTGGAGAGCCAGTCTCTGGAGGCCTGGATCTGGCAGGTTCCCTCCTCCAGCACGCACTCAGCAGGAGGAGGAAATTGGTCAACTCTTGCTTCCTAGATCTACCAGGACCTTCTCTTCCTCTTTCCACCTCACTCTGGAGAAGGAGGAACCACTGATTTTAGCACGGATTTTTCATTTTAAGAGTACAGCTCCCCGCCTCCCCTTTCACTAAAAGTCACTGCCTCCCTCTTGGACTCGCCTCAGCAGACGAGGTGCCACATTAGCTGGAGGGTTTCAACCACCACTGTTAAGGGAAAGGAGGGGGTGACTAACCCTGATTCCTTGCCTAATGTAATTAGAAGCTCTCTAAGCCCTTCAGGATGGATATTTTCTGATTTTAATCCCCCAGGTCTGAAGAGGTAAGGGGGTAAATTGTCACGCATCCTTCTTACATCCGGTTGTGCACAAATCACCTTCTCTGGGGAAAGAGGAGATGAGAGCATGAGCTAGCTGATAGCAGGAGCAAGGAACTGAAAGATGTGCGGTCCCTTAAACTGGACCTACTCCCTGCAAGCTCTCAGCAGAAGTTGGCAAGTCTCTTGGTTCCTCTGAAGACAGAGAGAAGACCTCACATCCAAAGGGGGTGGGCCTGGTTAAAGGACAGCAGAGCACTTGCCGCACACAGACGAGACTGGCTAATCCTCCGTCTTCTCCACTATCTTGTGGCCCAATGGCCGCAGGGTGAAGCAACACCCTAGCGGTCACGCCTGCCAAATAGGACCTCAGTGGAAAAAAGCTGCTAAAAACAGAAACCAACTTCCCTTCAAGAAATGCGCAGCAACAATTTGGGGCTGGGGGGGGGGGGGGAAAGAATGGAAGGTGCCGTGGAGAAGCATGAACTACCACGGTGTTCCTGCAGAAGCAGAGTATCTAGGTTGGAGATCGATGCCCCTCAGCCAACTGGAGGGGCCAGTGCTGAGCAATATACATGACGCTTCGTTCCTTCTAGGCTGTTTGAGCATCCTGCACTCTGGGCAGGGTGTCAAGAGAGACCAGGAACGAAACCAGGCTCTCCCACACACCAGCATGACTAGGTTGCACTAGGGCCTCATGCAAAGCACGAGAGACTTTAAGAGGCCAAGCTGGCCCCTATAAGCACGGAGTGGAAATGCAAGTGGGAGGAAGGTCTTTCGAGCCATGATGCAGGTTAGGAAAAATGTCACCAAGTGTCACAGGGGCAGGAGGGCAGAAAACAGCTAACCGCACTCACTTGCAGTCACGTCTTGTCCTCTAACACAGCTTTACAGCTCCAGGTGAGCGCTTGCCCCCCTCTCTAGGAAAAGATTCCCCGATCAACCCCATGCCATTATAGTCAGACTTCAACAAGTCACCACAGAGCAAGACACCAGCTTGTTCTAATGGACCTGGGCTCTGAAAAACGGGTTCGGTTCCTGGCTCCTTCGGCAAATCCCTTCTCTTCTCTAGGCTGCTTTCCCCTTCCATCTTCTCTCTGTCTGGGCTATTTAGACTAACTTCTTCAGGGCAAGGATTCTCTCTCACTGTCTGTGCAGTACAACGGGACCCTGATCTCTTCTAGGGATTCTAGATGCTGCGGTGATAGAGATAAAAAATAACAATGCCATGTAAAAAACAAAGGCCTTGCACATCCATTGAACTTTGAGACAGCAGCTCATTCAGCCACACCTTTGACAACAGCAACTTCCGGTGACATCGGATGACCTTTTGGTGGATTACTATGGTCAGTGCAAAAAACTCTTGGTTAACCACTTGGTTGGATTTTTAAATTTACCCGTTACGCCTAGGACGACAATCTTGCACACCGTACTTACCGACTAGTCCAGAGCCCAGGAATGGGGATGAAGATATGCTGCTGTGAGATGATAGCTCTCTGTGCTCTCCATAGTGGGCACCTTCACCGTAGCCCTGCTAAAAGTAATACAAAACAGTAAAAATCGAACATGTGAGATCGTCACAGCAAGTTATGGTGTTGCTCTTTTGTTTTTTTCCAGTGGACGAGTAGAGTGCTCCCAGGGTAATGCTCTGCCATTGGGCACTCCCCCAACTAACAGTCTCAATCAAAAACAACTAGCACCAGACTTGCATCAGTTGTGCCACCTGGAAGCTCGCTTTAGCAAAATCCAGATCCAACTCTTTTTATGTAACTTGGTTTAAACATAAAGAAGGACCCAAGCCTCAACATTTGCATCTGGATTTCCAACTACTTCCCCCTCTCCCCCAAAACAAACACAGTCTGGAGGTGTCTGTACTTCAAGTTTTAGCCTGGTACACCATAGAAAGGGGTCAGCAGGGATACTAGGATCCAAACTCTAGACCGCAAAAACCATAACCTCATCCCTCAAGAATGTGAATTAGAGCATTTTGTTTTAGCAGGGATCCTGGGCTCTTAGAAGATTCAGTCTAATATCCACCCCAGCCACAGGTGAACGAGTAGGACAATAATGCTCTGGCTTCTCTATCTCCCTTGTTTATACTTCTCAGCCCAGGAACAGCAGGACACTGCAGTTGCAAGGCCCAAGGAGTGCTTCCAGGGGGGCCAGCTGGTTTGGAGAAGAGCCACAAAAGCACCTCAGTGCAGAGAAACAAGCGCTCTTCCAGCCTGGCATCTCCCACCCAAATCGCACCCATCCTGAAGTAACATGGCACTTGGCAGCCACTGTGTAAGCAATTCCTCCTATTCCGAGGAGAAACGGGCCATATAATTCATCCAGCTCACCCCTCCCCAAAGCCATAAGGAGAGAGGGTGGGAGTAGAGGGGAGGTCTATAAAAATGAGAAACGACGTGGTGCCTGGTTCATCACTGACCTAAGGGAAGGGAACGGTGCCATCGTGAAAACGAATCACAGAAACCCATTAAAACATGAGCATCTGTCAAAAAAACACCATTTCAATTAAGTTAATGTCTTTTCTTTCTTCCCCTCCTCAGGCCCCAGTTATATGCTGTCACAGGCGCAATTCCTTCCCTTTAAACACTTCCTCCCTCCTCCTGTCACTTTCCATTCCCTCCCTGAGAGCCCGATGTCAATCTGATGGGCTGTAACGCCCGTAACCAGCTCTCTTACAAATGCACCTCCAATGCCTCTGGGATGAGCAATCATAATGAGGACTGATAAAGCTGGGATATGATACAGATGCTCAGTTTGTTCTGACAACAGCAAGCTTCACAGTAGATCCCGCACCCAGACTAAGGTTCCAGAGGCAGGCTACTCCGAAGTTCTGCGGGCTGGTGATGTTCTGGCTGGATATCTGGCACAATCAGCCCCCAATTCTCGCTGCTGTTTTGTGTCTCTTATTATCAGTACATTCTAATTTCTGCCTTCCTTCCTTCTCCATCACTTGCGGCAGGTGAGAGAAGAGAGTGAGCAACCTGGGGTGCCCAACACACACACGTTACAACTGTGGTAATCTGTGCTCCATGCCTAGCTCAAAATTCTTGACTCAGCCAAACTGACGCTCCTGCTGTCCCCACCCAGCCATCAGGCACCATTGCTTCCCTCCAACTTAAAATAAAAATCCAGCATGGGTGAGGAAGTGCAGGGCTGTCTGGAGAAGTCAAGTCAAGACTGATCCAGGTGCAGTTTACACTACATTACATTTTTCAAGCAAGGAGAAGGTTTGCAAGAAAGCTGCCAAAACATTTGTCCTGGCCTTCTGGTCTAGTCTACTGTGACAGAACCCCCCCACCCCCCACCAATAAAGAGACAAACCCCCTCTCATCCAGCACCGCTACAGAGTCACTGCAGAAATGACTTACCTGAGGGGGTTAACCGAGGCTCTATCAAAAGAATTACACGAAAACCATTTACAGGGTTCAAACCGACTGGGCATGAACACACACAGAGAAGCCATCATAAAGACCCTGTTTATTTTTGTTTAAGGTCTCTGTTTATGCTTAGTCCTTACCCTTCCTTGGTCAAATGTGGAGCTGTTTTGATCTCCCGCACCCCAGGAACCTGATCCTGGTCTTTCATCCAAACCTACCGAAAAACAGGAAGAACAAAGGTTACTTTTGCTTTATCAGCAAACCCTCAAAGGTGTCCTCTCAAAATTAACTCTTCCTTCCACAAACAAAACAATATTTTCATTAATAAACCATTTCCACTCGTCATGGCTAATCTTCTCCCCTCTCAGCTCAGAACTGAAAACTTATTTAATGAGCTGCAAAGCAAGTCCTGCCATAGTTCATACACATGTGCCAGAATCTGGGATGGTTTGGGGAAGCGGGGGGCAAGAAGGGAAGTGTTTTTTTTAACTCTGCATTATTCAAGAGATTGCCTGTAAATCTGTTCTTCCCAAAGGTCAACATTTAAGATGACTACAAATGAAAAAACTTAATGTCGGTACCCCCTTTCTTCCAAGTGATCCACTTTATGTCTATGTGAAGACTTGTACATCAACTGGACAGCTGCACACAAAAAGAGCAGTGGTTCCCAACCTGTAGCCCAGAGGCCAAAAGTGGCCCATGGAGACTTTCAGTGACCCATGGCTCCCCTCCTGCTGGCTGCAGAAGGGAGCCGCTGCCTAAGGACCCAGGCGGAGCACATTTCCGTGGTGGTAAAAAAACAGTGCACGCTCCTTGCTGCAGCCAACGGGATGGGAAATGAGTGCTTCCCTCTCCCTAGCTATAGCAGGGAGCATGGCAAAGCGCTCTGCCTGGGTCCCTAGGCACCAGGGTCCCTGTTTAAGCCAGAGGGAGGGGAGCCCTGATTTCCCATCCCCCTGGCTGCCGAAGGGAGCCACTGCTTAGGGACCCAAGTGGAGCACACAGGGCTACAGGAAGCGTACGGTTTCCCTGTGACAGTCAGGGAGACAGGAGATCAGTGAGGAGGCAGCCTGCTCAATGAACTCCTTCCGTCTGGCTGCAGTGGGGGGAAAGCTGCTGGTGGAGACTGGTGGCCCTTCATGGTTGTAAAAATATCATCTGTGGACCTGGAGCCAAAAAGGTTGGGTTAGATCACAGGGCCAAATTCTGTTCTCCTTTACACTTGTGAGATCTAGGATTAATTCTACTGACTTCAGCGCAGCTAACATAGAGCTGCACCAGCCTAAATGAGATCATAACTTGAGCTGTTGGTAAGCACAGTCCTAGACACGAGCTCACCCTTCGCATTTTCATGCCCATTTGAGTGAAACTTTACTTTCACCTCAGTGGGGCATAAAGCTCTGTCAGGAGTCCATTAGCAGCACCTGAACACAAAAGACTTGGTCAGACCATTCTCTAGTCAAAGTACATACAAGGGTCTTTCGCAAACAGAATTAAGCCCCAAACTTCCCCTTCTGAATTCCTCTCTAAATAGCAAAAACCTAACATGACTTATTGGTCACTGTGCAGGTAATAAACTAAGGTGTCTCCACACAGGGAAGTTTTACCAGCTATACAGGCATTGCTCTTGTGGGGACACTCATGAAGGCACTTACTCAGTGTTGCTAAAACCCTTTTCAAATGACAAACTAGATCACACCTAAGGTTACACACACAAAAAATCCTTTCCTGTGTAGACAAGGCCTTTAACTGAATTTTAGTAGGTTTTATTGGCCATACAGGCCTAATGCTCCAGCTGGCTAATGCCAACTATGGACAACACTGGATATGATTTAAGGCTCACACTTCAAGAACAACGCTGCTGAAAATGACATGTCTGTAAACCCAGAAACGCCACAAAAGAACACAAAGCAGAGGCCACTGTTCATTTAGATGGAGGCTTGCACTGGTTCACTTGACTGGACAACCACCGATTAGGTTAGGAAAGCTGTTCTTGTGGAGTTGTTGGATCTGTGGCTGCGGGCCCCATTCAGTTTTAAGACACTAATACCAGGGCTTTGAGTCAGCTAGAGAGAGAGAGAAAATAGCTCTGCCTTTGTCCAAAGCTTTGCATCCATGCTTTTTACCAAGGCAGTGTATATATTCTATAGCAAAGGTCTCCACAATGAGGGGTGTGGCAGAAGCTTTGGGGGGGGGGGGTGTAGAGAGGCCTAAGCTTGCCCCCATGGGAGTGGAGAGGAAGTGCCAGCCAGCCCCCTCTGCCCCTATCTCCGCTCCAGCTTCCCCCTCCCCAGCTGCAGCCCCCTCCTTAGTTCCTGGCCATGGCCCCGGCCCATTCCGGGCCTCGGGTCCCAGCCCCGTTCACGGCACCAGCTCCAGCCCCCAACCTGGCCCCTGGTGCAGCTCGGGCCCCTGCTCCAGGCCCCACTCCCAGCTCCAAATTGCAGCTCCTGGGGGGAGGAGGAGGAGGTGACCCCAAAAAGTTTGGGGATGACTCTGTCAATTCAAAGACTATGAACTTCACAACCATAGGGCTGAGATTATTTTAAAGCAGTTTAACAAATTTAGGTGCCCAAACTGCACTGAATTTCAATAGGAGCTGGGTACCTTGGAGATTTTCCCCTAACACAGTGGTTCCCAATAGGGGGGGGTCCATGGAAAAGAAAAAACAACAACATGCTTACCAAGGACATATACAATTTCAAATACAAATTTATTTCATATAAGGCGTGTACATTACAAATTATTACTGCATGCTTATAATTCTTCTGTTATTACATTAGATTTCCATAAAAACCGAGTGTAAACACCACTAGCATGTGGTGGTCCGCGAAATGTTTGGAGGCTGAAAAGGGGTCCAGTCCGCACACTTGAAAAAGGTTGGGGATCACTGACCTAAGATTTAGGAGCACAAGCCCCACCAACTTGCAAACCAGCTGTGCTCCTCAGCTCCTGTAGTTTCTTTTGAAAATCCCAGTCTCGCTGTATATACAATTTTTTAGACAAATACTGCATACATAAAACTGTTCACAATGTGCAGCATCAGGAAAGCCCTGCACAGCTGACAGACGCGTTCAACAACCATGTTGTGCTTTATGAATGTATGTTTTTATAAGTGTAATATATATACTAAAAAAGATATTCCTGAGACGATCACAATCACACCACCCCAACAGCCACTGCACACAGAGGGCAATTTTTTCCCCATAAATCAGCTTTTTAGATTATCAAACAGACTCACTCATTAAGTCCAATTTCACTGTTTCAACCTTGCACTTGACCAAAAAAAAAAAAGGCAGCATTTAAAGAGATATTGACATTAGAAATTCACATTCATCTAAAGCAGCTCCAAAACACTACCTCCCCTGGCCTCCAAGAGGGAAAAAACAAAAATACCCCACACCATGAGATTGTTTGCCTTCACAGCTCAGAGCTGCAGTATGCATTGCAGCCAGTCAAGAAAGGTGGCAACAGTCTGTAGCTAATACTTCACAATAAACAGCAGCTCCCTACTCCACAGCAGATATACACTTAATATTTTTAAGGAGTGAGGGATGAAAATGTTTTATACTGAAGGGGGAAAGTCTAGTCCTGGCCTATCATCCCACCACCCTTTCTCACTGGCCTTTGCCTTGAGCATGCATCACTGAAAGTGCAGCAGATCTGAGTGTTAAACAAAATCCTACATAGGGCCAAGAGCCTTCAACAAGCTGGCATTTCAGAAGTCAGTTGCTTACGCCCTAAAAAAAAATCCAGCAGGGCTTGGGGTAAGATTCTTACTACATTCAGACACTCATCTCTTAGAATGTGAGTTACAAGCCAGATTTTTTTTAAAAAATAAGCTATAAGGCTGTGTATCGTTTTTCTTTATAAAATGAAATAGTTTGTACCCTTCAGTCGTAGTGTCCATACACTAAATTGCAGAGCAAACAGGGTGTGTGCATTCGGGTGGGGTGGAAATGGATTGGTGAAACAGTCTTGGAGCTTGCACCAATTTCATTTCAGCAAAGCTTATTATGATGGCAAACACGCCATATTTGTCTCCTCCGCTCCCCTTACTGTTCATTTAACCAGAAACTTCTTTCAAATTACATCCTTCTATTTCTGTGCCTTTGTGTTAATCATTTCCCCAGAGAATTGGTGTTTAATTGCTGTCTAATTTGCATAATTATGCATATTAATCTCTACACCTAATGAATATTCATAATTCTCATTTAGATTTTGTTTTCTAATCAAAAATTTCCAATGTGATTACTGTGCAGAGCAGGGATAAGCCTCTAATAATACCTTGGATACTAGGGAGAATCACTGCCAATTCTCCCACCTCCTACTTCCTAGAATAAACTTTTGCTTTGCTAATGTGTTTTTCTAAAGCAATTTATCTGCATACCCTGCAAACGCCAATAGAAACCAGGAGACAAATGCTCGCTCTCTTCATTTTAGTTTCATGAGTATTTCCAGAGCATTTGGACAGTCTGGGTGAGGCCATGAACAATGGCTTGAGTTCACTGTATTCTGAGCTGATTCTTCTCTCGTACTGGCAGGGCCAGACCTATGAGAAGTCCTGAGACACCCCAAACACCAACTTCCTCTCGCATTGCAGGAAAGAAGGTGGGTCCGCACAGCATCCTGGGGGGGAGGGGGGGGGCCCTGACAGTACAGAATGAAGCATCATTTGCATTTTGGTGTTTAATATTATGGTAGTCGACAGGCCCCTACACTCAGGTCAAGGCCCCATTGTGCTAGGAGCTGTACATACACATAAGGAGAGAGAGTCCCTGTCACAAAGAGCTTGCAATTCAAATAGACTAGAAAGACCAAGGGTGGGAGGGGAAAGAGAGGCACAGAGAGGGGAACGGATGTGCCCCATGTCTCCCAGAAGGTGAGTAAGAGAGCTCGGCATACGAACCAGATCTCAGGACTCACTCCACTGCCTATATCTAGACCAGGCTGCACAAGTCTGTATGCAACACTAGAGGTGGTGGAGCTAAGCATTAACTCATTTAAAGCCCAAATGTGCTTCGTCCGCCTGACTTGCCACTTCCTTATTGTTTTCTAGACCCCACACTGCTACAGAAGCTGGTCTGGGTCAGGAAACACAAGGAGCAGCCACCTCTGCAGAGAGGCCAGGGCAGCTTCTCCAGCATAAGCTTTGGACTGTATCACTGGCAAGAATTTCAGGCCAAATAATGCCCTCCTTTATCACACTCGGTGCTGGGCATGTCACTAGAGAATGGAATTGGGGGTAACAGAACCAATATAAACAGTGCAGCCATGTCCACACACAGCACTCTAGTCGGCTGTTCTAACTGCACTGCCCTCTGGGCACCTATGCCAGTTTCCTGAAGAGCAGGGGGCTTGTGGGAGTTTTTACAAGAACTTTTGGGAGCCCTGGAGGAGTGTGGGAGAAGGGGTCCACAGCCGTTGGAAGCCCAGGCCATTTCCTCAAAACCAAGTCCAGGATGAATGGTTAGAGCTCGCTCTTTGTTCAGAATATTTCTCTCAAGCATCTGAAGAGGCCAGGGAGGTGGTACCAGGTAACAGGTGGAGAGCCAGCCAGCGAGACCAGCACATACTGAACGTCAGAGAGGAGACGCGCAGGTCTCTCCACCCCTGGAATACGCATCGCCATCAGCTACTTCCAAATTAAAATACACTCAATGGCCTTTTAACAGAGCTCAAAAGGGCACCATCGGCTTTATTACACACAGACAAACGTGGGGCCAGCAGCAACAGGCAACAGGGGCAAAACACCAGAACAAGAGAATCAATATAGGATTTAGAGTCATGGCAGGCAACACAAGCCTTGGGTGGGTTCCTCTTTTCTTTGTGCAGCTCGTGGGAAGGGCTGGAGCGCGGTGGCAATGCGCAGGGAAATGGGCAGATTAAGATGGGGCGGTCCAATAAGAGCCCATACTGTCCTGTATCACAGCATTGTACCTTCTGGGATAACAGCACGAGCAGCCTTTGTCCCTGTCTGGCATTCTCTCGAGAGATCCCCTGATTACATCTGTATTATGGTGGCACTGAGAGCCCCTAGTGAGGCCCACGGCCCAGCTGCGCTAGGTGCTGTACAAGTTCCTGAAACCTCATTTTGCTGACGCATTCCGTCATTGATTCTCTGGCTCCCTGTCTGAGTCAGAGGCTGGCTGCCCACTCTGGCAGTGCAGCAGGGGAGGTGGCCAGCACAGCGCACGGCAAGGGGCAATTCAAATGGGGATATGAACGCCGTCCACTTTTGGGAGCCGTATTTTGTGTGCACGCTTGTGGCATGTCACAGGCTTGCTGTGTGCGGAATCCAAAGCAGTGTTTAGCAGGTCAGATTTCTCAATTCCAGACAAGGCCTTTAAAGGCTTTCAGACACACCCTCTAGGTGCAAGCAAAAATTTGGGCTATCAACCTAGGATGGTAGGAGAACCTGCCCTCCCACAACACACAACTTGGGATTTGCCCTTCCCCCTTCTTTTCTTTAGCCACCTCAGTCTCTGGATAAGAAACATGTCCTTCTTGCTCCAAAGCTGATTATGTGACTGGGTTACAAGAACAGCGATGGTCAGATTTCAATACAGCCAATGTTTACAAGGAAACCAAAGAATTCCTCTTCCAGCCATCAACGTGCATGCAGGGAGGCTGTTACCGAGCAGTGCAAAGAGCTAATGGAATTGAGGTTATCGCCTTTTAATTCTACCAGTGACTAGAGCTGCACAGCTCTGGAATCGTTACTCTGGATTCCGGATAAAGCACACGTACAAAATGGCCTGAATGATGTGCATAAGCACATCCATGTACGTAAAAGTGTGCGCATACGATCGGCGGGGCTGGTAGTGCTGTCTATTACGAAGGTTGCACAATGCTTCCCATTGTAAAACCCTGTCTTCAGTCACTTACAATTTTGCCAGCTTCAGGCTGAAATTTGACATGCCGGGTGTCTGTCTCAGACTGATTATTTTGGGGAAGAAGTATCAGCCAAAATTCAGTTCAGCTGTTGGAGAACAAGTCTTGGAAAAAGAAGTTTTGCCCATGTTAAAAAGCTCTGGTGATATTTTCTTTGAAAAGATCATGTGCCCCCATGCTTTGAGGCAGCGACTAGGAATGTGGTACGAGTGTGGCCTGCGTCTCAAGTCTCTCTGCCCTTGTGCCATCTCGTGAAAAATCTGTCTAAATTTAGCTAAATTATAAACATCTGAAAAAATCTCAGTCCATACACGCTCCACAGAGACAAAGACTTTAGCAGCTAAAACCTCAGAAGATTACATCCTCACTGAGCATGCACCAGTCGCTACAGTGGTGACTAGAAAGCTCTGCACCATACCTACAGATCAACTGAACATGCTCCAGCCCAGGGCTATGGGGCAAAGCCGCACTTTCCCTGTAATTGGGGCTCTGGGCTGGGGAAGCACCAGAACTGAAACTAGGGAGTGTCTCTCTCCTTTGCTCCCAGGGACTTCTGGGCTAGCACCCAGGCAGCAGAGGGAAGGAAGCTATCTGATTCGAATGCAGATGAGCAGATGAAAGGCAGACCAGGGGGAAGGGAAAGGAGTAGAATGGGTCAAGGAGGTCGGTGAGACTGGGAAAGGCCTGGGATCGGAGATAGAAACTGATTGGTTGGGGAAGGAGATGGCATTATTTTGGGTGGTGAGGGAGACAGAAGATCAGATACAGAGCTTGTGGGACATTGGGACTGGCTGGACAAGGACACTAGGAAGCAGTGAGGTGAAGGGAAGACAGATCTCACAAGGAGCTGGTGTGCAAGAGGAGAACTGGACATGGGTAAAAAGACTGGACAAGGAATCAGAGAGGAGGGAGACTGCAGCAAGGAGCCAAGGGGCCTTTTGGAGAAGACAGATTGGATGAGGAGCTGGGGTAAGCAAGAGACAGGACTGAGACAGATTCAAGGGGACAGAAGAGTCTGTGCCCACTAGAGAGCACACTTCCATCCAGGGTCTCCAATTAAACCCATTTCCAAGTCTCACCATTCCTCTGCTTTCAGCAAACACTTGGGCAACTCTGACGAAGTGGGTTGCAGCCCACAAAGGCTCATGCCCGCAGAAATTTGTTAGTCATTAAGGTGCTGCAGGACTCTTGTTTTCACCAGTAAAGTGTGTCTTCATCTCCTTCTGGTGCTGGGCCACATAAAAGATGACAACAACCTACTACTGTTATCAGTTGCGCTCTTAGCTCAAGTGAAAGAGGTCTCTCCAATGGATCTAAAAGGTTTCAACCCTGCTGATGACCTATGCAGGTGTCAATATGATACAACATAACATTTGTTTTTTTCAGTTTGCTTTTTTAAAAAACAGAGACCACCACACAAAACTCTGTGTTTAAAGAGCGTTGTTCCAGTTGCAAAGTCAAGCACTCAAATGCTCAGGAATGCCAGCATTAAGGTTGCCTGTGCAACATTAATTCTGCTCCTGTTTGCATGCACATTATGGTACGATTTTTAATTACACGATCACATGCTATTTTTCCACAGGACCCCTGCCTCACGGAGTGCAGAAATTGGACTTGCTCTGGGAATGAACAAGGGACGTGTAATGAAGGGGACTATCATCTGTAGAACCCCTGTGCCTGGTTTGCTGCAGAAGCTGGAAGGTGTGTAGTGAATGCGGCAGGGGATTGCAGGAAGAGAAGGGACGGTCTCATGGGTAAGGCAGCTGAATGCTGCAGCCCTGTGGAATTTGGGCCTAACCCTGCCACAAAATTCCTGGGTGATGCTGGCCAAGTCACTTAAACCAAAGTTTGCAGCGTGGTTACTAATAGTGTGTTCCTCATTTTCTAAATGCCTGGCTTGAGACCCCAGGGTCCAATTTGCAGAAGTGCTGAGCACTCACAGCTGCAACTGAAGACCATGAGAACTGTGCTTTGAATGTATAGTGCTATATCACGCTACGCACTCTGAAAATCTAGGTCCTGTGTCTCTCAAACTGGGCACCCAAAATCAGTGAATACTTTTTAACCTTAACCTCTTTGTGCCGCAGCACCCCTTATGTAAAATGGAAATAATACCCCCTTCCCTCCTCTCACCAGAGTGTCGGGAAAATAAAGTTTCATGTTTGTAAAGCACTCCAGCAATAAGCACCAGAGAAAAGCCCATGAAGAAATTAATATTTTTGTTTTCAGAGCAGGGTTTGGCTAGCACACAGTAAATAAGACGTGGGGGTCATGCAGTGAACAATGAGGAAAAGCAAATTAATAGCTGCTCACTAGATGAGCCCTTCCATTTTGTGCACTGAATGAGGGAAGGGTTCTGTGAAAAAAAAGGGATTGTGTCATTAAAGACTGTATCTTAAGACGTACGCACAAAGGGGGCAAAATTAAGGTTATACAGGCAACCTTGATTTTGGCATTTCCTAACTTTTTGAATGCTTGACTTCACATCTTGAGTAAGTTTCTTTTCATGTAGCTTTGTGTGTATGAGAGAGAGAGAGAGAGAGAGAGATACAAGTGCATACAGAAACATGTTCGCACGTAGTTGTTCTAAGCCAACTTTTAACACAAAAATTGAAACTAGCCAAGTCTAAGATACTTCCCAGTTCAAAAATTACAAAAATAGGGATTGCCTCCCTTCCATTAATACAGTTATTAAAATAAAAGAAACCCACAGATTATGAATTTTAATAACCCTGATCATGAATATTCATAATGCATTTCTTGCTCATGTTCTAATTAAAATGTACTAATAGAATGAGATGTAGCTGTCAGACAGTAATTTTTTTTTATGGTGGAGCTAAAAAGAGCTGATATACAATTACAGTTATAAGCTCTCAGCACGGATAAAAATAATTTGTCCAAGTTTAGCCTTAGTAAAAAAGCTTTCCATCTGATAAGAGATACTATCAGACCTCTCCAGTGTCTCTGTCTGCCCTCAATAAAAGGAGCCTACGTCCCATAAATGAAAGACATTCCAACGTGACTTGGTTTAGCAGAAGGGTTTACTTGCAAATCAGAAGAGCAGTGAATTAGGAGAGAAAGTTATCTTCAGACAACCCCCCCCACCACACACACACACACACCCTCTTTTTTTCATTGCTTCACATCAGCTAAATTAAATAGATCAGCATTCTATTTAACCCACAAGGAGTTCTCCCCCACACAAAAAAAAGAAACCTAAAAAACTGGTGATAAACTATCCCAGCCCTTTCCCACCTTTATGGCTCCAAAGCCACGGTTTCTTCCACCCTCAAATTTGAGAAAAAAGCGCTCTCTCACCCTGCATGCACCTCGCCATAGATAAGGGTCTTTTAAGGTATGCTGCTTTGTCTGATCTGGCAATATTGAGGTAAAACAAGAGGTAAATTTTTTGAACAAACAGCACAACCAAGCAATTTCATGACATTTAGGATCAGATTTTTTTTTTAAAGGTATACAGGTACCTACATGTTTTTGGAAATCCTCGTAGACCCTCTCTAAATACTTTTAAAAATCTGGCCCCAATTGCCTGGAATAATTCCTGATGCAGAAAGATTAGAGTGATGGTGAAAACCACTTTAAACAAATAATTATTAAATGGGTGAGTATATTTGTTAAGTAGGATGCCCATTCTCTTCCCCTCTTTACCACATTCCAGTTGCCATGTGCTAACTTTCCTATTCATTTCCACACCGCTCAGAGACCCAAGTGCACTGCATTCCCAGAGGCAGAAAATGGCCAGCAAAAATGCCTGGTTTTGCTTCAGGGAATGATGCTTGCAAGAAACAAGAAGAGTTTATCTGGAAGCTGTTTTGTGCCTTGAAGCATCAGACACCCCAGATGGATGGAAAATGCCCTTTGCAGACAAAGAATTTTGCCCCTGGAGGTTGCAATCAAGTTTTTCCTGCATGGTTCTCTGGTGCAAGGAGACTATTCCAAGAGACTTGAAATGTGTCTCCCCCAAATCATGGATGTTGTGGTGGGATGACTATGGCCCTACACGGGGACAGGGGCTCAGGGAAATCCTCTCCCCTGGACATTCTGGTACTATGTGCCATGTGGTGAATTCCCAAAACTCTTCAGAGTATTTTTGTTGCATCCAGACTGGGCTCATTGCAATGTACCACAACCCTCAATGGTTTTTGCCATGGACAAGGTTCTATGGGTGAACAGCCAGCCCTGTCGCAAGGGGGCACAATGGAAACACTCTGAGAAGATCAGAATGCATGAAGCCAAGACGTGGTCGCTCTTTTTTCCCCTGGCGTTGCTGTGATGTCTGTGCAGCAAAACGCAGAGTCTTTATTCAAGAATCCCTGCTCTAGAGGCTGTCAGCAGAAGGAAAGCGTGTTGCCAAACAGATCTGGTCTAGCTACCAGCAAGTCTTGGCGTATGAGAGATAAAACTGTAATGGGGGCAAAGTTCTAAGAGCTGATGGGGTGGGAAGGAAAAGGCAGAACTAACTGGGAGGACCAACCCCTAGAAACACATGGCCTCTACAATGCACTAATTCGAGTACTGCCTTCTGTAAATGGTGAGCCTGCTGCAGCAAGAATGGTCTTTTTGGAGGCCCATACATGCGTGGACAGAAAGGGGCTAACCTGTACCAGCCACGGCTGCCATGAGAAGGCTTAGCTTCTGCATCTACAAACACAAAAAACCCTCCTGCCACTTCTGTCAAGGACCTATTTAGTGAGACCAGCATCTTGCATGAGACATGAGGCACTTGCTCCGGGTGAGCCTTTAAAGGCTCTCCAGAGATTCAGAAGCAAGAACAGCCCCTTCTATACACACAAATGACTTTAAGAGGCAGTCACTACAAAAGCCCATGAGCGTCCATTTCTGCCTATGTCATGACGGCAGCTGGGAGTAAAAACCACACAGTCAGCAGTCTAGTATTTTTATGCCTGTGAATATAGTTCACCTTTTCTCCCCCACCAGATACCCAAGGGGAAATTAAATAGGTTGTCCCCTCTAAACACATGCTGTCTACTTCCAGCAAAGGTGGGTCATGAAGCAAGCAGTCTGAATCTCAGATAAAGAAGTGGGTGCCACTGTAATTTGATTTGAAACAGAGGTGACAGAAGGCTGCTTGATAAACACTTCCAAATTAAGCAGCTTTGTGTCCTAATCACTCTGGCGATCAGCCTTACAGCAAAATCTCCACTAAAAGGGATTTGAAATCAATAAAATTAGTCGACTAGTAATTAGCTTTAGTCCCAATCAAAGGAGCAAAGTTGATTTTCCTGACAAGCATTCGCTGCCCGCCCCACCCCACAACAGCGCACGCACAAGCATGCGCGCGTACAGAGCTCTTGTCGTTTGAAAGCCACAGATACACCTTAAAGAACAAGACGCTTTTAGTGAGAGTCACCTTGAAATTCTCTTCTCTTTTTTTAAATGAGCCAGGGCATTTAATCAGAATTGTTAATAATAAAAAAAGCAAAGTTTGCAACCAGTCCTATCTGACCCAAAATAGGAAAAAACAGATTTGAACAGAATGCAGTCATCAGCAGCCATGAAACTCTGTTTACAGGACGTCAATTGTGGATGGGCCTATACAATTTGTTCACTTCCTTTTTCCGATTCACGACAAAACAATTTAAGGAAAAAAATGCTGAACACCTGGAATGTAGCTCAGGGATACTTAGTCACTCTCTTTACCACCATATCCCTCTCTCTTATCAAACGATCAAAGAGTCAGACTGGAATTCTCACCCTCACTTAACAAGAGCTCCTATTTCATGGACTCGCTGCCTCAAAGTGGGCAGCTACCAGTGAGACAGACCCAAGGAAAACTGACGGGAGCAAACTGCAGGCCCTCCTGGAAGTAAAGGGTCAGCAATGTTCCCACCACTAGATGAAAATATTTCAACTATTGGATCTTCCTGCGTACTTCAGAGGAACATTGTGAAGGTTACTTAATTCGTTTCCAACGCGCGTCGAGAGCCTCAGATGGAAGGCACCAAGCCGAAGCCCACAGCATTACTGAACGCAACAACGCAAGCAGACCATGCCTGTGTTAATCTCCCCTCGGCTGCCCCCGTGAAGAGGTGGGTGGAATGCAGCTGGCTGGGTTCATGCAGGACAGCAGGAAGCTTAGCTGTGGAAGTCACACTTCAGCCCAGGGGATGGAGCACAACATGGAGTCACTCCTGGCTCGGACTTGCTGTGGCGCCCCAGGCAAACGACCAATCCTGTGCCTGTTTCTTCTTTTGTAAGAGGAGGAGGCATATACTCCCCTTTAATAGTGTCTGGAAATCTCCAGATGGAAAGCACAGAATGTGAGGTGTTAAGAACAGACACTTTGTACTACAATAATAAGGAAGCTATAGACAAAGACTTATGACCATGGCATATCCTCTTCTAGCTCAGGTCACTTGAACTAGGATGCTACAAAGGGATATGTGTGGGTACCTTACAACTGCCCATTAACATGGATTCCCAGGAGGTTTATCAGGCAGATCCCTCCCATTTACCTTTGGTGAGAATTTGTGAGCTTAGGCTACTAACCAACTTTCTCCAAAAAGGCACGTTTGGGCGGGCGGACGCACACATTTGCACTGTAAACCCTGGTGCACTCACTCCCAGGGGAAATGCCTGCCGCTGCCTCCCCCACACCCGAAGCACGCATAGTGATAATTTTTTGACTTAAAAAAGCTGATGCCATCACTTCAGTGATCATTAATTTCGCCGCTTTGCATCTGCTCTGGCATCTCCTGCCTTGTGTTCTAGTTCAGCAATTTCTGTATGGTTATAGTCTATGCTCAGAGCAGAATTTTAGGAAGTGTTGGGGGAGGGAGTGGAAAATAAAGAGCAGTGGAAAAATCCTTTCAGTTTGAGGTCTGAACAAGAGGAGGCGTATGGAGGGAGGGAGAGAGAGAGAGAGAAGAGATACCAAGTCTGCAGACAAGGTTAAAAAAGGCCAGAATACAAGTTGCAACAGAAAACACAATGTACTTTGCCTAGAAAGGCATCTTTTGGAAGAGAGAGTTCTGTGTAGATGAAGCATGCTACATTTCAAAACAAAGCCACATTGGCAGCTTGTGCTCTGAATAAGAAATGGTGCCTGGTCTGTGTTCATAGGCCAACTGCTACGAAAGGACAGGACAGACCAGAAGAGAGTGGATAACAGGAAAACTGGGAGAGGAAGTGACGGTGGGTTGGTGTTTCAAGGTAGCCTCCGCCAATTATCGCCAGAGACTCTAAGGAGAGAGAACAACATCATTCTAACTACTGCGCAAGCAGACTGTTCATAGCCTTATGGTCCCAGGAGCACATGAGCCGCCAGAGCCCCAAGATTGCAGTTCCAACACAACCCATGCTGGGGGTTAGACAAAAGAAATTCAGTGGGCTGCAGCTGAAGATGCGAGGCTGCTGCCTTGAATCAGGGAGAAGGATGTATCCCTTCCCCCACTCTCCATTGTTCAAACCACGGCCCTAGCAGCGATTGGTGGAGTGTGGACCAGTCCATGTCCCCGCAGGCTAGCACTTGCCTTGGCACAGAAAGTAAGAGGGAGAGAACCAGGTTTCTTGCTGTTCCAAACCAGTAGTCCCAAGAGGAACATTCAGGTGGAAGGGAAGAGCACCAAAAGGATAGTTAAAGAACCTTTCTCCAGCTACACTCCCCCTTGGAACAAGCCATAGCCTTGAACGTGATGCAGGGGGAATATCTGCCCCTGCGCTGAATTAATATCCCTTAGCATTTGATGGAAGCAGAACCCAGCCACAAGTGCACGGATCCCTACCGCTCCGAGCTGCAGGCAGGCTGTGCTGAACTGTACCACAGCACTTGGTTTAAAAATACATCCCAATTAATGCCCAACCAGGGAAGACGGGCTGTCTGCACCGCCACAAAGGGGCTGCAAAGCGTGCTGTTCGCTGGCGGACTGGAGCCATATGCAAAAAAATCTCTGAAGACAGATGGGCCTCACGGTTAGGACACTGCACAGGGACTCAGGAGAGTGGCTCCTTACCTGGCTCAACTACAGATTTTCTGTGTGACCTTGGGCAAGTCACTTCACCTCTCCCTGCCTCTGTTCCCACATGGTGAAGGCGAGCTGAAGACATCTAAAACACCATCTGGCCACTTAACAGAATTGGTCAGAAAATGTCAGTTTATTTCACGCTGGAAGCTCTTTCTTAAAAGCTTGTTTCAAAAGTTGTTTCCCCTCACCCCCACCCCACCAAAAGTTAGACTTGGGGGGGGGGAGAAATCAAATTGAAAAAAGTGGGAAATGTCTATCAAAATGAAAAATTTCTCAAAAGATGGAAGTATATTGACCAGCTGAGCCACATCTAAAAATGTGTTGAAAATGTACTCCAAATACCCATATAAGTTAGGGAAGAAATATTACCCTCACTGACATAGGGAACCAAAGCACAAAGAGGCTATGTGATATGCCCATGATCACACAGGAAGTCTGAGATAGAGCAGGGAATTTAACACAGGTCTCCCAACGCAGGCTAGCACCATAGGCACTGGACCATTTCTGCAGATGAGAAATCAACTTAGATAGGATACATTAAGTTCACATAGACACTACCAAGAAATAGTAGCCATCCCCAAGATTTACCAACACCATACACCTCAGATTAGCAGTTTTACCACAGAGCTCCATAGTACAGTCCGTAAGATGCCACAGAGGGGAAAAAACAAACCTGTGACAAAAACCAAAGGGAAGAAAATAAGCTTTAAAGCTCAAAACACTTACAACAGCTGTAAAAACAAAGCCACAACAATGACCAAACCAGAGCACAAAAGAAGCAGCGTGGAAACAATAAAGATCAAATCTAGGGTAACAAGGTTCAACCCGTCTACAAATCAGCTACTTCAAAAGGCCAATCGATGCATGGAACTAACCTTCTGGGAAGGTCTGGTGAGGAAGAGCATCAGTAAAATCAAGAGGTATCTTAAGTCCATTTCACCCGTGACTAGGGAATGAAAGAGGGCAAGAAATATCCAAAGGGTGAAAAAGCAGGAAAGGAGGGTCAAAAACACCCACTTTGTTTTTAATTCAGAAAGCTGGGGGAGGAACACCACAACTAACATTTACTTTGCCCTTCGTTAGTACCTTTAATAAAACCTATCTATACTAGAGGGACATTTTACAACTCTTATTTGAGCCACAATCCCCCTGTGAGATGCTGAGCCGTAATATCCTCTTAACAGATGGGGAGCCACGCACAGCAGGGTTAAGTGACCAGTCTGGTGGTGGTGCAGAAACGAACCCTCATCTTTAAACACTGTACCACACTGACACCCAGCCACTGGTAGCCTACTATTCCTGCTTCTTGCACAGCTTTAACCAAACACTTAGAGATAGTACAAAACAAGGAAGGAGGAAAAGCCAATGAAAGTGCACTGCAGAAGTAGAACAAATCTGACCGGCTGCCCTGAATTTGTGTGAGGTGGGGGAGAGAATACCTTTTATCGGGCCAATTGCTGTTGGTGAAAGAGACAAGCTTTCAAGCTCCACAGCTGTTTTTCAGAAACCAAGGCAGTTACTACTACAACCCTGAATTTTTACAGCAGTTAATGTGCACCTCACCAGTCAACGTCTCACACATTCAAAAAGCAGCACGCTGGCCTCAGAATGTTATGGCAGCAGCTAGACCACACTAGCAGCAGCTTTTCAAAAGAGTTCCTTCTTACACGACACAGAACAGGAACTGCGTCCCCAGTCACCACAGTACCAGGTGTTCTTCAACATGGGTTAACCCATTTTTCCTCTTGCAGTGGAGATGCTACCTAATAGTTCCCCCAAGCCTTAGAAATGGGAGACAGCCGATTTCATAGAGAAGACAGGACTCCCGGCTAGCACCACACTAGTCACAGACTGAAGAGATCCGATCAGATGAATCAGTTCCATTCCCCTATAGGTCCCTCCCTAGCAAAAATCACAGATACTCTACAGAGACTATGCTCCCTCCTGACCAATAAGGTCAAGCTGCAGTGAATGAACACCCAAGACAGAATCCCTTCTCAGAACATTAGACCTACACCTCTCGGTTCCGTCCTAGTAAACAGAAAGGATTGTCTTTGATTTCAGCAACTCTATATCTACGCTACAGCACTGCAGCTGTGCCATGGTAGCGCTGAACTGCAGACTCTTGCTACAGCTACAGAAGGGATTTTTCCATCAATGTAATTAATCCATCCCTCCAAAAAGTAGTAGCTATTTTTCTGAAGACTTCAGAAGAATTTTTCTGTGGACCTAATAGTGACTGCACCACGGTTTGGGTTGGCTTAACTACGGAGCTCAGGGGTGTGACTATTTCATAAGCCTGAGCGATGTAGCTAGGTTGACTTAACTTTTAGATATAGACCAGATCCAAGACTGCTTCAGGCACTTCTCAAGCAATCTTTATTAATATTCACTAGATAGTGCATCTCTATATTGCTGCACTGCTTGCTATTTTAAAGTACCACGAATACTTCTGCACCAAACAGTGTAATTTCTATTTGAATACCATCCTACCTTGGTTTAAAAACAATCTAGCAGGATGGTTGATTATGCCAAAGAAAGTATTCTTAAACAACATTTCCATGACAGCCAGGCCACATCAATCCACTTAACATTTTAATACAGCTTTTTAAAAAGTATTTTTTTGTTCCGTTCCCCCTCCCAATTTCCTGCACTGTCCCCATTCATCCCGTTTCAATTTCCTCCACTCCACGAGGACTACTGTATGGAAGCACAGAATCTGGACATTATTTCCACCACAGACTGCAGCTCCCAACTTACTATAGACATGGACAGGGCAGATGAATCAGCATGACCAAAATTTTTCAATAGCAACTAGTGATTTTGGGTGGCCAATTTTAGCCACCTCAAAGGAGCCTGGCGTTTCTAAAGTGTCACACTGCTCTTGAAAGCCTTGCGTGTTCTGCTCAATGCAGCATTGTTGTAGCCATATTGGACCCAGGATCTTAAACAGACAAGGTGGACGAGGAAATATTTTGTATTGGGCCAACTTCTGCTGGTGAGAGAGGGAGGGAGGGAGGGAGGGAGAGAGAGAGAGAGAGATGCTTTAGAACTAGAGGAGGTCGGTCGGTGTAGCTCAAAAGCTTGTGTCTCTCATCAACAGTCCTGCTCGATGGCATTCTCTAAACACCATATGAGTGAGAATCTGAAGGAAAAGATCTGAATGCCAAGAAATGCCGCCCACCCCCCAGAAATGCTCACACCTCTGTAGTGACTAGACGTGATGTCGGAGGAGAAGTATGCACTTGGCTAATGTACCACACAGAGGCTGATGTCCCTGTGCAGGCATAATGCAAATAGCAGAAAGACGAAGACTATCACCCTTTCAAACAACTCCAACATGAAATCGCCAAGTTTGAATTCAGTGATTGGAATTTCAAGTGAAACAATATAGACAGGAAATCATCTGTTTTCCAATATCCCTTTGGTGCCATTCGAAACAACAAATTAATTATTTTTAAAAAAAGTTATCCAGTCATGTTTAGCTGAATCTCATTAATTAACAGCTATAATATAGTATGGCCTTCCCACATTTCAAGTAGCCACTCTCCTGTCAGACAGTACTTTGGTTCCATCCCCAATTTAAAAGTATGTCCAGACCTATGAGAATAAAACGGCTTTTGGAGAACGAAGCTCCTCAGTTCTAATACTTTTTAAAAACACTGACCCTTTGGAACATACGTTTTAGAATATGCTTTCCTCCACTTGTCAAGGGATGGGATGAATTGTATAAAAGCATAAGAAAAGCTACTTAAAAAGAAAGCATTTGAACATCACTTGCCTCTTATGAAATGTGTTTGTGAGAACAATCGTTTCCTATTAATAGATTTTACTCTTCACCCAAAAAGCCAAAGAAAGCAGTATCCCAAACAGTGCCTGAGAGACATCCTATTCCAGATCAGACATATTTTAATGCACACCAATGTTTTCAAAGTAGGAGGCCCCTTTACTTCTAATCCTTTTAATAAGTCCTAGGTCCTGAATGCTGCAGCTTATTTCACCTTAGAGCTAAACAGTTGCCATCTTGAAGCCTATGGACGACAAGAGCGTGCCTGTGTACACTCTCTCACCAACACTCCCAGTGCATTTTGGTAACTGTAGTCCAGCAAGTATGTTTATATTTAAAGGCAGCTCTGCAGACACCTTTTATCCAAGTTGTGTGTCTAATACATTTAGCATCAACACTTTGCTACTGAGAACAATACCATCAGTAGATGCAGACAACAGTCACAATGAAGATTTTTTATTCCACTGAATAGAAACTCTCTCTGGGAGAAAGGAGTGAAACAAATTTCACACCCTGTCACATTACTATTTGTTTCCTTCTCATTTATTTTACTACCAAGTTGAACATTTGTGAAAGTTAAACAGACCCTTGACGCTAACTCAAGTATTGTTGACCCAGTGAAAGAATTTTTGTTACTGAGCATATACCGAAGCTTTAAATGCTTTGCTTTTTACCTTGTAAAAGATACAATCATAACAACATTCTCTTGCAGGTGAGTTCTAATCTGGCTCTTGTTAGCCATCTATAAACAGAAGATCAGAGCAGTGACAAATACCCACTTCCTCCTACCCCAACAACAACAACAAAAAAAGGCTAACCTGGCATCACAGACTGTTTTGGAGGGATACATTTTAAATCAAAGTGAAGTAAAATAAAGGGTATTTCATCCATTGCATCCACTGGAAACTAAAAAAGTTGGCACACATTCAAATCACAGTAACAGTCTAACTTACACATGTAAAGACCGTCACCTCACATCCTCTGCTGCACTTTTAAGTCAGCGGATGAAAGGGTTAGCGACGGTAAAGAATTAGACAAGTTATTAAAGATGAGGCCATATGGAAATTTGGCAGCTGCCTACATAACACACACACTGCATCACAATGTCCTTGGCACTTTATCTGGTAAATATGTATTGCCTTTCTTTTGGAGGAAGATAGGGGTCCGTGCATCATGGCCTCTAATTTTTCCTAACAATTCATCAGCTTGCATTGCAAACTTCCTTGGAGTAAGAGGAAAAAACAGTTCATGTCTTTGTCAAGAGAATGGTTTGGAGGGGAGTGGGGGGAGAGAGGAAGAGTGGGGTCAAACAAGTGTATTCTTCTGTAACAAAGCATTAAGTGTGCAATCCTGCAGAGTGCAAAACAGCCTCATCTCCCTCTCACTGAACAGGAGTACAGGACATTTGGGACCATGAAGGATGCGGCCCCATGGTTGGCAGGCTAGCCAATACGTTAAGCGAGACGGTGATTCAACCACAGGAAGGATCATCTAAGAAGAATTGTTCGACATAGTGAGAAAAACTTTCCTAAACAAAGTGTTCTTAAACACCACCTGTCCCTGCAAACCGATGAAAGCTCTTTATTCTGGCTTTGGTTTGCAAATATTTTTAAAGCTATGGTTGCCATAACAAAGATTCCTCCCAGCCCCTTCCCCCCCCCCTCCTCCTTTTGGGGAATGGCAGGAGGTCACAAACCTAATTTTGTAACTTATTTGTTCCTAGCTCTTGGAACTCTACAACATCTTCCCTCTGAAAACAGGGAGGTAAACTGCTATGGAAATCATGCATATTTTGACCCCTTACAAAGAGGTGCACATCGAAGTTCAGCACATAGCACTGCATATCTAGGACAGAAAACCCTCCGTAGCTCAGTATCTTCAAATGTTGTAAGCCAGCCACAATTACCAGGGGAGAGTAGGGAATCTTAGGTGAATACGTGAACGTAGGCAGAACAATAGGACTCAGGAGTATGTGTACACGTTGGAAAAATTTTTCCTCCCAGCGCCAATTATTCCAGCATGTATGGTCAACATAATGCAGCCCGGTGAGAGATTTTTGCCTTAAAAACAGCTTGTAAAGGACAGATGTGACCTATTTAGAGCTTTGCCAAATATTTCTGTAATTGAATATTCCATCGATTATTTAAATTTCATTAAAAAGGAACGGTTCAATCCACTTGCTACCAAGCAGCATCATTCCAGAGCCACATGGGATTTTTTTTTTTAAATAAATACTTCAGTATGCTCTTTTCCCCTTTCCTATGTTCTGCTGAGAACTCTTATCTTTGCAAAACAATCTATTCCCTACCCGAAATTCAACGTCATTTCCCTTCAAAGCTAAGAGAACACATCAGAACAGAAACATTTTTATCTGAGCTTACCTGAAAAACGCCTCTAGGTAACAAGGTCCACAGATCTACAGGCCTGTAACAGCAGGGTCTTCAGCAAATATGTTGCTTTGGAGGCAGAACCAGACCTGTCAGCCACCAGAAAGAAGGCTTGTGACACAGCCTCTGAAGACCAATGCGTTCTGCAATAACTTCAAACAGCAAAAGATACCTGGCCTGGTCAATGAATTATTGGACTCACTTCCGGTATAACTCAATGACAGACAGATACAGAAGTTATGTGCTGCAGATCTTAATAGAAACTTTAAAGTTTTTTAATTGAATCAAGTGCCATATAAGCTCTCAATTTGTAACAGAAAAATCTGCATGGGGTAACTCGGAACTGTGGACACTTTCCTCTGAGAAAGGCGGTTTTCAGGCAAGCACAGACATTTTTCTATTCTCTTGTGCACTAAAGTCCACAGATCCTATTCAGTGCTGTTTTAATAGCAGCACGTAGCCAGCGAAGGAAGAAAACCATCTAATGCCATTCTCTTTTTACTGAGGGTGGAGAGATTGAAGCACCTTTGCCCCAACCCAAGGATTCTATTCAGCCTGGAGAACTCAAGAGGGTGAGTGAACCAACAGTACCATGGCCACCTAGACCCTCCTAGGATGCATGCGATTTTACCCATTCTTGTGGTACTACTGTCCTCACAGAGGGGCTGCTAGCGTTGGCAACAAACCCTATTTGTCTTGCAGGCCTTCAGAATACTGCTGTTAACCACCTTGAAATGGGAGACTTGAGGAGGAGGATTTACTGCTCTCTGAAACAGGTCAATAGCAGCGGCGGAGGGTATGTAGGACTGCCCG
The DNA here is from genome assembly GCA_007922155.1 of Mesoclemmys tuberculata. Taxonomy (NCBI): domain Eukaryota; kingdom Metazoa; phylum Chordata; order Testudines; family Chelidae; genus Mesoclemmys; species Mesoclemmys tuberculata. Next base: position 3,693,068 of record ML675700.1, read on the forward strand.
GTATGCTGAATAGACGCCTCGAGAGTCAGATATGCCCACAGGACCACTTTTTCCACATGCCGGGTCCAGCACTGGGCATAAACGTCACTCCCAGCCACAACACTCTTCTCGGGGAGGAGGACGGCAAGTGAGACAATGAACTGAGAGAGGAAACAGGCAGACATTTCCTTCAGGGGCCTGAACGGGGGCTCTACGGATACATCTACACTGCGAAGAAAAACCCACAGCGCCCAGCCTCACAGCCTGCATCAACACTCAGGCTCACAGGACTCCAGCTGTGGGGCTAACAGCAGCAGCGTGGGCCTTCCCGTTCAGGCTCTGAAACCCAGTGCGGTCAGGGGGTCTCCGACCCAGGTTTCCCTTTGTAGTGCAGAAGCCGCCTGCGAACGCCCTGGAGACTCAGGGGAACCCAAGAAAAGAGTGATTGAGGCAGATGGGAGAACCACAGCACCCTCGCCCCCGGCCTGCTTCGTGGCACTGCCCTGTGTCTCCATATGGCCACTCAAGGACTCCTGCACTAGCATACGAGGCAGGGGGAAGTCTGCCCTCTAATCAGTGGGGAGGCAGTACAGGCCCTCTTCCCCCGGAAAGACCGGGGCTGGGACTGAGGCCATCTGACACAGGGAGGGAGGGGAGCCCCGTTGAACCCTGTCAGAGGGACCCAAGCTCCTAACTCCACCAGACAAAAACTTCTCCATCTATACTCCAAGAGGTGCAGAGGGGCTACACCTTAAGCTACAGGGCAGGCCTGGCCACCTTTCTGGGCCCACCTGCCCTCTGCGCACTCAGGCTCACGCCGTTTGGGCAGACAGAAACGGAACGGAGGATAAAAGGGTAACGGAGGGGTGACAGCCGCCACCTCGGCCAACACCAGGGATCGAAAGAGGGCCCTCCAGAGCTCAAAGCCAGACGTGTTACAGCTTGAGCTGAAGAGCGAGGTTCTGCAGCTGGGAGAAACAGACTGCCTCTGGGGATGGGGGAAATGAGAACCACACGCACCCCGGGGTCACACGATCAGCGAGGCTCTAACTTTTCTGGGGCTCAACTGAGAAGTCGCTTGTTTTTTGGTTTCAGTTTCTGCTCTGCAGCAGGGCGGGCCTGGGACTGACTGCCAGCCCACAGCAGTGGAAAGCCAGGGCCAGGCAGGTCAGCTCTGGCCTCCAGACATGGTTGAAGACCCCACCATGATAGATCTGTGGACCTCAGTGGATGAGGGAAATCAACTGTTATGACCACACCTGTTCAGGAAGCCCTTATCCTACCTCCGTCTTGATCTGTACTCTAGGCCCCAACCTCCAGGGCAAAGCTGTTAAATTCAAGCCATGCAGAGAGCCAAATTATATTTCTGACTTGGCTCTGTAGGTCAGGGATGTGAAGCTAAAGCTGCTTAACTCCCTCAGTTCACAGCAGACGCCCACTGCTCTCAGTAGGAATTTTACGCTCAGTGAGCAGAATACAGCCTCCAACCAAGGAACAGGGAGACCAGCAACTGGTCATTTCATTCATGGCCAAAGCACAGGCTGAGTCAAACGATGGGCTCAGGCACCAGTGATCAAGGAAGAGGAAGCCAGCTTTGCAGCTCTTCTTTCAAAACAGACACTTTTATCCTTAGTAGGGCCAAGTGGATAGGACACTGAACTGGAACTGAGGAGACCTGGTTTTCAATTCCTGGCTCTGAGGTGTTCTGCTGGGTGGCCTTGGACAAGCAATTTACCCTCTCTGTACCTTAATTTCCCCATTGGTAAAATAGTATAACAATCTTCTCTCCTTTTAAAGTGCTTTGAAACCTCTGGATGAAAAGAGCTAGACGTGAGCTGGTTGTTATTTTATCCCTCTGTATTCAACACTACAGCCAACAGAGACACAGGCAGATTTAATGTTAAATGCTGGCAGGCGGAGTCTGCTAAAACCATCAGCAATTGAAGCTGCATAAAATCCGATGTCATCGGGTTCCAGAGTTAGCACTCCATTGAGACAAACGGAACTCTTCACAAAAGCGCTCAGCCCATCCAGATACAGACTCTGTCAGACGGCACTGCACTGGATCACACTCAAAATCGGGTTGGTCCTCCAACAGTTCTACTGACAGGTGAGAACTTAAATCCTATAGAACCTTAGCTCATCAAAAGGGTGGATTAACATGTCAAGCAGGCAGAGACTTACAGGGACCCAGTTCTAGGGTTAGGGCAAGAAGCCAGACTGCCTGCAGTTTCCCTGAAGAAACGTTAACCTGGGATGTTTTAAAAGGGCAGGGAATCTCACAGAGAAAATTTAAACTGGGGCACAAAAGCAAACAAGGGGGAACACATTTTCATAGGTTTATCAGAAGCATTGAAAAACCAAGGGAGGGCCTGAACATCGCTATAAACTATAAAAGTCTATCCGGTTGGTGCTTTCCCAGAAGGTAACACACTGAGCCCTCCCTGCTCATTCGTCTTTTCAAAGTCCGCCATGCTCATCCGAGCAGTTAACACTACAGGAGTGCTCTCTATCTGTATATACAGAAATATTAGTTACAGATAAAATGCTGGTAAATAGCGCTCAAGAATATGTAGCGCAGTTCCTGGGTTTTCAAGAACCAATAAAAGTTATTGGTGTGCCCTGCATCTATGGCTTCCTACGTGCAGCTTTTAGTATCAGCTCTTAACAAATAAGTCCCACCAGGGACAGACCGCTTTGGTTTAAAATTTCCTGCCAAAAATCAATGTGACAATTCCTCAACAGAGCTCCTGGTCTGTGGAAGAGCTCATAAAGGGGGCTTTATTTTTCTGCTGTGAGGAGCACAAGACTAACACACAACAGCATTTACAAGAGAAGGAACTACATTCAATGAAATATGACAACAGTAACCAGAACACACACTGACCCACTGATCTGCCTTTGGGCAGGCAATACAGATCTGCATAGGAAACAGGAGTCTATTTTGCAGTGCTGAAAAACATGCATAAACACCCAAAAATGCTAACTGGTCTAAGACCTTTAAATGGTATTCACACAAGTCATCAGCATCTTTCAATAGAGCAAGTTAGAGACAAAAAAGACCTATTAGGTTATCAAGTCCATCTCTCTTCCCTACAATATGTTGTATTTTCCAGGGCTCTGTCTAGACAGGCGATAACCCTTCTTTCTATAGAAAGCTAATAAAGCTGTCTAGAAAGCTTCAGTGTTAGGAAGTTTTCCCTGACGTTCAGCTTAAGTTTCTTTTGTTCTTAACTGCACCCTATAACTTGAAGAAAACCCTCACCTATCAAAGAAAACCACACATCCCTGCCCTACACACACGCACAAAATTCAGGTTGTGACCCAGATAACGCAAAAAGATCTGAAACCAGAAATGTCAAACTTGGCTTGTTTTGTGGACCTCACTGGAATCCTCCCACCACCACCAGTGAAACTAGTGAAGACAAGAGACTGGGTATTTAACGCTGCATCACCTAGCTCTGCTCAGACCACTTAGATGACAGTGCTGAAAGTTTTCCCACGCTGGCATCCCCACATGGTAGCGAAGATTTCCCACCCAGATTATGGACAAAGAGCATGGTTAGAAAACTGTTTAGTCTTCAAGCATCGATGTGACTGAGCTGAATGTGACTGAACGTTAAGGGAAAACAGGTCAACCTCATGAGATTTTTAGAATGCAGAGGCCCCTGTGGGTAACTTCACATAGACGCTATCAGGCTTGAAGAATTCACTTGCCCTAGCAGCGAAGTGGCTTAAATTCTAAATTTTTGCAGAATTTAAGCTCTCGTTTTTAAAATAAAAAGTAATTTTCTAACCTTAGAGCTGCAAGGAAAACCTTGCAAACATGAACCAAGCAAAAGCCAAAGCATGGAGTGCTGCCTTCTCAAGTCTAATGTCAGCTCCAGTGCCTCAGCTGCTGCTCAGAGTTCTCAGAAGCATAAGACAAGTGCCCGTTAACATGATCATCTGCCTCACTGCTGCTATTCAGAACTGTGTGCAGCCATTAGATTGACAAGAACCTCCAACATTTTCGTTTTGCTGCTGCTTGGGAAAGCTGTAAGCAGCAATAGCAGAGATGCTGGAGCACCGGGACCTTTCTGGTGGCCATCTCCTATCTTTCATGGTGACCCCTGGCCTTTAGATTTAATCTGCTGGCTAGAAGGTGAGTCAGGGATTGAAGAAAATTGCCAGTTATCCATACACTTATTACTACATGCAGAAAAGCATCTCTATTAATATTATAGTTTTACGTAATACCCACAAAGCCACACTATTTTCTTGACATTGAAGAAGGGATGTTCCCTTTTCTGAAGTACACACAGTGTCTAAACATACATTTGCAAGTGCCTTGTCTAGACGTACATTTGCACCCGTTTATATTAAACACTGTGGCATTTCAAACCAATTTCGTTAAATCAGTGCAAAATGCTGCATAGGAAGCCTTGTTCCGGTTTTAAAGTGTCTCTCACTAATTTAGTCAAGGTGGTTTCTTACTCAGTTAAAGCTAAACTAATATAAACCACTCTTAAACAGAAGTAAGACTGCACAGAGTTTTGCACCAAGCCAATGTAAACTAAAGTAGTGTAACTTTATTTCATAGACAATCCCTAAGGAATAGATAAATCTATGAGCAGTTAAGTTACTCACAAACTCCTCCAGCAATTGACAATGCCAGCTACTGGCTCACCAGCAGTGGGAACCAGGCTGAGGAGTATATAATGAAGGTGTCCTAAACTATCAAGTGAGCTCCATTTATTTAATAACCAGCTCTCTAGTAGACAACCTTCTTTTCTCTTAGTATCGTACCCGACACGGCACGATTTCTTCAAAGCATACAGAGATATGTTTATTTAATTTATTTATTTTAAAGGGGGGGCATGTGGAAGTAGGACAAAAAGAGGAGCTGTTTTTGCAGAGGATACAGTTTGTTCCCAGAACAGGAGCATGTGTCCATAAAAACAGTACTAAAACCCTTCAGCCAAATACAAAATCAGACCATTACCAAGACACATACAAAACAGGGGAAAATGCAATCAGATTTACCATTTTAGAATCGCCTCCCCCAAATTACACAAGAACAGGGCTCCAACCACTCAGCTAAAAAAAAAAAAAACAACAACAACAAAAAAACACACACCACACACACAACCCTTCAAACACTATCCCAAAAAAAAAGCGATGCCAGATGTCTGGCAGAAAAATCTGCCCCAAAATAGCTGCCACTAGATGCCATGTCCATTCAGTAACTAGCAACCAGCACTGCTGGAGAGTGGTTAACCTGCCCCAACCACATCCCTGCCCCTCCTACTGGCCAGGCTGCAGAAAGTGCTCCTCTGTCGCACCTCAGGAATGTTCTTGGATTGGCTAATTCCTCCTCTGTACACTTTGGGCCGCTATTGCATTGTGACTTGGCCTATAGACACCTGTAGCTAGCTGAAGGGCAAGGCACCTGGAACAGTTTGAGAAATGTGTTTTATAACCAGGACCAGGGAAAGCCTGAGTGAAACTCCTGTGCATTACAAGGGGGGTGGGGCTCTGTAGAAGTGCAGTGCCCCAACGCTGCTCCATTGCGGTTAACGGTAAAACCCTACTGACTTCAATGGGAGCAGCCCCAGGGTAACATTAAATGCCTTTGAAAATCCCATCCTACAGCTCCAGTTACGCTCCCTTCTCCAGAAGGCATTCCCTTAAATATGCACCCCTTTTAAAGACCCTCTCAGTCAGGGTTTCACCCCACATCTTCCTCCCCTGCTAACCGAAGCCCTGTGAATGCATGCATGCCTTCACCATCGCAAAAGTCTCTCTCTTTAGGTTCCTGGCATATAGTCTTTGCTGTTTATTGCTTTGCTTTCCTATAACACCTTTATGTGGGGCTCTCAAATCACTTTATGAATGCTAATTAAACCACAGCACCCCCCGAGAGATAAATATGATTCTAACCATTTTACATATGGGGAAGCAGAGAGGTGAAATGACAAGCCCCAGATCATACAAAAGTCTGGGAACAGACCCTAGGCTCCCCTTGCACAGTACAAAACAATAAAGGCTTTATCCCTTAAATGCCTGCGCAGGCATGTTCACAACTATTTACCCCCCGAAATATTCTTCTGCTTCAACTAAGCCTGAATATTCATCTCCATCTTCCCGAAAATGTCACACCCTACAGTGAGGCAGCATGCAAAACAGCAAAGGTCTCCCTTCTCGTTCAGACTTTTCTTGGTAAGAAGCACCAACCCTAAGGTTTGACTTTAAAAACCTTTTAAAAAAATAAAAGCTTGTAGAAGCAGCTCTGCTAAGAAACTCAGGTTTTGAGCCGCCCCAGGAGAGCAGTGAAATGCAGCACTTTGTCATCGCAAGGGTGCTAAACCCTAGAAGAGGAGGAGTATGTCTACACAGCAAGTCTCAGAGCCGGGGCCACAGATTCAGGTACATGCTATGGTACTAAAAACAGCTGTGTGGACATCGTGGCTCTGGCTGGAGTTCTGCCCCCACCCCCAGGGCTTCAGAACCCTAGCACCATCCCAAGCCCAGAGTCTGCTGTGGGTTGCTGCTTGCTGTGTAGATGTAAAATGTACCCAAGGGAGCTAAATTGTGGTCCCCCTCAGAGCGGGAAATACAAGTCCATGCTCTAGTGTTTTGTTTTTTTGGGGGGGGGAGAGATCAGCTTTGTTTTTGTTTTATAAACTTGAGGAGTGGCAGGAAAAGGGAATTCAATGCCATTCAGGCTCTGCTTTTCCTCCTACTCCAGGGAAGTTTTGTGCTGGGGAGAGGCATGATATAACCCTTGCAGCATTTTACTCCAAAGTTTATGACGTTGCACGGAACAGCACATAAACCAGCTATGGCATTACATCTAAAACAAGCCACACGCCTGGAATGGGGATGCATCACAGAGCTCCTAGCGTAGGAGAAGAGCTAGTAAGTGATGAGCTGGTCCTGCCACAAAGCAGAGGGAATTACCTTAATGTTCTTCTGTACCATCTCCCAAGGGCAGAACTCCCCAGGCTAAGAGAACCACATGTTCAGAGAATAAAAGCCTAGGTAACTGGGAGATAGTGTGATCGACTGGTTAGGGACTCAGGAGACACTGGCTCTATTCCTACCTCAGCCACTGGCTTGCTTGTGACCTTGGGTAGTCACTAATTTCTCTTTCTGTGCCTCCAATTCCTCTCCCAGTCACTGTCTGTTTAGGCTATCAACTCTTTGGATCCTGGACCACCACAATGTACAGCACCCAGAAAACTGAGGCACTACAATAACACTAAAAACTAATGCTGGGAAAGACCAAATTTCTTCTAGAAAAAGCACAAAATGTGCCTTGAACCAGGGGGCTTCCTCAGCACAAGTTCTCCAACTGCCCTATTGCCTGCTGCCTCACAGAAACCAAACACACACCATGGTTCTGATCGGTCTAGGAGCTTCATGACAGTCCCTGGGTCTGTGATTTATTCCTAATGGTCTGCCTTAGAAGGCATTCAGAAAAGCAAAAAAACAGGGTATTACAAATGTGTAAAAGAATATTCCCAATAGAATTCAAGGGCCTATTTTCCACTCAAAGCTAAGCCAACACTGCACGTTCTCAAAGTTTCAGAATTCTGTATGGATCAACTTCAGATTTCCACATGGAACCAGCTAATACAGAACAAGCCACATTTCTGGGCTTTGAGATTGGAAGAGGTGTGAATGCAGGACCATGAAACTTTCTACATCCTCCTCAGTGCTGCTCTCATCCCCCCCACTGAAGTGGTCTGGAGCTGCCCAGGTTAGGAAAATGCTTTGAGATGATAAAAGGACAAGCAAAAACTTGCATGTGTCTAGGCTTAAAACAATAACTTAAAAATAACCAATTGTTAAGTTTTGAGTTCCAGAGTAACAGAAACTGAGAAAACTTCTACAGAATCTGCACTGACCACGAGGTGTTCTCTCTTCCTCTTCAGCTGTTTCATGCATAAAGATGACAGTGTCATTTTACTCAAACACAGACTAATGTTCCAGTCACCCTAACACCAGAGGCTGATTATCACATCAGTAGAGAAGGGCATTGGGAAAATGCAGCATCAGGACAGGGAAGGGCTCCCATCTCAAGGTATCCAAAAGAACCAGCAACAGAGAACAAGGAATTCAATTCAAATCATTTTCATGTTTTATGCTTCAATTTAAAAATATACTGGGGCAGAAGGGGGGAGGGAGGGACATAAGCCATTTTAACTTCAAGATTTCACATGCACAGATGGGATCTAGGCATTGTTCTGATTCTCTCTAGTTCTCGAAAGTGGTTTACCCAACAGGCGCTTTCCAAATGGATCAGAAGAAAGTGCAGAGTTCACAAAACAGAAGTTCATTTCACACTGAAACCCATATTATGCATGGGGATTCTTTATCCACTGATTTCCAGAGGGAAGTGTCTGACAACAAAGGGGACGACCGTTGTGTCTTGCTCTATAAAATTATCTGTGGATCAAAGCTGAATCAGACGAGCTGCAAAACGGACGACAGAAAGGAGAGGGAGTAAAAACAGAAAAAAGGAAGTTCTCTTTATTGGCCATTTGAGGACAAAGCCATGGAGGAGATTTGGTACAAAGAGACAGAACCATGAAGGACACTCTGCCTTCTCACCGGTAACAAATTCACCTGTGACAAGCAGTGGCGTAAGTGCCACGCTGGGTATCAGCCAGTCACAAAACAGAGTGGAAGAGCCAAAGCATGACACTTGCCAAAGGCGTGCAGTGGGTGCGCAACATGTCAAACAGGGGTGCCACTGGAAAGGAAGCCCAGAAGATAAAGCAGCCCGCCAGTTCCCTGTTTTACTTGATCTGTCCATCAAATCCTCAACGTTCTCCAGGGCCCAAGCCCACCCTGGCTTAAATGGGTGCCACTTCCATTGACTTCCATCAGAGCTAGAATTGGGCTTCACAGGAGGAGACATTCGCCCCCGTTAGGACTATGCACTACCTATGTACCAGTTAAGCCCTCATATTAAAGGAAGGGGGACTTAAGTGCTGTGCAAACCTCATTCCAGCGCTGTGCACAGAGGTAACTTCTACCTCCATTGCCTCCTATCCAGAAGTGTTTAAAGCACAAAATAACTCCCAACACTTCATTTTACAAGAGGGTGGGAGCTAACCCCTGAAATTAACAGCTCAGCTGGAGACCTTAGACCGCAAGGTCCATGCATTATAGCTTAGCGCCGGTCACGCTGGCTCCACTCACAGTGAGAGCCAATCCTAGCCAGGTCTATTTGTTTGTAATGCATTACTGGGATTCTTTCCACCTTTGCCTGCGTCGGGAGGATTTTCAGAGTTAAAGACGACAGGCAGCGGGACTGTCAACAGCCCAAATGCACAGTCAAGAGGGGGTGGACAGGGAAGAATCCAACTGGTGAATATAATAGTTGGAAGGAAAAGCAGCGTTTTTTTTTAAAAAAAGGTTGTGGTGAAAATAATCTCAGGAAGTCATCTAGTCATTCCTGCTTTTTACTGAAACAATAGACCCGGGATGCTGGCTAAGTTATAAATAATTCTACTGGATACACAACACAAACACAAGAGGGGAGCAGAACAGGGTAACTACGGGCTCAATGGAAAGTGACTCACTACTTTCTTATAACATACCCAAACAAGGACAAACTACACACAAACGGCCACACTACCGTTCCATGGAGTCTTGTTATTAAATGGGCAATTATGTCACTAGCTATCCAGTGTCTTAAGAGACACAGGGGAGAACGACGGATGCGGAAATGGTGATGACTAATGGCCACTTGCAACACCACAAGTTAGCATTTCTGGTCACATGAAGCAGCCCATGCTGAACTCCTATGCAGCATATAGATGACTGTACTACTAGAGTGCAAACATTGGAGGGGGCCAGATACAAAGTCACTTTCCAATGCTCTATTCACAATACCAAAGCAAAGCCATTTTCACACCAAACAGACCACACAAACTGATGCCCTGGGACCACTACAAGAAAACACTCAGAATGGTGAAAATAATGGGAAGCCACTGACTCCGCAACATCCTTCTCCTTTTAGAAAGGAAATTACCGTGGCAATAGAATTTGGCAGCACCGCTGTGATTGGTTTTCCATCTTGGTCCACTGAACTATGAAAATAAATATCCAGTCTCACTGAGCCAATGCACATTGGCTCTTGCTGCACATCTCTGTTAGGATAGTGCTGGCCGGACACCCGAGAGACAAGCAAGCATCCAAACCCATTCCCCAAGTGCAGTTTATCTACTTACCTGGCCGCCAGTTACTGTAGTATCTGAGCAACCACCACCTTTATTGTACTGAGCCTCACACCCACCGTGATGTCAGGAAGTGATGTTATACTCTCTGTCCATGTGCAAAGACACACTAGGGTACGTTCCTCACAGGGCACCAGATCTCAGGCTCCAGCCTGAGCATCAACACAGAAACGTTTAGCCGTGCAGTCCGAGGCAGCTGAACCAGGCCAGCCACAGGGTTTTTTATCCCTGTGCAGATGTACCCTACACGCCTCATCCAAAGTGGCACAGCAAGACTGTAGCCGAGCAGGGCACTGAACCCAGGTTTCCTAAGTCCCAGGCGATTGCCTCAGCACTGAGCCATCCTTCCTCGACCATATTAAGAACTGAATGATCCAGGAACATCACTGAGCAACAGCCATATCAAGGTATCTTTGTGGAAGAGTCGTGGGATAAAAACAATATATTCCCAACAATACGTTTTTCAGGGGTTCTCAAACAGATGGTTGCACAACTCAGGGGGTCGCGAGGTTATTATGGGGGTAGGGTGGAGGGGATCACGAGCTGTCAGCCCCAGCACATGCCAGTAGGGGTGGTGTGGCATGAGGGGGATTATCACTTTGGGGGTGGGGGTCATCAGCCTGAAATATTTTCAAAGGGGGTCCCAGCAAAAAAAAGTTTGAGAGCCTCTGGTTTAGATAGTGAATTTATGTCACTTGCATTTTTTTTTTTTAAGTACTTTTCAACTTGTGCTTCCTGACTTGTAATTCCATTATCTGCATCTGGTAATGTAATCATTTTAGTTCAGCAGCATTAAGACACAAAAACCAAAAACAAAAAGCTGTCTTAAAGATTGAGTTGATCTCTGAGTGGTCAAAAAAGAGGGGAAACAAAGTCAGGTAATGGGACAATCAATTCCACTCCCAAAAACATAAATTAAAACTGCCACAATATTTTTCTGAAGCAAGATTCACGAAGGCAAAGGAGGGAAATGAAGCAGGATGTGAAATGCACTTTTTTATTTAAATAGCTATTTGCCAAATATGCGAAGTAAAGTTCGGCAATGACCTTCTGCATCTACTTGCTACCTCAAAACGTAAAATAGGGACCTTGTCTATTTGGTTTAAAAGTCCCTGTAGACAATGAGAAAAATCCACTCTTCAGCTGAAGACAGAGGTCATGAAGATAAAACAACTGAAGTAGGGAATTTAAAACCCTTTAAATCAATGTTGCAACTACCTATATTAGATAGTCATATGGCCACCATTATCAGACTATCCAAGCACCTCACGATTTTTAAATAGACTCATAGACTCATAGACTCATAGACTCATAGGTCAGAAGGGACCAATATGATCATCTAGTCTGACCTCCCGCACAAGGCAGGCCACAAAACCCTACCCATACACATTTATAACAACCCCGAACCCATGACTGAGTTATTGAAATCCTCAAAAGTGAGATTTGAAGACCTCAAGCTGCAGGGAATCCACCAGCAAGCGACTCATGCCCCATGCTGCAGGGGAAGGCGAAAAACCTCCGTGGCCCCTGCCAATCCGCCCCGGAGGAAAATTCCTTCCCGACCCCAAATATGGCGATCAGCTAAACCCTGAGCATGTGGGCAAGACTCACCAGCCAGCACCCAAAAAGGAATTCTCTGCAGTAACTCAGTTCCCATCCCATCCAGCATTCCCACAGACCATTGAGCAGACTTATCTGCCGATAATCCAAAATCAATCGCTCAAATTAAACTATCCCATCATAACATCCCCTCCATAAACTTATCAAGCTTAGTCTTAAAGCCAGATAAGTCATTTGCCCCCACTACTTCCCTCGGAAGGCTATTCCAGAACTTCACTCCCCTAATGGTTAGAAACCTTCGTCTAATTTCTAGTCTAAATTTCCTAATATCCAATTTGTACCCATTCGTCCTCGTGCCTATATTAGTACTAAACTTAAACAATTCCTCTCCCTCCCTAACGTTAATCCCCCTGATATATTTATATAGAGCAAGCATATCCCCCCGGAGCCTTCTTTTGGCCAGGCTAAACAAGCCAAGCTCTTTGAGTCTCCTTTCATAAGGCAGATTTTCCATTCCTCGGATCATCCTAGTAGCCCGTCTCTGAACCTGTTCCAGTTTGAATTCATCCTTCTTAAACATGGGACACCAGAACTGCACACAATATTCCAGGTGGGGTCTCACCAGCGCCGTATATAACGGCACTAACACCTCCTTCTCCTTGCTGGAAATACCTCGCCTGATGCATCCTAAAACCGCATTTGCTTTTTTAACAGCCACATCACATTGGCGGCTCATAGTCATCCTGTTATCAACCAATACCCCAAGGTCCTTCTCCTCCTCCGTCGTTTCCAACTGATGCATCCCCAACGTATATGTAAAATGCTTTTATCCGCCCTATGAGGCAGAGAAATGTTGCTATTCCCCTTCTGCAGATGGGAAACTGAGGCGCCCAAGATCACACAAGAAGTCTGTCACAGAGCAGAATATTGAACTGTCTCCCACAAGTTTTAGGCTAGTACCCTAACTATAGGACCACCCTTCCTCTCAGGCTACAAACAGGCCAACTGACCTCTGGAAAGAGGACCTCAATCCGGCAGTGCCAATGTATTTGCACCTCGGCAGTGCCTACACTAGGCTTGCTTTCAACAGCATCCCACTGAACCAGTGCCACCGGTAGGAACGATAGCAAAGAGCGGGTACTAGCCAGTGGTGTAGAGTGGGTTTCTGGCACCCGGGGGCCCATGCTCACCTTTGCACACACATCCCCAGACCTCACGCGCCCCCCGCAGCAGGTAGGAGGGATCCCCGGCTCCCACCAGACAGCATTGTCCCCCAGCTGCCCCGGGGATGGGGGGTGAGGAAGCGGGGTGTGTGTGTGTCTGTACCTGCAGAGGAAGGAGACACACACCATGTTCCTCCTCCTGCGCCCCAGGCATTTTCTGGTGCTCATGCCGATGGTGTTATCCCCCCCACCCCACTCATCCCACTGCACTTACCTGGAGCATAGCACCTGTATCTCCCACTCAGAGCCTCCTGCACTCCCCATCGCCTGCACCTCGTGCAGGGCCTGGCCAGTGCTGCCCCCCGCCCAGGCCAGCACGGGGAGGCTCTCTCTCCCCTCCCCGCCAGTACACCGCTGGTACCAGGGCAGGTCTAGAATAGAGGGTGGTTAAAACTTCAGTGGCTTTCTGCACTACTGCTCCAGCTGTTGCTATGTAATGTAGATTAGACCCTTCACACTCCCCACAGCCTCCAAATCAAGAAAATGCTGGAAATCTCATAGTAACTGGGACATGAGTTTTGCTTTAAAAGAGTTTGCCACTGAAAATGTCCTACTTAAGACAAAATGTAAATTCCTTTCTTTGGAATTGTGACATTTCCTCTTTGCATTTCAGAAAACATCGGAATGGCCACACAGCTAGACAAGTTAGTTTTAGGGTGGACAACAAACGTGCAAGAAACCAAGTTGCAGCTGCAGGAAGGAGGAGCTCTTGCTAAATGCATTTAAAAAAATAAATCAAAATGCTAAATTTTTTTTTTTTTTAAAATCAAGATACCAAATTTGATAGGGAAGGCAATTTATTTTCTCACAAAAATCCAGACTTGGAGGCTATTCATTTGGATAAAATCCAGTTCCACATTGAAATTCAGTCGGACTTTCAAATGCAAATATCAGGAGAAGAGCAACATATGGTAGAGGTTAGTACTTATTTTTCCTAATTAAATGGTATACTGCTGTTTTGTATAACAATGTTAATAGGGCGTTAACAAGCCTTTGGAAGAGAGACCACCTCACTTTAAAAAAAAAATAGTACAGCAGAGGCAGAGACTGGCAACTCCATGCTTTCCTGCCACTAGAAAATGATTGTGTACTCACCACCCTAGTGACTGCATTTTTCCATGATCTTGTTCATCAGTCAAGACAGGTTATTCCTCCCCCTGCTGCCGCCTCCTCCTTTGCATTTAGCGATGGGCAGGAAACAGCCACATTAAAGAGCTATAGGCCATGTTGGCACAATCCAGGGGCCAAAAAGGCAACTGGCAAAACTGGTAAACCTCTTTCCAAAGCTTCTTTTCTCTTAACCATTGAAGCTGCCATTCTGCTGATGGACTGCCTACTGGATCCATTTTCTCTATTGCACCCGTAGAGATTTACAAGCATGCTAGAACTGAAGTCCATTCTCTTTTTGGGCAAAATGCTAGCCCATTTTTTGCCTTCATTTTTGACATGTCACCTACATGGTATGCAGGATCTTCACCCACCACGGAAAGGAGGGTTTTCAGACCACAAAAATCTGTGACCCAAAGGATTACGGTCAAGGTAGGGATTCTAGCTCTCTACCCATAGGAAAGAACCAGGGCAGTGTGTAATTCAATACCACGATTCAGAAACCAGACAGTCAGTCCAAACGTTTGGTAGGAAAGCCTCAGAAGAGTGGTTTCTATTCAGAAAAGCAACTCTAAAAACAGCTTCGCGAGGGTCCAGTGTGTTACTACTCAAGGCCTTTTGGTGAGCGCCTGACACTCCTGCAAACTAAGAGCTCGGTTTCCAGATCCTAGGGCATTCTTTCTTGCTGTGCACAGTCATAGATGGTAAAAATTCTATGCTTAAGACACACTGGGGTTTGCTTATTGGTAGTATTGGGCCTGGGAACTCAGCTAAGGAATGATAAAGGACCCAGCTCATGCTCTTACTGATGTGCCGAGCCAACAGAGGTAGTAACACAAACTGACTTTGGGACAGGAAAGCAGACATGTCTGAGTACACATGAAGCAGGGGATCTAGGGAGAGTGGCAGTGCCATTTTTGGACAGCTACGTTTTAGAGTAGATGATGCAGTTTGCAGAAGACACCTGTTGCTCTGCAGACAAGATAAAGGAAGCAGCACAGATAGATTTTCCAGGCAAGTTTATGTCCTCCAAACAGAGGCTGAAATTTTTCCACCAGCTTAAAAATTCTATGAAATGCTGGTTTTATTTAAAAAAAGAAAAAAAAAAGAAAAGTAGTTCAACTTAATTTAGAAGTAAAGTGATAGCCAGTTCCTGCTCCCTCCCCTTCTCTCATTTTTTCCTTTACAACTGCTAACTTTTGAAAACTTCCTGAACTTTTGAAAAGTTGCAGAGTCATCTAGGAAATAAATTAAAAGGTTGGAGGTGGTGGCTGAAAAAAACTCAATGAAACTTAAACAGTCACAAATTTGTACAGAAATGTTTTTAAGTCATTCCATTTTGAAACCTGCAGAATGAAAATAACTTCAAAGATTAACATTTTTCACAATTCCTCCTGCCAAATTTTTCTCCTAACTACATTGAAATAAGTGTTTTGTTTTCTTTTTTTAAAAGAAATATCCTGAGCAGATTGTAGGAAAAGTCCTCCTGTTAAACAAAAGAAAACATATTTATCATCCCCCAGTCACATTTCTGAGTATAAGCTACAGGTTGATTTAAAGATAACCTGGAAAAAAAATGAAGTAGGTTTACACTCTCTTTTGCACGTCTTTAAGACATTTAAAGGCAACCCAAGAGGGTTGGTTTCTGTTTGTTTTTCCTCTCTCTGCTTATTTTACCTTCAAAATATCAGGAATATCACATCTAACCTTCCATGATTTTGTTAAATCTCAGAGTATGAACACCGAGCTCGCCCTCCTTAAGCAAAAGGGAGCATTGAATTTACAAGAAAGCCATCCTTCTTCCAAAATGCCCGCATTGAAGTCAAAGAGGTGTTAACATAAACCTTCACAAAGTTCTAGACAGCCAATCCATGTCATTCCCCAGTTGCTTAGCTCTTTCTATGATGTTACTTCACTAGCTCTCCAGCCCCATAGTCTTTCAGGGCAGGCAAGACTAGACTTTCTAATGTAAAATAAGATACACGCCAAAAAACTCACCACATTTTAGGCCTTCTTTATACATCACAAAGCAGCAACTGGAGAGGGGGAAAGAGGTCACACACCCAATTCTATCACCTTCTCCAGGTCCCCATAAAAAGACCAATCAGTCAAGATTCTCTAGCCTAGATGATGTGCCGAGCCCCCAACATCCATGGAGAGGAGTCTGCTGCTTCCACCTTCCTTAAGTACAGAGAAAAGGCCAGTCCTAAGTTCAGAGTTGGCTACAGAACACTTCTGGTCTTATCTACATGCAGAAGATGCACCTGTTTGCAACTTACAGTGAAAGTTTAACCGGTGCAAAAGGCTGTGTGGACACTCAACATGAATTTAGCTTAAACTTGTTCCCAAATTGATTCAAATTAAGCCAATATAAGAGAATATTTGCACAGGAAGTTGTATTGGTTTAACTAAATATATGCTTTTAAACCAATTTAGTAGTACAAATCCCTGTGTAAACCCACTTATTTCAGTTCAAGAGTTTAGTTTAAACTTATTCCCAATTAATTTTAGCCAAGATGAAATAAGCCACTCAAACTGAAATGAGTCTCCACAATGCATGTGGGGTTGCATGAGTTTCAACAGGCTTAAAAATATACACATAGTTAAGACTGAGCAAGTGTGTGTGTGCAGACAAGCCCTACATCAGACTGCAAGCTAGTGTTCGCCTGGACAATGCCTCACGCAATTGCAAAGATGTAGAAATAAAAACACAACCTTGCATCTGCCAAGACTGGCCAGCATGCTTCAAAAGATGGAAAATGGTTTAGTCATCCTGCCCCGCCTTTAACTTCTCACCCAAAGATGAAGATGATACCACTGAAATGCAGCACCCCCCTCCATTCTCAACCCTTGTTGCATTGTTGCATCAAGTCATCAGCACTGCCTGAGAGCACTAGGGCTCATCTACACAGGGAAATAGCTACTGTGGAATAGAAGTGTGTGTGGATCCACTTTGGAAGCAGATGAAGCTGAACTACACACAGACACGCCTCGTGTGGAATAAGAGGGTCCCACAGGGAGTTAGTGCAGAATAGCTCGTTTCTCTAAATCTGTACAGCATCTAGCACAAAGGGGTCCCAGTCCATGACTGGGGCATCTAGACATTACAATAATACAAATAGTAAATCATAAATAGGTTCTCCATGTCAACATACTCTCCTTGTAACTCAAACCTTCACTCAGCGAAGCGCATGGGAAGCCAGCCCGTCACTAACTGGGCCACACGTCAACCAGAGCTATTTCTCTACTGGGCCACTGCCAGCTGAAGGCAGGCAGAGTCCTCTGGACACCTGGCACTCCAAAAAAAACATCGTAAGAACGTTGTGCCCATGTTTACCTCAGGTGATCTCTTATTCTCAGCACTTGCTACATTTTCCAGTTCCCATACAATTAAGCATTCAGCACTGCTATATATTTCATACTGCATTTCAGGCTTCATTTGGCAACAAAATTAATTAAATTTTAAGTCAACACTGAAGGAGCACAGTACCTTTTTTCCTCTCCATGGCATATAGAACTCAGACTGTTGAAGCTAATGTGCTAATCAAGACTTCCACAGTACGTTGGAATTCTATCTGTAAGGGAAGTATAAGGGACAGGTCCCTGCCATTCTCTCTCATCCCCATCCACGCATGCTGGAACTACTCACTGTTTGCCTTACTGCGTCTCACAAGAACTCTTCAAATTCCCAGGCATGGAGATGGGTCGGGGCCCAAATATTTGCTACCTTTTACTGAACATTGGCAGTGGTTACATGAACAAAAAAGTCCACTTTTTAAAATTTTATTGCTCTGGGGATATAAGTCTCCTGCACTTACTGCCATGAACAGCAGAGAAGTGGATGCAAAGCAGCCGATGGGTGGCTTCAAGCGCTTTCCATGGTGGAAAGGACTGGGGCAAAGTGCATCCCAAAGCAAGCTCCCACTTCTCCCATTAGCCTCCCAGAACTACCTGCATCCAGCTGCTCTGGTGACCGAGCTGTAGGCTCCAGCCTACGATGTTAGTTCACATCCTGAGGAAGACATGGCAGCTGAAGAGAAAATTATACAGCTGTTAGTCACCCTGCTCAACGCACTCCGATACTACAGTGATGAATGGTTTAAGAACAGAACAGTATCAGAAATACAGCCAGCCTTTCTTCTTCCAGAAGATCCAACGTACTCCAGTGGTTCTGAACTGTACTAAAGTATTCTTTTCCATATCAGAGACCTCACCTCCTTTTCCAGTTAGCTGGAGCTCCTCTATTATTTAGCAATGCGGGAAAAGGCAGGCTGGCTACAACCCACCAGCTTGAGAACATGATCTGCAGAGATGTAGGCAAGAGGTGTGGCCACTTGGCAGCACAGGATGTAATAGTACCTCTGGTCCGGACTAACAATGGGGAGGCCCATTATGGATTTTTGAGCTTCAGCAAGAACATGGAAGGATGGAATCCAGGGGGCTTTGCACAAACTGCAGGTACAATGGACTCATGGAAAGGCAGGGCAGACTGAGGAGCTATGTAAATGATTGAGCGCCAGGGCGAGAAGCAGCAGACAATTTAAAGTGACCGAATTTGGTCTGAGGGAAAAAACGGTTACTAACCTTCTGTAACGGTTCTTTGAGACGTGTTGCTCGTGTCCATTCCATGTCTGGTGTGTGCGCACTACATGCACCAGTGCTGGAGATTTTTCCCTCAGCGGTATCCGTACGGCCGGCTCTAGCAACCTCTGCAATGGTGCGCATGTGCGCCGGTAGAAGGGGCACTCCTAGCCCCCCTTCTGAACTCTGACAGAGGGGATGGAGGGTGATCTTGGAATAGACACGAGCAACACATCTCAAAGAACCACCGTTACAGAAGTTTAGCAGCCATTTTTTCATCTTCGAGTGCTTGCTCAAGTCCGTTCCATGTCAGGTGACTCACAAGCAAACCCGCATCATCCCGGGCCTGTTGCATGATGGCCTAGTGGGGCGCGAAGGTGTGACCAGAAGTCCACGGCGCAGCCCTGCAAATGTCCTGTATTGGGCCTTGAGCTAAGAAAGCCGCTGGAAAAGCCTGTGCTTTTTGTTGCACGGGCTGTCAGAGTGGCAGGAGAAGCCACCTCTGCCTGCCGGCTCGGAGCAAGTGCAGATGCAGGTGATGAAGCAGGAAATCTTTTCCAGGAGGAAATCTTTCGTGGTAAGACTGGCAAACCTTTCACGCACCAGGCGACCGCAAAGAAGAGTTGCGTGAGTTTCCAGAGGGGCTTAGTTTTTTCAATGTAGGCCAGCGCTTGCCTGACGTCCAGTGTATGCAGGCATCTCTCTCTGCCAGAGCGGTGTGGAAAAAAGACTGGGAGGAAAAAAGACTTGGTTGGCATGAAGCTGCGATACCCCCTTAGGTAGAAATGTGGGGTGAGGGCACAGCTGAACTTTATCCTTGTAAAACAGAGAGAAGTTTCAATGTTAGACCTTGGACTCTGGAAACTCATCTTGCTGAAGTAATTGTTACAAGAAAGGCAACTTTCCACAACAAATAGAAGAAAAGAGCAAAATGCCATGAGCTCAAAGGGAGTCCTAGTACGTCTTGACAAGACTAGGTTGAGGTCCCGTGGGAGGAACTGGGTCTCTGACCTGTGGAAAGAGTCTCTCCCAGCCTTTCAGGAATCTGGCTGTCTTTTCATGACAGAAGACTGATTTGCCCTGGACATGCAGATGAAAGGCCGAGATGGCCGCCAGGTGTACCCTGATTGACGGTAACATCAGGCCTTGATGTTTCAAGTAAAGTAAGTAGTCCAGAATGGAGTGCAACTCAGCTGGATTGGAGAAAGGTTCCATTCAGCTGCCCAGCCGACAAAGCATTTCCACTTCGCCAGGTCAGTAGCTCTCGTGGAGGGTTTTCTACTTTCCAGCAGAACTTTCTGCACCTGAATGGAGCAAACCTGCTCCTCAAGATTTACCCATGCAGCATCCACGCCGTCAGATGTAAAGAGGAGAGGTTTGGATGTAGCAGACAACCTTAGTCCTGTGAAATCAAGCCTGTATGATCCGGGAGTGCCCATGGGGCTACAACCGCCACGTCCAGCAACTTGCTGAGCCAATGTTGACAGGATCATACTGGAAGGGTCAGTATGACCTGTGCTTTGTCACTCTGGATCTTCATGGGGACTCTGTGGATGAGAGGGATCAGTCGAAAGGCATACATTAGACCACCTGACCACTGCAGAAGGAACACGTTGAGACGCGAGTCGTTGTTGAGCCCCTGCAAGGACCAGAAACGGTGACATTTCTTGTTCTGCTTAGTCACAAAGAGGTCATCCTGGGGAGTCCTCACCTTTGGAAGATGACCTTGACTACCTCTGGGTGCAGGGACCACTTGTGGTGAGAGGAGAAGCACCTACTGAGGTGATCTGCCAACGTGTTCTTGACCCTCGGGAGATGTGAGGCTTCAAGGTGGGTGGCAAACCTGGCAGAGGGCTAACGATCTCGCTCCTCGCTTGTTGGCATAACACATTGATGCTGTATTGTCTGTCAGCACCCGTACAACCTTTCCCAAAATCTGGGGCAGGAACATTTCGCAGGCTAGCCGGACTGCTCCAAGCTCTCTGATGTTTATGTGTAAATGTCAGCTCCTCTGCGGACCAGAGGCCTTGGCTCCTGAGGGAGCCGAAGTGGGACCCCACCCTATGTCTGAAGCATCCAATACCAAGGAGATACTTCAAGCAGGGGGCCATGAAGGGAACCCCTCTTGCTACGTGTGCAGAATTTGTCCACCATGCCAATAAGGTAAGTACTTGGGGTGGGATCATGTGGATCATATCCAGGTTGTGTCTTGCCAGGGAATAAACAGACACTTAGCCACATTTGGAGGGGTCTGTGACATAGTCTCGTGTATTGTAAAACGTAGGTACAGGCTGCCATGTGACCTAGCAGTCCAAGGCAAACTCTCGCTGTGGTGAGGGGCTGAGCTGTGACTTAGCTCCGACATGGATTGAAGTCTGGCTTGAGGTAGAAATGCTCTGGCCTGGGTAGATTCTAGGACTGCCCCAGTGAACTCTATCCTTTGCACCAGTACCAGTGTTGATTTCTGTTCATTTATCAACATGCCCAGCTGTTGGCAGGTGACCTGTAGTATCGTGATACCGTGTTGGACCTGAGCTTCTGAGCGACCCTTGATGAGCCAGTTGTCAAAGTTTAAGGGTAAATTTGTAAACACTCTTGGCACTGTTGATAGGCCAAATGGGAGGGCCATGAATTGGCAGTGGTGGTCTCCCACCAGGAACCGTAAGAACATCTGTGGCCATGAAAAATAGAAATATACATCCTTTAGATCGTGGGCAGCGTACCAGTCTCCAGGATCCAGAGAGAGGGATGATGCAGGCCAGGGAGACCATACGGAACCTCAGCTTCTTGAGATGTTTGCTGAGGTGACATAGGTCCAATATGGGCTGTAGGCCTCCTTTGGCATTTGGTATCAGAAAGTAACAGGAATGAAACCCTTTCCCTCTCAGTGGCAGAGGAACTTCCTCTACAGCTTCTACCCGTAGGAGAGCATGCACCTCCTGGATGAGAAGTTGCTCATAAGAAGGGTGCCACGAGGGGGTTGGGAAGGAGGGAGTGGAAAACTGAAGGGTGTAACTCACTGCAATGGTGTTTAGCACCCCCTGGTCCGACGTTATAGACACCCAAGCAAGGAGGTAGGGTAAAACTCAGTTTGAAAAGAAGGGCTGGTTTGGATCCTGGGTCAAGCCTGTTAGGCCACCCCCAAGCGCACCCTCAAAAGCCTGCCTCCCTTTGGGCGGGTAATGGCTTGAGCTGAACTGGGAAGTGCCAGCAGGGAGTTGACCCTGACGGTGCTTATAGTCTCTGTTCTTTTTCCTGTAGCGCTCACTCCTGGCCTGTCCCAGCCCGCTATGGTTTTTGAGGCCTGAAATGCTTCCTGGAAGCAGAAAGAGTATTCAGGCCCAAGGAGTGGCGTGTGGCCCTAGAATCCTTTAGTCTGTGCAGTCTGGAGTCCATCTGACCAGAAAACAGCACTGCGCCATCAAAGAAGGTGGTCCTAGGTGGACTGTTGAACCTGCGCAGACAGGCCAGACGATTGCAGCCACGAGACCCTTCTCATTGAGACGGCTGAAGTCACTGTTCTGGCCGCCAACTCAGCCACATCAGAGGCTGCCTGTAGAGAGGCTTGGGCCATTGTCTCACCCTCCTCCAACATGGCCATAAATTCCTGCCTGGACTCCTGGGGCAAAGAGTCAGTGAATTTGACCATGGAATGCCATACATCATAGCCATACCTCCCCAGCAAGGCTTGCTGCTTCGAGACATGGAGCTAGAGGTCGCGTAAATCTTTCTGCCAGAGAGGTCAAGCTTCTTTGCGTCTTTATTTTGGGGGGCTGAGCTCGACTGCCCCGGCCTGTGTCTTTTGCTGATGGCTGACACTACCAACTACCCTGGGGATGGGTAAGAGTACAGGTATTCAAACCCCTCAGCTGGCATAGGATATTTTCTCTCAGCCTTTTTAGATGTAGGGGGAAGAAAGGAGGGGGTTTGCCATAAGACCATGACAAGCTTAACAACTCCCTCATGAGCCAGAAGGGCCACTCTAGTGGAGACAGCTGTTGCCAAAATATCAAAAAGCACAACAGAGTTCAGTCAGCTCCTCAGCCCCTAAGCCCAGATTCACGGCTACCCTCTTGAGTAGCTCCTGGTGCGCTCTAAAGTCGTTCTGCTGGACCGTGGCGGAGAGGCCCACTACCGCCTCATCAGATGATGACAATGGTGAGGCAGGGAAGGGTGGAGTGGTCGACTGCTCTTCTGCAGCCGCAGTAGCCTCTTCTAGGAGTACCGCTGAAGCTCCTGCCGGTTGGTCTAGTTTTTCGTCCAACACTCGCCAAGCATCTCTCAGATGTCCCCAAGATTGACTGCTACACTTAAGACCCTGTGGCAGGAGGAAATCCCCACAGGTTCCAGAACTGTCATGGTCCAGGCCATTGTGTTGGTGGCCAGGAGCCCAATGGCAAGCCCGAGTGGAAACCTACAGCTGTGGCTGGATTCACTTGGCCCCCAGGAACAGCAATCTCTGAATCCAAAGGGTCCTCTCCCGAAACCACAGCGTGCTGACCTCAACTCCCCTAGTGCACGGGGAGATGTAGTGCCACAGTTCTGGGGAGCGATGCCAGGACTCCGTCAATCGGTGCTGAGCCGCCGCGGATCAACAATGGTACTTCGGCAACCTGCATCAAGGCTCCGGCGATCAGTACTCGGAGTTCGGTTGGGGGTGGCAACTCTCCATGGACTTGTAACGGGGTCCTGGCGACCGCCACCGGGGCATCGGCAACTGCCAGGGTGCCGGAGAGCAGCGATAAGACGTTGGGGTCTGTGCGGGGCTCCTATCGTGGGCTTGCCCCTGGATGAACGCTTAGCTGGTTGTCCTGGCGCAGGATCTCGATGCTGAGGTCTCTCCTCCCTGGGAGTGGGTGTTATCAAGAGTGACAATAAATCTTGGCCACTTGAAAGGCTTCAGGCATAGATGGTACCACAAGGTGCTGGGGCAGACTGGGAGCTCTAATGGGTGAGGCTGTAGCGACCTGAGTTCCGGGGAAGAGGAGCGGCACGATGCAGGCCTTGGCTCATCTCCTGCTACTTGTTTGTCCTTCTTGAGGGAGCGTCCTCTTCCGGGCGTGCCACTTCTTCTGGCGCTTTTTCAGCACCAGAGATGGTGACCAGTGCCGGGATGAACTTGATGCTAGCATGGCACTCTGAGTCGACACTTAAGTGCTGAACACAGAGTCCGGTCTAAGAGCCGACTCCATCCGGAGCACTCAAACTGATATCCCAGTCCTTTTGCACGTGGGGGGTTGGGGGAGGGCCTGAAGTTTCTGCAGATCCTGCACTTATCCCAGATGTGGGTCCCAGCCAAGCACTTTAAGCAGCTCTGTTGAAGATCGTTTACAGGCATAGGCTTCTTACATGCAACACGTGGTTTGACGCCCGGGGACCAGGCCCCGCAGAACTAATTGACAACTCTAACTAATTAACTATATACACTAAATCTACAGATGAAAACCACTGATAATATTGCTTGCCAAGGCAAGGCTCTTCCAGCACCGTCACGGGCAGTAAAAAGGAACTGGGCGGGGGACGGGAAGAGCACCCTTTACACCAGTGCATACGTGCACCACCGCAAAGGACACTAGAGCTGACTCCACAGATACCATTGAGGGGAAATACTGATACTGAGGGTATCCTAGGGATACCACTACAGTACCACTGGTGCATGTGGGGCGCACACACCTGACAAACTGACACTTGCCATAACTGTGAATTTCCTGACTTCTGCACATGTTAAATATCCATCTGGTATTAGCTTAATTAAATTTAGTTTTTCAGATTGATTTTAAAAAGAATTCAGATACAACTGTAGGTGTGATTTAAGCACATGTGGTGTGCTTTCTGGAGTCCGGCCCCCTACAGAGCATGCAGGATTTAAAATTAGCAGCACCGAGGTCCAGCAGGAATGCTTGCCAGACCTGCTGGACCCCTTCCAAAGCCATCTTCCCCTTTTGGAAGGAGCCCAATAAGCCTGGAAAGCTTTCAGTTGTGACAGTGAGCCAATTGCAAAATTTTGCCTATTCAGTACAGCAGAATTTGATATGATCTTATGACTGTACATTCAGACAGACATTATACAGGGACTCAGGAGCAGAGGTGACTGGCCAAGGTTCAGACTAGCTAGGCAACATCTTTACCAATTTACAACCCAATCCTGCAACACAAACAGTACTTATACATAATCCCACATGAGCAGGGTTTGAATTGGGCTGACACTCAGCTGTACGGTGTACTGGCATATTTGCCGCCTTGCTCTCCAGAATATCGTCTCATTAAAAAAAGGGTCTAGACCTCATGGTTGAAAGGAAGCCTTGAAAATGTTACAATTCAAAAACAAAAAACCCACCCAGTATGTGATTTTTCAGTGCTTACATCCTTTTCCTCATTTTTGATAAAGAGCATTTTGAGGTTGTGTGGGGTTTTATTCTTCCTTTTAAAAAGTTTCTTGATGCATACCACCATGCATTTGCCTTCACTGAGCACTAAGTCTTGGTCACCACAAATTTTTTGTTTTTAACCAAGGTGGAAAAACCAGCAAGAGACATTTCAGCCCAAAGGGCAAATCCCCCCCCAGGAAGCTAAACACAAAGATAAATTGAAGAGCAGCAAGTCTCCTGGACCAGATGGTATCACCCGTGAGTTCTGAAGAAACTCAAATGTGAAATTGCAGAACTACTAACTGTGCTCTGTAACCTATCACTTAAATCAGCTTCTGTACCAGATGACTGGAGGATAGCTAGCATGGTACCAATTTTTTAAAAAGGGCCAGAGGCAATCCTAGCAATTATAGGCCCGGAAGACTAACTCTATTACCAGGCAAATTGGTTGCAACTATAGTAAAGAACAGAATTACTAGACGCATACAGGAACACAATTTTGTTAAGGAAGAGACAATATGAATTTGTAAAAGAAAATCATGCCCCACCAATCTGTTAGAATTCTTTTGGTGGGCGGGCGGGCGGAGGGGGCTGTGTGTCAACAAACGTGTGGACAATGGTGATCCAGTCAATTGAGTGAACTTGGACTTTCAGAAAGCCTTTGACAAGGTCCCTCAACAAAGGCTGTTAAGCAAAGTAAGTAGTCATGGAATAAGAGGGAAGGTCTTTTCATGGATCAGTAACTGTTCAAAAGACAGGAAACAAAGGGTATGCATAAAACGGTCAGTTTTCACAATGGAGAAAGGTAAATAGTGGGGTCCCCAGCAGTGGGGGTTGGAACAATTTGTATAGTGGGGGTGCTGAAAGCCATTGAACATAAAACTGTAAACCCTGTGTGTGATGGAAACCACCTCCAGCCAGGGAGTGCTGCCAACCGCCCATCACCCCTGGTTCCAGTCCCCCTGGGATCTGGGCTAGGGCCAGGGCTGTTCAATGTATTCATAAGTGATCTGGAAAAAGGAGTAAAACAGTGAGGTGGCAAAATCTGTAGATGATAAAAAAAATTTCTCAAGGTAGTTAAGTCCAAAGGTGACTGCAAAGAGTTACAAAGGGATCTCACAAACTGGGTGACCGGGCAACAAAATAGTAGGAGAAATTCAACGCAAAGTAATGCACATTGGAAAACATAATCCCAACTATATATACAAAATGATGGGGTCTAAATTAGCTGTTATCACTCAAGATAGATCTTGGCATTATTGTGGATAGCTCTCTGAAAACACCTACTCTCTGTACAGTGGCAGTCAAAAAAGCTAACAGAATGTTAAGAAACATTAGCAAATGGATAGATAAGACAGAAAATATCCAAGTCACTATATAAATCTTTGGTATGCCCACACCTTGAATATTGCGTGCAGTTCTGGTCACCACGTCTCAAAAAAGATAAATTAGAATTGGAAAAAAGTTCAGAGAAGGGCAACACAAATGATTAGGGGGATGAACAGCTTCTGCAGGAGATATTAAAAAGACTGGGATTTATCATCTTGGAAAAGAGATGATTAAGGGGGAATATGATAGAGGTCGATAAAATCATGACTGGTGTGGCAAAAGTTTTATTTACCCCTACACACAAGAACACAAGAACCAGGGGTCACCCAATTAAATTAATAGGCAGCAGGTTTAAAACAAACATAAGGAAATACTTCACACAACAGAGTGTCAACCTGTGGAACTACTTGCCAGGGGATGTTGTGAAAGCCAAAACTATAACTGGGTTCAAAACAGAATCAGATCAGTTCATGGAGGATAGGTCCATCAAGAGCTAACAGCAAAGATGTTCAAGGATGCAACCCCATGCTCCGGGTGTCCTAAACCTCTAACTGACAGAAGCTGGGAGTGGATGAAAGGGGATAGATCACTCAATAATTGCCCTTTTCTGTTAATTCCCTCTGAAGCACCCGACATTGGCAACTACTGGAAGACAGCATATTGGGCTAGATGGGACCATTGGCCTGACCCATTACGGCCGTTTTTATGTTCCCTGGTAACGAATGTGCCCTCTCAACCATAACAACTGAACTACTAGTATGACACTATAATATGTTTGTCTCCAAATACCAGAGAAATATTTGTATTTGTTCTTGAAGCGCCTTTGTTTTGAGTGATAACACGGTCGCCTCCACTACGCTTCTCCAGAAGCGCCTCTCTCCTTATTGGATTAGAATTCTGTTGTGTCTGCATCAGGATCTCCCCCTCTCCGCCCCCTCCATCTGTTATAAAAACTTTGAAAGACAAATACTGGGAGGAAAGGAAAAAAGGAAAAGCCTTGTCTCAGTGTTTCTGCCCTGATTGCAGAGATGTAAGAGAAGCAACCACAAAGGTGAGGCAAGCGCTAGAAGCAGGAATGCGTATTCAAGAACATAATGAGGGGATCAGAGACTGAAGACTGAACTGAGGTGTTACTTTAGATTAATGGAGATAAGTGTGAAGATTTACTCTTCTCTTTGTTCTACACAGCCTGCTACTTCCTGCAGCCTGAATATCCTTTCCACACCTCCTCTCCAGCTCCAGGAATGCTCCTCTTTGCCACAGCCCCTCCATATTTTTTTTAATCCCCCTTTCTGTAACTTGGTCTCTTGGGTTTCCAGAACTGGCACCAAGGAAAGCAGGGAACCACAAGAAAGCCTCCCCCGCCCCAAGTTCTATTTCAGAGGCAAGGCACTAGAAGGTGGGCAAAAGAATTAAAACTAAGTGACTAAGAAGCCTAAAACTCATCTTCAAAAGTGACAGACACTAGACAGAAAAACAATGGGACGTCGCCACTTACCCTACCTCACTTTTGAAAATGGATTTAGATGCCTACACCCCTTAGACACTTCTGAAAATTGTAACCTAAATTCCTCAACGTCCTGAATGCACATCAGTTGGTTTATATTAATAATGATGCAAATACAGTTTAAGTACAGAACTCAATTCAGTCACAAGGATTCTGTATTTTTCAAGTTAACCCCACCTAACACATAGCAGCAGCCTTGCAAAATTCCACTTGACCAAAGCAAGTAGTTGACCTTTTCTTCCCCTTTATAAACGAAGTAAAATGGATTTTTCATAAGAAATTACAGTCACAGTAAAGTGTGGACATGCAGATTTTGTACCTGGACGGGTAATTTTTAAAAAAATTAATGTTTTGCAATACTGCTGTATGAGAACTGATACCCAAGTAAAATAAATTAATCAAACAGCCTAAAGTAAGTAATTTAAGTAAAGAAATTTCAATGCTAAATATCAAGCTACATTTTGGCACCTCCTGTCTGCCTTTCACAATATATCAGAATAGCAAAAAAACAAAAAAAAATCATCACTCACACTTCTGCATAATCCAAACGTGGGAATTAAATAAATTTAGTAGGAAAATGTGATACAACTCAACTATTAAAAGCTTCCGTTTTCTCCACTACAGGGAAGAGAGCTGGCAACTGCTTGAGTCTGACATTCAATTCTTGACTGGATATCAATAGAAGACACTGCATTTAGCTCTTCAAGACCTTCTCTCACTGTAATTTTTAGCTTCTTTTACTTGAGATGTGCAAGTTGATTTCTCAGCATGTTAAATAGTGAACAAAGTGTCACTTTCCTATCCACAGATC
Source organism: Mesoclemmys tuberculata (assembly GCA_007922155.1). Classification (NCBI taxonomy): domain Eukaryota; kingdom Metazoa; phylum Chordata; order Testudines; family Chelidae; genus Mesoclemmys; species Mesoclemmys tuberculata. Next base: position 3,721,765 of record ML675700.1, read on the forward strand.
TGCTGCGGAAGGCAGAGTGCTCTTTCTTTCTGCCATCTTCCAAAAGAACCCTCGATTCCACATTTAGAATGTGGCCTAATAAATGGTTGCATGCCCCTATGAAGTAATCAAATCTTCAAACAGCTCACCCAGAGCACCAATTAAAGAGACAATCTCATCTTTCACAGAATTTATGGACTAGTGCTGTTACCACAGGTATCTAAGGTCGAAAACTGTTTAAAGTAAGATTTCAAAAGGGATGCACACACTCACCTCCCTCCAGGGAGAATGCATTTGACTTTGTTCAGTAGACTATAACTTAAAATTTGTTACAAGCACCAGCTTGTAACTCTTTGAAAAACTCCCTGGTTAGCCAGCCTCAAATATGTTACATGAACTTGCCCTGATCAAAGGAAGTCCCTCTACAATAAACTTCATCTCACGATCTTGCTAGCAAATAGGTGCAGAACAAACTTTGAGAGAGGAGGAGGGGAGAGGTGGAGGGAACGAAACCACAGGGTAGTGATACAAGGGGACCTCCCCGACCCCCCATTCACTTTTACTGTCCTGAGGCTAGAATGTTCCCTTGACTACAGAGCAACAAGGGAAACAAATTTAATCACATATTTTGTTATTCAAGACAACAAAGCCATTTCATAGCAAAGCTTTTATTTGCTGCAAGCAGAATAACCCACCAGCAGGAGCCAGGCTGGGCTACCACTAACCAGACAGTTGTGTGTAGCCAAGATATTCCTGAACCCTCTTTACATTTGGTGGAAATACAAAGCACTACCACCAAGTTCTTAGAAATGTAAGAGACTAAGATGGCCAAATGCAGTACTACCTCGCCGAAAAAGCACCATTGTGGGTGTTTTGTTTTTCCCCCCACAGAGCTCTTTTCATACTCTACATGACCCCAAAGCACTTTATAAAGCAAGAAGCGAGTTAGACACTGGTGCTGCTGTGACCCTATAGAAAACTCAGCAGCCATTACGTGTTCCACTGACAACTCATGCATTGCTCTGCCCATCGTGGAGCAAGAGCAATGACTCCAGAGTTAAGGCTGGAAAGACACGGATTCTGCCACCTTTACTGCCCCTTTTAACTTCAATTTAAAATAAAAGAGAATTTCCACGTGAAAGGTAAGATGTGTGTCCTGTCAACGGCGGAATTTATTTGAAGAAGCTGAAGGGGGAAGACAGTTCGATCAGCCATCTGCAAGCTATGATACATCAGGTAACGCATTTTAATTTTGGGAAAAGTCTAACGTTTTTGCCATTGCAAATGTACAAATATCCATTTGGCCTAGAAAGGCTGATGCTCAAGCCAACAGGCATCTATTGCATATCCTGGGGGAATAACTGAAAACAAAAGTTCTCAAGATGGGGGAGTCTGCAACATCCAGCACATTTATGAGAACAGGTTTATTCAAAGACACTGGGATTTGTGCTCCTAAACGCCTTAGGTAATCCCCCAGGGAGCCTAGCTTCAGATTCCCAGTTTCTAAAATCCTGTTTTAGGCAACTGCACCTTCCCATGTCTGAAATGTTTATTCTGGGAAAACACTAATTGCAACACAAAGCCTCCGTGAAGATGTTACCTTTCCTGAGGAGTCCTGCACGTACCAAAGACCCTGCAGACACGGCTTGTAAGATCTGGGCAAGCAGGAACACACATTTCATGCATGTGGTAACCGTTTTCCCACATCTAATCAGGGGAGGGAAGCAAGGCTGACAGGGCAGAGTTAAGGTTACCACTGGAAATGTAAACTGATTTAAGGGACAAAGCAGGAGGGAGAAGGAGTGTTTAAATACAATACATCCTGAGAAGAGGACATCTTTAACTTTGGGATTTCCTCACTTGTAAGTGTTGTAATCTGTATTAGTACCTTGGATTTACTTAGCACTTTACATACATGGAAAGAGGCCACATTTGCCCTGAGGAGCTTCTGAATAAATCCCACAGGACATGGGACACAGCTCCAGAAAGGGAGGTTGAGATCATTATTTATTGGAATTTGAAAAGCCTTCTAACTTGGTTCGTTTTGTCATAACAGCTCTCGTGTAAAATTGCTTTTAAGTTACTACAGATGCCTATTGGGTTACCAGCTCTATGTTTGAGAATAAGACCTTATTTTATCAAGTATGGGCATTTTGGCCAAAAAAACCCAACCAGCATTGTTTCTTTGCTCTTTTCAATTCTAATTTCCACAGGGAATGAAACAGTCTAACAATTCATCTGAAAACAAAGCCCTGCAGACCAGCAGTGAGAGCCTACATTATAGTGAGAGACTGTAGTGAGGGTGCAAGGAGCTATTATCCATCACCAAATTAAACTAAAATATGGCATGAAGGCACTCTTCCCCCTTGACACGGATCTAGGTCTCCAACCTAGCAGAGATCATCAAGGAAGACCATGAATCAGGCCTTGTTTATGCGCAAAAGTTACACCAGTTTAACCAAAATCAGTTTTTAAAACAGATTTAGCTAGATGGGTGCAAACCCCTGGATGGATGCATTAAACTGTTTAAAAATGCTAACATCCAAGAGCAGAGCAAAAAGTCGCTTATTAACTCGTCAGGAAAAATACACACGTCACCCTTAAAAAGGGTGAGACTGGCAGCTATTCACTGCATGAAAGGTCTTTCATTAACAGTGCACTAAGCTGTATTTCATAATCAAGATGCCCATTGGCAGGACCGGAAGTTCACACTAAGCCCTGAGAACAGGACAGTGGCATCTGTGCAACTGCCTTGAACACACTTGTATAATATCACTCCTCAGTGATTTTTCTGAACTATTCAAAAAGCCCATTTCAAAAACATCAGCCTCAAGGAAAGGTGGGGTCAACCTAACCCTTCACTCACCTGGGAGGGGAAAAAAAAGATTGTATATATTCTAGGCCGACACTGAGTGAATGAAATGCCAGCCACCAGCCTGGCTTTACTGTAACAGCACTATTTCCCCAGCACTACGACTTCTTGTTATGAACCAGGCAGCTCTGCAAATCAAGTAGTCAAGCCAACAGTCAAGCAGGAAATGACTGAATGCAAGCTTGCTCTGTCACTAGCTTGTGGTGTCTCTTTTGTGAATTATTGTAGCAGCAAAATACGAGACATAAACTGGAATGTTCACAACAGATCAACTCCCACGTGTGAACTTACACCTCTCCTTTACTTTCTTCCTATATTTCTCTATTTCCTTCATCCCCCAGCTCCAATATAGTCTTCCTAGCCTTTTTCATTGCTGAGGGAAACTAAACAGATCTGAAGCACTGACCCTGGCATCTGGCTGATAGGAGACAAAAAAAAAAGTCACACCATACTTTGTGTGTCTTCCTGAATAAAATTAAAACCTGCTATGCATTGTAACAAAATTACTTTAAAAAAAAAAAAAAGCTTAATTAAGTCTCCACATGGAAAAAAATGTTTGTTCATAAAACCTGTTTAGCGATCGAGCTACAAATACTGCTGTTGTTGAGGGGTAGAAGAGCTGTGAGCAAGAGCATGGGGACATCCCTGTGCAACATTTCTTCACATAGATTGAGGGAGTCCAAAATGCGGGGTTTCCGCACACCACAATGCCAACTCTGCTATGTAAAATCTCTCACCACCTGGCTCCGGGAGCTCCTGAAACTCCATGCCTCCCTCCATCCTGAAAAATCCCAGTAGGAAAAAGCTCAAGAAGTAGAAAAAGCAAGACATTTGACTGTAGTGTTTTCTTGATCAACCATTTCCAGCTGCTCTTACGATACACATTAATAGTACTTCCCAGACTACCCTAGTTAATCACAGCATACGGTGCCAGAGATTCACTAACCTAGTGTGGTTTTGGGGGTTTTCTTAAAAGCAATGGCACAGCCAGGTTTACATGACTGTGACATTCCAAGACAACTTGGGTGGCTTCAGTTAATCAGTACTGGAATCACTGAGATTTTAAACAATCTACAAATCCATCAGCATGTTTAAGGGAGACAGGATAGGTAAAAAAAAGGCAACAAGATCCTCCTGCATGCGAAAGACTTTATTCTACAGTGAACCCCTCCCAAACGGCCGCCTGACGAACGCAACACCCCTGAACACAGAAAGCCTGTTACAGCCACGCCACCACAGAGTATGCCAGGCATAGCCAGCCCAGGGGTATTTTATTTTAATCCTGAATTAAGAAGCCTCTACCATTAGTGCCAACATTTCAGACAAGGGAAGCTGACTCCCGTAGAGTCTAAAGAAAGGCTTCATGGGGGATAACCGAAGGCCTTTAGGAGCACAAATCCCAGTTTCTTTAAATGAACCTGCACCCCTAAATCCCCTTGATGTTTTTGAAAATTCCCCTACCCTCCCAAACTCAGTATTTAGGCACTTGGGTAGGCATTCAGTGATTCTGAAATCCAGGGATCAGAGCCTCAACTGGTGGAAGTTATCACAGCCATTTATTTAGGTCCCTAAATACTGAGATAGTATACTAAATTCTACCTTTAGGGCCAAGATTTTCAAAACTGGGCATCCAAACTATTGAAGTATACAAGCCCAAACAGGCAATCACTGTCATTTTACTGGAGCTGGATGGGTAAGGGGACACAGAGGGGGTACTTGGAAAAAGACCATCTTCTGGAGTGCCATCTTCTTAAATATAGCAAAAAGCTCTGGTATCATCAAAGGGGCTGAAGAGAATCCAACACCTAAATCCTACTGAAATTCAAACTCCCTTTAGCTTCATTGAAAGTCCCAACCAACAGAATTAACCTTCTAGCTATTCAAGAAGTTTCACCTCAGTTACATAACAGCAAAAGATTCCTGGACACACACACAAGGGATTAAGGAATTAACGTTCGTACTCAGAGCAGCAGCAGTACAATAGAACCATGAAAATACATTAAAGAGCAGCTACAAGACTGACAATTCCCTTTGCTTTGGGGCTTTGTATTTGTTTTTAAACTCTGAAAAGAGGCATTAAGAAGAAAATAAGACAATACCTGATCCGCCAAACTGCGTGCTCGCTAGCGTCGTGGGTCTGTTTTTTCCATTAGCCACTGGCAGGGGGAACATCTATAAAAACAAGACGACGAGAGAGGGAGAAAGAAAAGAGATTTCAATGTTAGCTTTGCTGTGCCGTGGCAAGACAGAACGAAGTAGGAGCACCTATTAGTGGAGAAATCTTTCCAACTGCTTCCTCAGCTGATCTCTAGCACGGAATAAAGCATCCTGACTCTGAGCTGGTATATATCCATTCCTGATCAAGTCAACTTGTGTGTACACAGAATTTCCAATTTATTTTTCACAAAGACATAGCTTCTGGGATATTTTTCAATTGCACTAAAGAAAAGAGGTTCCCTCTTTCCAAACCTGCGCTTAGGGCTCATTGTTTCTTTCCCACATTATGAAAGGAGGCAAAAAATCTAGGAAGAGCGCAAGGCCACAAAGCACGATTTGTTCCATTATTAATAAAGGATGCCATACCCAATTCTCCATCTAAACAGTTTCACTCCACTCCCTCCCATAAATTAAACACACGTGAAGATCTGGATTTGTTTCCTCCTTCCCCCCCCAGCTCCTATGTCCTAGGAAGAAGTTAGCAGCCACCGCAGTGACACCAGCTGGCAAGGATACAGATGACTAAGCTACACATTTCTTTGGGGGTGTGCACTGAAGGTGAGCAGCAGTTAGGACTCCAGAAAATTCTCCTCCCCCTCATCTTTGGGCAAAATGTGATCATCATATATCAATCCACTTTCCCTCTCCATCCATCCAACAGAGACACTGCACCAGTGTAAATAAGCCTAGACAGTAGACATTCTGCAAGAATTTGTAGACGGATGAAATCTGGCTGATTCCAACATTATGTAACACGTGCTAACAAACACATGATCAGAAAGATTAGGGTGTTTTATAGCATCCGTCATTTTAGCTACCTGTTTGCCACACTGTTACTGCTACAATTTATAGCTAATCTCTCTGCGCCACAGAGCTTCCTCAGAAATACTGCATACCTATTCCACTAATATGTACAAATATTTTTTAAAAGAACTGGGAGGGTTTCAGAAATGGTTGTTTAAAAATGTATATGCACCTGCATGCAGCAGAAAAGAAAACTAATTCTACAAAAATGGACCTTTAACCAGGAAAACAACTACTGGGACAATGCTTAGTAAATTAACCATTTAAAATGTTTTTTAATACTCCGCTCAGATACTTTCACCATCAAATCATTTACATTATTATTTTTAGCTTCATAACGTCTGAATAACTCAAACGTTTAATACTTTAAAGATTAAACAACTGAATAACACTAAGTGACTTTTGTAGAGCAATGCAGCATTTCATGCCCTGACATATTTTATGTGACAGTTTTGTGGCCAGGAGTGTGCCTTTACACAGTTATCTCCTCAGACTTCTTAACCCATATAAAAATACAGGAATATATGGGGAAGTTTTTTCAAAGGCAGAAAGACCAATTAGCCAACTAATGGCCCTTGAAAAGCAATGGAATTGGGTGCCTAACGCCCATACATACTTTTGAAAATAAATATATATTTGCGTATAAGTGCGCGTGTACTCGTACGCTTCAAAAAACACCTAAAACAAAGGCTCCCAAGATTCTTAGAATTTCACCACCAGTAAAGAAATTACTTCAGGCTACAGCAAACGTTAGTTTACACAGTTAGAGTTGTAGCTATGTTAGTCCCAGGATATTAAAGAGACAAGGCAGGTGAGGTAATATATTTTATGTCCAATCAAAAGATATTACCCCAACCACCTTGTCAGTTTACAGAGAGAGATTTTTAAAATAAGGTTTATTAAAATGATACTGTCAGAAAGTCACTTCATTAGTCCAGTAAGAGAATAAGGGTCATTGCCTTACTCCCTTCCCCCCTAAGAGCTGAGATAAATGTTACTATAACTGAAATGGTCAGTAATCTTCATTTCCAAGAATTGCAAAGATGTTCCCTATTTGGAAGGCAGGGGGGTTGAATGTATTGGTATCGAGCATCGATTTGTGCATGCTGGCTTTTTAAGCTGCAGTTTGCCTATTTTTCATAAGTGTTTCTACTTACTCGCTGATGCAACAAAAAAACCCACACACAGAGTGACAAACACCAATGGAGAAAATGTATAGTTTTGTTCCATTGTGCTATACATATTTTCTCTTCACTTCTGCAAAGGGATCTCCCCCCACCACCACTATTTTTGGCAATCCCCAACAACACCCACACACTAAACACACATGAATGAGGGATGCCCTTCCCACCTCTTGCCTTCATGTTCCTTATTCTGTTTTGAAAGATACTGTCAGTGGGAGTGTGAAGTAACCCTTTCCTGCTCTCATTTTCATAGGAATTAAAGAACTACCCCTCTTCACTCTTCAAAGCAAACAGACTTTATAGCATCTCAATATTTGATAAATAAGGAACCCCACACTAATGGTACATCAATGAGAATTTGCAAACCATATGTTATAGATGGAATGCAGGAAATATAATGCTTATACTGTCAACTTCTGTTTTTCCACAGTGGTGTGGGTTTAAGTCACATTGTTATGCTTCATTTAAGAGCACAGCATAAAGCAGATTAAGAGTGTCTCCTGCCTTTGTTAGCTTGTATCACTCAACATCAAAATCTAAATTCACCCACCCACTGTGAATTTCCTTTTTGTTTTTAAATGTTACTTTAAAAATAAAATCTTTAGATAGAAAAAAAAACAGTATGCACCGAAAGGACCTAAGTATCAAGCTTCTGCAATCGGCTCATTACTTGTTCTTTGTTGGATTTGAATAACATAGGTTTAAAGAGGTTATGTAAAATCCCCTGTCTTAAGTTTCTGTATACAGTTTATAAATTACGTCTCTGATGCCTCCAGTCTCCTAGACAGAAGAAAACTACTTAAGTGTTATCCCCACAGATATCAGAGTGTCATTCTTGGATCCAATAAAAATAAATCCAAACAAAATGGGGGACAAATAAATACACAGATATAGTTTAATGGATGGTTACATCTAAGATGCCAGCCATGTTCTGGGAAGTAAGCTTGTAGGATGACAGAAAGAGCATTTGTCCAATCCCATATATTTTATATGTTTATTAGCAGACTGATTTTCAGTGACTTTATAGCCATTGCAGCCTATCAGGTTAATATATATTTTGAAAAATCAACTACTCTTACAAACATTTTACCCTACAGACTTAATTTATTTTTAAGTGAATTTTTCACCTGCTCTGACTAACAAAGAAGCCATTGTTATCTAGCAGCCACTTATGCACACTATGGCCATTATAAATATTCTATTTACAGCTATTATACAGCAATTCATTATGACATACCCTGTGAACTAAAGGCCTGCTAAGTCTCAAATTTAAAAAAAGTTAAACCTGAAAGCTATTTTGGAGCACATAAAATATCCAACCATTAACTTCTCTATTAGGAGGGAAGAGAGGGGATTCCACTTAACAAAATTAGCAAACCCTAAGTGTTCTTTTAAGCAAAACCCTCCTGCTGAAACCTGTGTTTGCCTACTTAAATGTAAAGTGAACTTTATTACAGTTAGATTCTAAACAAAAAGTTTTATCATGGAAATGCAGGCGCAATGCCTTAGCTAGAGACAGACACATGGCACGGCTTTAACAACACTTCGTGTTTTAACTCAAGGAGGCTGCCGAAGCAGTTTTAAGGCACTGGGGGGGAGGAAAATGTCTGTCCATTCAAAACAAGTGAGGTACTTGTTACTTAATTTTAGGAAGGATGAACAACTCTGCCTTGCACTAAGTTTTACTCCTCGTGGGGTGGCTGGAGGCACGTGGCTCAGCATTTAATCCAGAGCGCTCTCCTGCCGATAGAACTGGTTGTATGGTCTGTGGTAAGGTGCTGTCCATACTGCAGTTTATGACGTGGTAGTTTGTATCTGCACACCACATGGTTAATTTCTCTGTTAAGAATAGTGGCAGCTAACAGTGTTTCGCCCCTGCCAGAGGCCTAGACTGGCGCACAGCCGCCATCATGTATCTGGAGGACTGACAAGAATCGTAACCATGCCTGTGTAATGGTTTGGCCGCTGCATCTTCCTCCCAGCTTTCATCACACCAGAACATCCCAGACTGCGCTGCCCCAAAGGCTTGCTGCTGCCACCGCTCCGCATGCGTGCCCTCCCAGGACTATTTCCCTACTGAGCCTTCATGGGATAGCGGCCCAAATTTTCCCAGAATGCACTGACACAAAAGCAGTTAGGCAGCATGGAGATCAACGGACAAACACGGCTGCCGTGGGGATACAAGCTGAATGGAGTTTGAACTGTAACAAGCTAAAAGTGACGAGCTTCAAACTAGTTTACAAACGTCACGCCAGCAACTGCAGCCTTGCTATGGCTGAAGCCGCGTCTGAAGAGGGCAAAGATGTGAAGCCTTAGAAATGCCAAGCCACAAGTCAAAGAACTATCATTAAAATTATAGTCCAACAAGGAAAATTAAATGTAACTAATACTTTGAACCAATACTACCAAGTTTTCTGGGATACTTTCTCCCAGATTTGCAATCCCTTTCTGGCCAGCTGCCGGGGCCCAGTGGTAAAAGCAAGCTTACAAATTAATTGTACTTTGAGCCAATCTGTCCAGAGGCACTTGTAAAGAATTTTGCTCTGCATGCCCCAAGGCAGTTATCGGTCTACAGGTCTGGAGTTATAACTTCAGCCCACTTAAATACACCTTACAACACTCTTAGTTGTTCACCATTTTATTGGCAACTTACTTTAGTAGGAAGCTTTGGACGGGTGCTTTTGCAGTTCAATACATAGCTCAAAAAAGAGAGAAAATTAGGTATGTACCCTTCCCCCCAGGATAGGCTAGCTTACCTTATCCCCAATGAACCCTACAGACTAGACTGCCCTCATACAGTTATACAACCACTAGCGTCAAGACATAAAATTCACCCAACTGGGTGGCAAACAGCACAGAACTGGTCCAGAAATCACTCCAGCGTGGTATGCATCTTCCCTAGGAAAACAAACACTGGTCTAAACTGATGCTGTTGGACCACAAAGTCCTTGCCTCAATAATCTTCACTCCTTTATCCTAGTCTGACATAGATCACCGGGACAACTTTTCATTCCTGCTTATTCAGAGGTGGAAAAAAAAAAAAGGCAGCCTAAGAGATCCAGACTACAAGACAGTAAGTTACATCCCAGTTACAAGACATGGGAGCACCCTGCAGTGCTCCAAAGATTTAACTATGTAACTTCTATACTACGCCTAACAAGTATGTAGTATCAGTTTGAACATTATCTACTAGTTTGTGAATTTTGTGTTCCCGTAGGTTTGTAAATTCTTATTCTCAGTGGGATATTTATTAGTTTGAGAGACCCCTTTAGGCAAAAAAGTACATCCATGACCGAGCGCTGATGGACACAATAAGCCTAATTCTAAAACTCGCTAAAGGATTCCCACAGACTTCACAGAGCAGGATCAGGTCTAATTTGTTATGGAGATAACCATAACCTCCCAAAACAGAGCTAGGCAGGAACCTTCTCAGATCCCACTCCTGCAAGGAGCAGACCCCGGTCCTCACATGGAGCTGCACTGTCCATCAAAGATCTACCCATCTGCAGCTAACTACACAAGTGTCATATGGACACAATGCTCCAAATTCCAGTCTCACACTGGATTGCCTCTGATGCAATTACTGGCATCACTCAACATTTACACTAGTGTAAAAGAGCAGGAATTTTACCCAAGGTATTAAATCTTAGCTCCAGATCAAACTCCTAGGCCCAGGGAGAGTTCATCTTATCAAACGAAAATGTGTTAGTATAATGGCCCTGAACAATTACAGGAGTTGTAAATGAAGAGAGTTTATAGCAAATTTGAAAATAAGTAAATAGTGGTCAGGAATTCTTTTTGAGAAGGGAAGGAGAAAAATAAAGGAATTGTCCCATCTTGAACTAGATTAGGGATTACTGACCCCCCACTGCAGTTCAGAACTTGGATCTGTCACACACAAGTGAGCAGTGATTCCAGGACACCTGCCAAAGGGAACAGAGGAAGAGAAGGAGAAGACAAGTTGCTCACCCTTCCCCAAGGAAGCCTGAACATATTTGTATTTTTGAAGTATAGCATCATCACAGTTCCTCTAGCAATTGTAAAATGTATTACTGTTACTTTTTAATTAGATCAACCTCCCATCAGCCATAAAAGTGGGCTGGGAGAAGTTCATCCTGTCCCACCACCAGGGAAAGTCTCTTACAGGATAAGGAGAGAATGTATGTCTTGTGAATACATATGATGCCTGTGCAATTTGGAGCAGTTTATTGATTGCTGCAAGTTAGCACTATTCTAAGAAGTTTTCTTATCTGTGTTGTATCTTTATGCTGGGATCCAGAAGAGATGCCGTGTGTTCACGCGGATTATAAAGGAAATAAGGGGCAAGGAAGTGTGACCATGCTCCTTTGTTTTGTACCCCAAGGGGAAGAAAAATTATCACAAAGGCGTCACTGACAAATAACTAGGTATACCCAGAACAGCCCAGAAAAAAAATGTCTGCATTGCTATTTAATGGTTATTCCTCTTTGTGGAGCTGTGTTTTTTCCAATTTGTACAGTAGACGTGCTTATCTACTAAGCAAGATGCACACACCAAGTGCCATTAGGGTGCAGCACACAACAGAGAAACCAAGCTGGAGTTGGCGTTCAAAACAGCCTAACTTTCTCTTTCCACAAGTCACCCACCAACTACAATCAAACGTTACATGCAGGCCCTGGTCCTGCAAACACTTACACACGCACTTGTCTTTACACACCCGAGTAATACCAGTGACTTCGGTGGGACTATTTGCACCTGTAAGGTTAAGCGTATTCACGTGTTTACAGGGCTGCAGCCTTTGTTTGTTACTACAAGTGACCCGCAAAAAAGCTCACACATTCCATATTCTCTGAGGGACTTCTTAGCCAACATTTCTTTATCTGTAATGACTGCCTCAACATTTTATTGTAGATCTTTGAGAGCTTTGGGGGGCAGGGAATGGGGTACAGACGTACATAATCACTGTGAAAATATATATAGGACTGCTCTGCAAACCTGCAGCGGTATAAACCATAAGAATATGAATTCAACAATTTGGATCTAGGAAGAGGAAACACACAGTCTGATGAATTAGCTGTTAAATAAAGTCACATCTTTGCATTAATTATGTAACCAAGGCTTCATAAGTCATTATCCAGCACATTTTGCTGTGAGCATTTAAACAGAACAGACTAATGTTTTCTGCTTCCACAATACTTTCCCACCCAAGGATCACCATGTGCTCACTGCAGGGAAAATTTACCATGTACTGACCAGGGTTCCCCATTGCTTAATTTGAAAACAAACAAGTGCAGCACACAGAACATATCTGAAACCCATCCTCTCCAATTTTCCTCACTTTGCAGGCTCACATTCCCCCCCGCCCCCTGGGGCAATTCTTCTAAATCTCGAGAACACTGGGAATAAATGAAGCCACTGTCCCTTTAAAGGCCCCCCTCAAAAGAGCTTGCTTACCATACTGAAGTCCAGCAGGTCACTGAGTTCTTTGTCTGTCCCAACTGCAGCCATTCTCTGCTGCTGCTGATTCATACTCCCACAGACTCAACAGTGGCAGTCCTAAAGAAAACCATGGGGGAGGGGAAGAGATATTTTAATGACTAGCGCCAACTACCCACCCCACTGATGAATATTAAAAAAAGAAAGAAAAATCCTTTGCAAATCCCCAGCTTCCAAATTCTGTGCCTCAGAACACAGTGAAAGAAGTCCTCACATGGCACCCAGAGGCAGGAACAAGCATTCTATTGACCAGACACACTTGTATGTTTGTTTTTTGCTGCCAATTTCACTAATTCAGACCAATTCTGTTACTCCTGGCATGCAGCAAATGAAAAAAAAAAGTCAACTCATTTATCAAAGGGTTCAGGCAAGTTATCATTCAGGCTCTTGACGGGTTTTGGCTTTTTACCACCCCCTCCTCCCCCTTGTTTTTGTCTATTTCTCTTTAAAGTTTAAAAAGGGCCTGATTTCATGCCCTCCCCCACTCAAGGGTGCCACGTTCCCATTTTATTTTGATTGGTGTTATGGGTGATGGGCAACTCTGAAAATCTAGCTCTCAGGTAACATGAATTACCCACCAAAAAGGCAATTAACTCCCCACAAAGGATGGGGAAAATAAAGCCAAACAGTTCTCATTTTCACAGTCAAAGGGCTTTGCAAAAATAAAACCCTCAACGCAGTCTTTCAAGGAAGGTAAATATTGTTCTCCCCAATTTTACAGATTATTTTTTTTAAAAGAGATCAAACCCATCATGGCAGGAAAATATTTCTTGAGAAGGAGAAATCGAGGCATGGGATGGGATAAAGAATTCGCTTGTCTTCCTCTTTAAAAAACTCATTTACAGCTATCAAGCGCAGTCCAATAATTTAACTCGTTAATCACATGTTTAATATTTTATACACACAAAACGGGATATTCCAAAGCATTCCTAGGAAACACTGGCTCATCGATTACATTTCAGTGAGGTTTAAAAAATAAATAAGCTGACATCAATCCAGCACGTAAAAGACCTTTGTCACTATTAAAAAAAAAAAAAAAAGTCAGGGGATTTTTTTTTAAACCTGCCTTTATGTTATCAGTGCATCCGGCACTTATTTTTAAAGCAACTTTGAAAACATTATTTTCCCTTGCCCTTTGCCCAGTGGGTCCTGAAAGAACAGCCCTCCTCTGGCAGGGAGTCCCCAGAGAGTCACCACCACAGCAAGTCAAAAACAAGAGAGAGAAGGGGGGCTGAGTGTGAAAGGGTCCTGTTCAACCAAACCCAAAAACCCCATCTGAAGCCAGAGAAGCCCCGGACAACTGCAATTCTCCAAGGAGGCTTGGAGCAACACACATGGCTTTATTAAGATCAAAGCAACTTGTACAATATGGCCCCCCAAAAGAAGTTAAATATATATTTTTAAAGCCCTCCTAGCATTTTTTTTTAAAAAAAGTGTCTTATAAAACAAGACCCCTGTCCTGATCATGTAACAGAGGGAGGACTGGGATCTGGGGTTTTTTTTAGGGGGTGGGGGTGTTTTTTTTATTAAAACAAAAAAACAACAACTAACGAAACTCGAACACGCATGAACAGCGACAAAAGTGTGCATCATGCAAGACGTTTTTAATGGCTTTTTCAGGGCTGAGCCATGAGTGCAGGGGGAGGGAAGAGGGGCTAACAAGTGAACAGGATTCGTGTGTTTCCCTCCCCCCACCTCCCAGCAGCAGCCAGTGCAAACTGCAGCC